>CM023532.1:72733367-73098308 GCA_013350335.1 Chimonanthus salicifolius | reverse complement strand
TTTGATACCAAAATAATTCAAGTAAAAACATTACGTATACATATTCCATGGTTTTCAATGAGGTAGGAATCCTACCAATGTCCAAATACCAGGTCCTTGTGTTTTCGTCAGAAACTGCTCACCGATCGTGCCCCCGGTTGTGGAATCTTTTTACCTTAAATAAATTCCAAAAAATAATCAAATTAATTGGTTTAACCCATTCCCTTCATCCTTCCAATTTAATTTAACCATTTGAAAAATCACATAAGTATTTCATTTTTAAAATCGGCCGGTTACCCGCTGCCCACTACCCATTGTCCACTGTCCACGGTCCACTATCCACTGTCCACTGTCCACGGTCCACTGTCCACTGTCCACCGTCCACTGTCCACCGTCTACCGTCCACTGTCCACCGTCTACCGTCCACTGTCCACCGTCCACTAGTGGGGTTTGGCCATATATTAGGGCTGAAATATGTTTTAAGTCCATAATCACCCATGAGTAGGGTTCGGCCATACAACATGGCCGAACCTCACCCTTTTGGTTTGGTCCCATTTTTAATCCCTTATCATTTTAATCATGTGGGTCCAAGATCATGCCATCTTTTTGATTCATTAATCCAAACACACATAAGTTAATCATTTAACATTTGTAAAACCCAAAGTCCACAAAACATTCTCCATGGGGTTCGGCCATACACCATGGCCGAATCCATGGTCCTTCATTTTCACCATATCTCCATCTTAGCCATTATTCTTTCCATAGCTAACCACTTAGCTTATTTACACATGACTTAGGTCCAAAACATAGATCCATAGCTAAACATTACATGCATGGATCCACAAATGATCCATCAACATGGTTCATGGGGTTCGGCGATGTTCATTTTCATCCTCCCTTTGAATCATTTACAACCATTAGGTCCATAACCAAAGTCCCTCCATCATTTTCATGGTCTAGCTACATGTAAATACCTCAAAATTTCTCCATGGGGTTCGGCCATACGACATGGCCGAACCCATGGTCCATGGTTCTTCACCATCTCCTCAATTTAAACCATGCTTTACAACATTTCAAACCCATTTAAAATCAACAATAATCTTCCATTATTATCATCCTTTAAAAACTTTTAAAATCACTAACATACATCTATGATTTTCATCCTTAAAACCCATTAACAATTACCAGCATCCTTCCATGGGGTTCGATCATACAACATGGCCGAACCCTATGGTTCATTATTTGTTCTTATCCATCAAATACCAATGGTTAGATCACTTGATGGGGGTTCGGCCATACACCATGGCCGTGTAACGCCCCGCCCTCTCCAAGACATAATCAGAGTCTATTTTTTTTTTTTAAAAACATAAACATCGAAAGAGAGCGGGCGGCGTCACTATGCGAGTTAAGTTCAGACTACTCAAGTCTGAACCTTAACTGGCCACCCATGTATACATGGCCTACACCATGATAACAAATCTCACATGGTGTAACGCCCGCCCCTTTTCACCGAAATCAGAGTCTATTTTTTTTTTAAAAGGAAAAGTGACAAAGGGCGCGGACGTCACGACGCGAGTTAAGTCCGAACTTCTAAAGCCCGGCCCTTAACTGGCCAACCCTACGTGTACGTGGAGTGAAGTCCACGGAGAACGGTTCACACGTAGAAGTAAGCATTGGGGAACATTTAAACCAATTGCGGAAAATTATAAAAGAGTCTAACCTACAAATTCTTAGATAGCAAGGAAGTTACATTC
Organism: Chimonanthus salicifolius; assembly: GCA_013350335.1. NCBI lineage: Eukaryota > Viridiplantae > Streptophyta > Magnoliopsida > Laurales > Calycanthaceae > Chimonanthus > Chimonanthus salicifolius. Next base: position 73,096,575 of record CM023532.1, on the reverse strand, counting down.
ATTCAATCACCAAACATCCTTAAAGTCATAATGTCCAAAGTAACTTCCAAAACATGGCAAGTAATCTAAATTATTACATTTCCGACAGGCTAAGTTACTTCAAATACATATTTCCCAAAATAAACTTAAATAAAATAATTAGTCCGCCTTCCCAAGCTTCTAAGCTTGGCCCCCGTCCCGTCCTTCTGCTCTGGCATTTCCTGCGTCATCAGCTAGGGTAGAAGTAGGGCGTTAGACCACGCGCCCAGCAGGACTCCGAGTAGGCCTAGCACATGGATTAGTAATAACAGCATACAGATAATATTATAGTAAAACCATGCACTTTGGGCAATGTCATGCAATGGGTGTTCTATGTCATGAATCCCACCCATCAATCTCATCCTCATTGTACAATGCCCCTTTTTCAACCATACATAGTGTTCCAAATAAAATCCATACCATCATCGTGCCATGACCCTCTTGATGGAAAAGCCTCATCAAGATGCGATCCACACTAGGCATTCCCCTTGATGGAAGAACCATCATCAAGGTATCATAATTACAAAGGTCCCCCTTGATGGCAAAGCCTCATCAAGGTATGATAATACATACATGAAATGTCCCCATGCTTGTTTATCGGTCGCCCCGACGGAGCATGGACTCCGGTTTCATTTCATCCTTCCCCTGTCATATCCCTCCCATGCCATGCATGAGATGTAGATGCCATATGTCATGTAATATATGTAATTCAATAGTAATAAAACCCATCTTAAAACAATTACATGATTACCAAATAAATCAAAGGGAAACCATCCCATAATACCTAATCCAAAACCCATCTTAAAACATTCACATGATTTCCAAATAATTTAAAGGAAAACATCACATAATACATAATCCCAAAACTCATCTTAAATACAACCACATAATTTCCAAAATAAATTAAAGAAAACATCACTCAATCCATGGCTTACAAAAAAGGTAGGGATCCTACAGAATACCGACTCGTGTCCTCTTACGTTTTCCATTCGATAAACCCGGTCGCCGATCGCGCACCGCCTGCGATGTCTAGTACCTTATTACACATTAATAATTAGTCCATGTTTTAACCATTTCTAGGCCCATAAATCATATCTTAGTGGGTTTCTTCATTTTAGCCAATATTTACCATTTTTGCCACTACCCCTTTACATAAACAATTACTCATTCATTCATACCTACTTAAGCCCATAATTAATCATTAACTCATTCCCTTAATGACCCATTTAATCATGACATACCACCATTAAAATTTTCCTTTTTAATTAACCTAACCCTTATTCATTTAAATCCATACAAACCCCCATACTTAATCCTTTAGATGGTTAATAGATTATGGGTTTAAAATACCCCATTCATCAAATCTTCCCATGGGGTTTACTTCATGCATTTAAACTACAATGAGTCCTTAATTTAACCAATTCCCAAATCAATTTAAACACATTCATAACAAGCTAACCCATCAAAAGACTCATAAATGGGCCATGGGCTCGGCCATACACCATGGCCGAATCCATGGTGTCCTTTTCCCATTTTTTTTCTTGGGTCCATTGTTCACATTTGAATTTATCACAAGTCCCTCCATATGTGGATTTCACCATTCATTTAGATCACCCATTTGATCAACATTGGTCTCATCTCTTGAGTCCATCCAAACTACTAATATTCCCCCCTCATCTTCTCATGGTTTCAAACATACTTAAACCATTAACTCTTCCCATTTTCCATCCTTTTAACCCATTTAAAATTTGTAATACATGACCATAGGGTTCGGCCATACACCATGGCCGAATCCATGGTTCATGTTCCATTATTTTCCTATGCCTCTTGAGGCCACAACATTATTCATTTAAAACCCTAAACTCATTAACACCTTAATCCATCTTTTCTATCCTTTAAACCCATCATTTGATCACCATTACATCACCATAGGGTTCATGATCCAATATTTCTTTATGCCATTTTAGACCATAACACAATCATACTCATCCATGGATTCCATCACAAAACCTCTTCAAAACTTACCCACATTTATTCATTTAAATCCCTAAAATTCATTAGCTAAAAACCCTCATTGTCTTCCATTTTTCAAAACCCTAAAAAAAAAAATCATACATTACTTACCATGGGGTTCGGCCATGCTACATGGCCGAACCCTATGGCCCTTGACTCAAAAAATTGCATTTACCTCCATGTTTAATCACACTAACCATATAATGTCCATAATCCCTTTTTATTTTTCTTAACCCTAATTTTTCTCCATTAGGGTTTTTACCCACTTTCCATTCCTTCCATTTGATGGATTTAAAATCCATGGCATAATATTATTTAACCACCACTAATTTTACAAAATACATCCCAAATCTTAAACCCTAAAAATCCAAAATTTCTTGTTTAAAAAATACTCACAATCCGTCGTCTCCTCCGACCTCCGCCACTCCCGTCGGTTTCCTTAGCCTCCTCTCTCCATCCTTTTGATCTTTGGTAGGTCAAGATGCTTGATCCATGGTGACAACCTCCACTCTTAGGATCGGCCAAGGTACGGTTTGTGTGAGAGAGGGGAGATGATAAACCTTAGCCTTAGAGTGATTTTGTTTAAATTTCCATTTCTTCCTTCTCTTCTCTTCTCCTTAGCTCTCTTTCTCTCCTTCACTTGGAGCATGGGACGGCAATGGAGAATGAAAAATGGAGAGAGTAACAATGAAGAGAGGATAAGAAATGGGAAAGAAACTCAAGACTTATCCCCATTTGGTGACTTAAAATTACACTTTACATATAACTATTTTCACCAACCAACAAGATATTTATCTTGCTTTATGGCTTATGACTCCACCACCCTTAAGTCCCAACGTGATTCACTTCTTAACATGAGGTGATTTGGTTTTCACCTTTTGACCCCACTTTGACCACTTCATTTGGATAATTTTAATCATTTAATATTTAGATATTTTAGTTACTTTAATTCCCATTTACTTAAATCATCATCTTTATAAATCCACCCATGGTTGACCAATTCAACCATGGTGGTCGGCCCCACCAATCCTTGGGTCCACACGCCACCTCACTTGGTGAGGTGGAGGTGGGTCCCATTGGACCATGTCACTTTGGTCAATTTATCACTTAGGTGATTTAAATTTCATTAAGCCCATTCCCACTAGTTGTATCACCATTGGGCCCATGGTCCAATTACATTTCATCTTACCCATTTACCTTAGAGCTTAACTATCTTGACCCATTGGGTCCCAAATGGGTATTTGACCCAATTTGACCATTCTTGACCCATTTAACCATCATTGACCCTTTAAATGAATTTAAATCCAATCCATAGTCTATTGGGCCATACTTGGGCCTTTGTCCAAATTTTGGGCCATTTACCATTTATTCCGCCAATTTTCCCAATTTTCATCATTAAAATAAATAATATTCCCATATTCATTGATTTACAAATTCCGGGCCATTACACATGGAACTAAACAATAACTTGTGGAATAAACTAGACTAACTGCGGAAATAGAATGAATAGATAACAAGTAACAGTCTCAAATATGACTTAACCTAAACCACCATCCATAGTTTATAACCTAATCAAACCATAGCAAAGTATTAACTTATTACATGTCCACAAACTATAATTCAAATGACAGTAATAAAGCAGTCCAATTCAACATTCAAGCACTTAGGCTTGGCTCCCCTCCCGGTCATCGACCTTCTTTTTCCCTTTCCTTGTACCTGCATTCTCCTCTGAGGATAGAATTAGGGTGTTAGATCAACGCGCCCAGTAGGTTCCCGAATCAGGGCTACCACATGGTTAGCTTGTAAAACATGCATATAACAAATATATGATTATCAAAAACAGGTAAAACAATGCTATGAAATATGCACATGCAATGAGTCTCTCCCAACATGCACATTCATAGCCATCACTTGACGTGCCTTGCACCGTCAAGGTAAATCACAATAACATTTCTCCTGGCGGGACCTGCATCACCTAAGGAGACCAATGTATTTCTCAGTATCCTGACATTTCTCCTGGCAGGACCTGCATCGCCTAAGGAGACCAATGTCCTATCATCATCATAATTCTACTCCTGGCGGGACCTGCATCGCCTAAGGAGGTTCAGAGTTGCATTACAGCATATCACCGGAGAGTGGGCTCCGGGTTTCACAATCTTCATCCCATGCCATGCATGAGATGTCAATGCGTTGTATGTCATTTGTAAACACATAGTATATCATTCAAAACCACATAAAATAAACAAGAGTCTCATAAACAAAACTAGGATAAAACTGTGGTTACAAGTAGGTAGGAAACCTACTGAAGATTCACTTCAGTATTTGATCTTCTTTAGCAGTCACCCGGTCACGACTCGCACTGTCGTTCAACTTCTGGTACCTTGTCCATATAACAATCAGTAAATCATACTATCTTTTACTTATTCATTCACATCTAAGACCCAACCACATCATGTGGGGTTCGGCCATGCCCATGGCCGAACATCATCAACTTAGGATTTAATCTCCTTTTCCATTTAACCAATTCTTAAATACTTACCCCTTTAAACATGTATTGGTAGGGTTCGGCCATACATCATGGCCAAACCATACCTCCTTGGTTTAACCTTCTTTCATGACCTTTCTCTATCCATTATCATCCTATTTACAGCTTTTCCACTAGGCTAAACCATATCAAAACAATTGTCATTTTATGGGGTTCGGCCCTATACCTGGCCGAACCTTGTATTCCCACTTATCCATCACCAAATGGTTCTCCATTGAAATACTTTTAAACCGTTTATAAAATCATGGAAACAATAACAAACACAACCCATAAACTTTGTCCATTTATCCCAAAAACAGCCCATGGGGTTCGTGCCCAATGGTTCTCTTGATTTAATTGGTCCATCATCTACCAATGATTTGAATCAGTAACTTAACCCTAACATTGACATGGTTCAGCCCTATATTGGCCAACCAATAACAGCAAGTTAATCTTCATCAAATCACATAAAACACCATAATTTATATGGTTTTTAACTCACCAAAATCATCAAATACTTTCATGGGGTTCGGCCATCCCAAGTGGCCGAACCCTATGTCCATGTCTTGGTCCTTATGAATATGTTTTAGGTCTCATTTAGACAAGTACTAATCAGTATAATATTACTGCATTTTTACCTCTCAAAACCATCCAAATAAGTTCATCACTTTGTCCAAATGACCATAACACTTCATGGGATTCGGCCATCCAAGATGGCCTATCCCAATGGTCCATTTCATCAATTTTAATCCATGATTTAGACCCATGATACCTTCAGTCCTTATGTCATTCAAGTCCATGTTTTTAACCCTCTTTAAAACATGCATTTGATTCTTAAAGAAACATCAAAAACCAGTCCTCAAAACTTCATGGTTTCTATGTTTCAAAAACATTAAAACCAACCAATCTTTTACATGGGGTTCGGCCCTCCAAGGTGGCCGAACCCAATGATCATTTTTACCATTTTGAAACCTTTATTACTCAAGGTTAAAACCTTGGTGCATTCGGCCATCACCATGGCCCAATACACACCCTTTTATTACAACTTGTTTAACTTGAACACTTAAGAAATCTTACCAAATTTCCTTTGCCTATGATCCTTGCCTTCTCCCCTCTATTTTCTTCCTTTATTCCTTAATCCTTTGCTGATTTATGTTTGATTAATTGGTGCCAACACCTCTGCTGTTCAGCCAAGAAACGAATTTGGAGAGAGGGAGAGAGAGATGGGAGTTTCTTGGATTTTCAATGTGAAAATCGACCAAGAATGGTAACCTTTTCCTTTTGTAATTTCAGTCCCATCTTCCATTCATTTTCCCTCATTTAATCTTGCCAAAACCGATGGGATATTGGGTGTCATTCAAGACACCCTTCACCCAAACGGTGCATCTATTCAAATCAGCCAATGCATCTCATTAAATGAGATGATGCCGCCCAACCTTGGTGTCCCTTGGCTTTGCCAAGGCACCTCTTCACTCTCAACGGCTGGGATTGATTTGATTGAGAGTTGGGTGAGATTTAAACTCCTTTCCACTTCCTCTTGACTCACTTGACTCGTGATCTTTTTATTCCAAATCAACTCATCCAACTCATCACATTTAATGCAACAAGTTTGAGTCAACTCTTTTCTTAAATCAAACTCACTCCAAATCAATCCAACTCAAGCTGAAATAACTCACAACTGAGCTCATCTGAGGGCCCACACAGTCATCTGTGGTCAGCTTGGTCAACCCGGCCCATTGGGTCCCCAATCAGCCCCTTGACCCATTTTGACAACATGACCAATTAATGGGCTGATTTTGCCATTTCTAATTGGTTTTCACTTATGCATCAAGCCTACCCATTTTTGTTATACTTGATTTCCAATCAGTTCAGCTTAACCCCATTTAATTTGAGCTTACACAATGGTCAAATCATCCATTATGACCCATTGGGTCCAATTGGGCCCTTTGACCCATTTAGCCATTTTCGACCCAATTGATGTTCCTTACCCATCCAATCAAACTTGACATTTATAATGTGCTCATATGATCTTAATTTGAGCAATGGGCCCCACCATGTCCTTATTTGACATCTCAAAATAATTAATTAATCACATCAGGGGCATTTTCGTAATTATCCACTTCGTTGAGAAATTGAGGTGTTACAGGATAAACCTCATCCAATCCCTTTTTAGTCCTCAATGGTCCATGCATAACAATCTAGGGTTTGGCCATGCAAGGGCCAAACCATGATCTTGATCATATTCCTTATCTTGGACATGCATGAGGTCCCTAGCTATGTATACATAATAATTAGGGTTCGGCCATGCAAGGGCCGAACCATAATCCTTGACCATTTTTCATGCTTAAGCCATGCATGCATACATATTGTCCTTAATCTTCATTCATAGCATCTATCTCACCCGTTAGGGTTTTGTCCATTTTTCCATCTTATTCCTTGGATGGATTTTCAATCCATGGCCCATAATATTTTGGCCAACTCTCCAATCCAAAATGGAATTCCATGGTTTCCTTTAATTTCCTTTTTATTTATAAACCATACTAAACCATAAGTACCGATTCCGCGACTCCTTCGTCTTCTTCCGTTCCGTCTTGCTCCTCCGCTCTTTTCTTTCCTTAATCTTTCTTCTTTCTTCCTCCTTGACCTTCGGCCAAAGTGTGGTACTTGAAAGGTCTTGAGATGAAAAACCCAAGGAGATGGTTCGGCCTTGGAGTGTAGGTTTGAGAGAGGGAGAGGAGGAGATAATGGAAAAATCCCTTAGTCTTTTCTTGTTCAATGAGAGGGTCGGCCAAGCTTGAGAGAGAGAGGAGTCAAGGTAGAAAGCTCCTAAGTCCTTTCTCCTGTAACGCCCCGCCCCTTTTCACTATGCTGAAAAATCAGAGTATATTTTTTTTTTTTGAAATAAAGAGTGACAAGAGAGAGGGACGTCACGACGCGAGCTACGACCGAGCTTCCAAAGCCTGAACCTTAACTGGCCAACCCTACGTGTGCGTGGAGCTAAGTCCACGAGAACGGTTCACACGTACTAAGTTAAGTTTACGGAATGTAAACTTAATACGGAATTATAATAGAGTTCTATCTTACCAATTATTAAATAGCAAGGAGGTACATCACTTAATTAATAAAATACCTTAACTTAGAATGTCCAAAAGTAAAGTCCAAACCATAGCAAGTAGTCTAAATTATTACAGTCCAACGAGCTAATTACTCAAATTACATTTCCATAATTAAAACTTAAATAAATAAAACTAGTTCATCCAAGCTCCTAAGCTTGGCTTCGATCATGTCCTTCACTTCCTCCATTTCCTGCATCATCATCTAAGGTAGAAGTAGGACGTTAGACAACGCGCCAAGTAGGTACTCTGAGTAGGGTCAACGCATGGATTAGTATAAACAAAAACACATAGATATAAATAATATTCTAACCATGCAAGTTAATGCCATGCTATGGGTGTCATATGCCATGAGTCCCACCCATCATCCATGTTACCATCACATAATATCCCTCTTGATGGAAAATCCTCATCAAGGTATCACATTCACATAGTATCCCAATCACATAGTATCCCCACGAATGCCTTAAGGACGCCTTGACGGAGCGTGGGTCTTCCGTTACAAATAATACATCCCTCTCGGTGGAAAATCCTCATCAAGGTATCACAATCACATAGTATCCCCGCGAAATGCCTTACGGACGCCCCGACGGAGCGTGGGTCTCTGGTTACAAATCAATCATTCATCCCTCTTGCTAGGAAAATCCTCATCAAGGTATCACAATCACATAGTAGCCCCACGAATGCCTTACAGACGCCCCGACGGAGCGTGGGTCTTCGGTTACAAATCAATCATACATCCCTCTTGATGGAAAATCCTCATCGAGGTATCACAATCACATAGTATTCCCATGTATGCCTTACGGACGCCCCGACGGGAGCGTGGGTCTCCGGTTATATTTCATCCCTCCCATGCCATGCGTGAGATGCAAGTGCAAACATGCTATGTAATAATACAAATCATAGCATTAAAATCCCATCATTAAGACATATCATTGATACCAAAATAATTCAAGTAAAACATTCACAGATACATATTCCATGGTTTTCAATGAGGTAGGAATCCTACCAATGACCAATTAATGTGTCCTTACGTTTTTGTTCGAAAACCGCTCACCGATCACACAGCGGTTGTGAGATCCCGTTACCTTATTACATATCAACAAATCAAACCAAAGTTCCATTTGATTTCCAGCCATGTTCGAGTCCATAACATGCCTTAGTGTGGTTCGGCCATACAACATGGTTGAACCTCACTCCCTTGGTTTTGGGACCCTCTTTTTAGTCTTTGATCTTTTAAATAAATGTGGGTCCAAGATCATTCTCTCTTTTGGTTTATTACATAAGTTAAATCATTTAAAAGGCCCTAAGTCCACAAAACCTTCCCCATGGGGTTCGGCCATACACCATGGCCGAACCCATGGTCCTTTCATTTTCACCATATTTACCTCTTAGCCATTATTCTTTCCATAGCTAATCACTCCATTTATTTATACATACCTAGGTCCATAACTGATCCATAAACATAGATCCATAAACGATTCATTAATGATGACATAAAACTCTAACAAATGCCTCCATTCCTTATCTTGATAATCCATTCATTCATTTAAACATGCATGCATAGATCCATAATGTCCATAAAATGGGTCATGGGGTTCGGCCATACAACATGGCTGAACCCATGATGTCATTTTTCCTCCTTTCTTAAATCATTTACCACATTAGACCCATAACCCAAGTCCCTTCATTGGGGGGGGGGGGGGGGGGGGGGGGGGGGGGTGAGGGGGTTTAATCATAAACTTAGGTCATCATTTTAGATCATCTTTAACCACATTTAAAACCTATTAAAATTACCAACATCCCCCCATCATCTTCATGGTCCAAAAACATCTAAGTCCATCAATATCCCTCCATGGGGTTCGGCCATACAACATGGCCGAACCCATGGTCTATCGTTCTTCACCATTTCAACATTCTAGATCACGTTTTTCATATTTAAAACCTACTTAGAATCACCAATAATCACCAACATACAACCATTTAAACCTTTTAAAATCATTAATACCCTTCCATGGGGTTCGGCCATACAACATGGCCGAACCCTATGGTTCATTATTTTCTCTTAAAAATCATGTAGCCATGTTTATATCCTTTGATGGGGTTCGGCCATACATCATGGCCGAACCTCATCTAACCCTTCCTTTGTCCTTAATGGTCCATGCATATCAACCTTAGGGTTTGGCCATGCAAGGCCAACCCATGATCTTTGATCATAATACCTTAGACAATGCATGAGATCTTTTCCATATATCCATAACAATTAGGGTTCGGCCACGAACCATGATCCTTGACGTTTTTTCATGCTTAAGCCATGCATGCATACATAGATCATATTTACATGGTGTCCTTAGTAATCCATTAAACATATGGGTAACCCTAATCACCCTTCCTTTGTTCAATCCATCCCATTCCTTGGATGGATCTTTAAATCCATGGCCCATGATATTTTGGCCAACTCTCCAATCCAAAATGGGATGTTCTTTTAACTCATTTTATTACTTAATAAAGTCTTATCAAGTACTTACCAATTCCACGACTCCTCCGGTTTCTTTCACTCCTTCTTGCTCCTCCGATCTTCTCCTTAGTCTTTCTTCTTTCTTCCTCCTTGATCTTTGGCCAAGAGTGTGTTGAGATCTTGAGATGAAAACCCAACGAGAGGGTTCAGCCAAAGAGTGTAGGTTTGAGAGAGGGAGAGGAGGAGAGAATGTAAAATCCCTTAGTCTTTTCTTGTTTAATGAAAGATCGGCCAAGCTTGAGAGGGAGAGGAGTCAAGGTAGAAAACTTCTTAGTCATTTTCTTCTTTCTCTTAGAGTGAGGGTCGGCCTTGAGGGAGAGAGGGAGAGAGAGATGAGATGAAAAACTCTTTTCCATCTTGTCTAGGGTTTGTTTGGGTTAGATTCCACCCTCATCAATGTGAAGTCTTCCCCATGGGCTCTTTGACCAAACAAGAGGGTGCATGCCCTCCACATGGCACACACCACTCTCTATAGCACCCAGCCCTTTTTCATTCGAAATCAGAGTCTATTTTTTTTTTTTAATAAATAAACAAGTGATAAGAGCGGGATGTCACGACGAGAGTTAAGTCCGGACTTCTAAAGTCCGACCCTTAACAGGCCAAACCTATGTGAGCATGGACTAAGTCCATGAGAATGGTTCTCACATAGTAAATCATTGCGGAATATTACTTAAACTAACTGCGGATTATAATGGAACCTAAATCTACTCCATTTTATTAGATAGCAATGTACATTGTCATTTATCCAAAGTTATCTTAAACTTAAACATTCATTCCAAACCATACCAAACCATAGCAAATATCACTAAGTTATTACATGCCAATATCTAACTAACGAATTACATGTCCATGTAAACTTAAACAAAATATCCATAAATGAAACCATTCAAATGCCCAAGCTCCTAGGCTTGGTTTCCTTCGCGATCCTCGACCTTTCTCTTTCCTGCGTCATCCACTAAGGATAGAAATAGGGCGTTAGATCAACGCGTCCAGTAAGTGTTTCCGATTAAGGCTACCACAAGGTTAGTATAAAACATGCATATAACATAATAATATATGATCATCAAAACTTACAAAAAAAATGCTATGTATGTATGCAAATGTAATGAGTCTCACCCATCACAAGTATACATAGCCTCCTCTTGATGGGATTCTCATCATCAAGGTACCCCACAGTGGTCTTTCGGATGCCCCGACGGAGTGTGGCCTCCGGATTCTTTTTGATGGGATTCTCATCATCAAGGTCTTCCCACGATTGCTTTACGGACGCCCCGACGGTGCGTGGCCTTCGGTTACAAAACCATCACCCCATGCCATGCATGAGATGTCAATGAATATATACCATTTGTAAATAAATCTTTAACATTCAAATCCACAATGAAACATAATAGTTTAACACATAACTCAACAAAATCAACATAAAACAGCAATAATAAATTGTGGTTACAAAAAGGTAGGAAACCTACTAAATGATCACTTAAATGGTCCGCTCTTCTTAAATCGTCACTCGCTCACGATTTTGAACCCCGTTCAAGAAGTCTCGTTGCCTTGTTTATATAACAATAAGCCAAACACATAACCAATTGATTTCCAATTAAGTCTAAGTCCCAAAAACCACCTTGTGGGGTTCGGCCATATGGCCGAACCTCACCCACTTGAATTTGATCTCCCCTTTTTATTTAACCAATACCAATCAAATAACTTATTTAAACACCTCAATCTACCAAATACACCTTGGTAGGGTTCGGCCATACAACATGGCCGAACCTTACCACTTTGGTTTTGACCCCTCTTTCAAGTCCTTTGATCATTTCATTCCATATTTACAAAATAACTTGTATTTACAGTTTTACCATTGGCTCAAAATCCATAACCAAACATTCCTTATTTAAGCATACATAAGTCCCCCATCATATCTGTCACGCCGCCCCTTTTCACACTAAAATCAGAGTCTATTTTTTTTTTTTAAATGAAAGTGACAAAGTGCGCGAACGTCACGACGCGAGTTAAGTCCGAGCTTTTGAAGCCCGGCCCTTAACTGGCCAACCCTACGTGTGCGTGTGATGGAGTCCACGGAGAATGGTTCACACGTAGAAGTAAGCTCGAGGAATATTAAATTAAATGCGGAATGATAATAGAGACTAACCTACAAATTTTAGATAGCAGGGAATAACATCATTAAATTACTAAAATATCTCATAATCATAATGTCCAAAATAAAATCCAAACCATCGTAAGAAATCTAAAATTATTACATGCCGACAAGCTAAGCTACTTAAATTACATTTCCAAAATAAAACTTAAAAAAACTAAGTAGCCGCTTTCCCAAGCTCCTAAGCTTGGCTCTCGTCGTGTCCACCGTTTCTGTCATCTCCTGCGTCATCAGCTAGGGTAGAAGTAGGGCGTTAGACAACGCGCCCAGTAGGACTCCGAGTAGGGCTAGCACATGGATTAGTGATAACAAGCATACCGATAACAATATAATAAAACCCATAAAATGAATGCCATGCCATGGGTGCCTATGTCATGTGTCTCACCCATCATCCATACCATCATACAATGTCATATCCCCCTTGACGGCAAGGCCTCGTCAAGGTGTCCCCATGTTTACTTGTCGGTCGCCCCGAAGGAGCATGGACTCCGGTTATAGCATATCAAGCTATCCCCATGTTTGCTTCTCGGTCGCCCCGACGGAGCATGGACTCCGGTTATAGCATATCAAGCTATCCCCATGTTTGCTTCTCGGTCGCCCCAACGGAGCATGGACTCCGGTTTCTTTATTTTCCCGCCCATGCCATGCATGAGATGTAAGTGCATTATGCTATGTAATATATATAATTCATATCCGTAATTCATAATTCATAGCATTAAAATATAATCCATAGCATTAAAACCCATCTTAAAATAAATCATAAAAACCATCACATACACATAATCCACGGCTTACAAAAAGGTAGGAATCCTACCGAATACCGACTAGCATCCTTTTTCTCTTTCGCCTGATAAATCCGGTCGCTGATCGCGTACCCTTTGCGATGTCCCGATACCTTATTATACATTTACCAAATTAGTCCATATTTTATCCATGATTAAGTCCCTAACTGATCACAACTTAGATCCATTAATGATCCCTAACTTAGATCCGTTAATGTCCCATTAACCATGTCATATGATCATTAAAATTAGCCATTTAATTAACCTAATCCTTATTCACTTAAACACATACAAAACCCCGTACTTAGCCCATAATTGATCCATTAACGTTCCATCAACCATATCATAGAATTTATTAAAATCAGCCACTTAATTGACTTAATCCCCATTCATTTAATCATCTACATAGACCTTAATCTTGGCCCATAAAATGGCTCTCATATGAGTCATGGGTTCGGCCATACACCATGGCCGAACCCAAGATGTCTGTTCCTTATCTTTCCTTGGACCTATTTACATTATTTAGATCCAAAATGAACCCTCCCATGAGGGATTTTACATCATGCCTTTAAATCATCACTTTGATCATTATTTGGTACATTTTTTAGTCCATTAATGACTCCTTTAATCATACCACATTCCCCATTCTTTTCATGGTTTCAAACATACTTAAACCATCAAATTTCCCCATGGGGTTCGGCCATGCAACATGGTCGAACCCATGGTCCATGCTTTCCCATTAATTCCATCCCTTTAAAACATTATTTACTCTACTTAAAGTCCATTTACAACTATCAATCTTCTCCATCCATTTACATTTTTGTCCACAATTAACCCATACACTTAGACCCATTAATGATTCATTATCCATGACATAACATCCCTAAAAATCGGCCACTTAATTTAATCAAATTTCCAATCATCTAATCCCATACATAGACCTTGATCTTAGCCTAAAATGACTCACAATTGGCTCATGGGTTCGGCCATACACCATGGCCGAACCCATGATACCTCTATCCTAGTTTTCTTAGGCCTATTTACCACATTTTGATTTAAAATCAGTCCCTCCATGAGGGGGTTTAAATCCTACCTTTAAATCATCATTTTAAATCATCATTAATTATATTTTTGGGTCCATCAACTTAGTCATAATTCCCTTTTATTTTCATGGTCCTAAAATACTCAATTCCACCAAAATCTCTCCATGGTTTTTCCTTATTTAAAAACCCTTTTTTTTTTAAATCACCACCATTCATTCATTTTAAACTTTTTAAACCTCCAAAACATTAACACATTAATCCATCTTTTCTATCCTTTAAACCCATTTAGCAACCACCATTACATCACCATAGGGTTCGGCCATACACCATGGCCGAACCCATGGTTCAAGGTTCATTCCATCCATGCCTTTTAGGCCATTAAGAATCATCAATATTTCCCATGATTTTTCTCATAAAAATCCCTTTAAAATTACCCACATTTAATCAATAAAAACTTAAAACCCTAAATCATCCTCCATGGCTTCCATTCTTCATAGACCCTATTAAATCACAATTTACTTACCATGGGGTTCGGCCATACTACATGGCCGAACCCTATGGCCCATGATTCCAAAAACATATACATCCATGCTTAATCAAATTAACTACATAATGTCCTTAATCCATTTATTTTTCTTAACCTAATTTACCCATTTAGGGTTTGCCCACTTTGTCCATTTCTCATCCTTCCATTGGATGGATTTGAGGTCCAAGGCCTATGACGTTTTGGCCACCACCAAATCCAAGAAATGGATTCCATAATCTCTTCTTAACCCTAAAAAAAATGTAGAATTCTTGTTTAAGAATTACTTACAATCCGATGACTCCTCCGGCTTTTCTTTCTCCTCTTGATCTCCTTAGCCTTCTCTTCTCTTCTTCTCCTTGATCTTTGGGTTAAGATGCTTGATCAAGATGGAGTCTCCAAGGTTTGGGTTTGGCTAAGGTAGCGTTAGATTTGAGAGAGAGAGAGAGATGGGGAGGGAAGGTCTCAAGTTTTGATCTTGAGATGGAGGCTTATACTTACACTTCTCCTCTCTTTTCTTCTCTTCTTAGGTTTTCATTCTTCTTCTTTTCTCTTAGTGTAGGACTGGTGGTGGAGAGAGCAAAAGGGAGAGAACGTGTGAAATGGAAGAGGGGTTGGAGAATGAGATGAGAGTTATCTCGTTTGGTTAATTAATTCTAACATTAATTACTCCCACCTACCACACATAGTTTAATGTGTTTAATGGTGGTGGCTGGGATAAAACCACCACCTTTAAGCACATGGTTTATTTTGTGTTTGTTTGGGTGGTTTGTGTTTCTTTGGGTGGTTTTGATCTTCCAACTTTGACCTTTTGACCATCATTTGATTAGCTTAATTAACTTAATTAATTTGATCATTAAATTAAGTTAATTAATTCCCACTTAATTTAATTCCATTAAATTCCCTCCATGAAATCCACCCATGGTTGACCAAGTCAACCATGGTGGCCGGCCCCACCAATTCTTGGTCCACTTGGTGAGGTGGAGGTGGGTCCCAATTGGCCATGTCACCTTTATCTCATTAAAATTAACTTAGGTGATTTTTCACATTAATTTATTCAATCCCTTCCAACTTATTGGATCTCCATTGGGCCCATGGCCCAGTTACATTCCCTCCTATCCATTTACCTTAGAGCTTAAATCCTCTTGGTCCATTGGGTCCCAAATGTGTATTGGGCCCAATTTGACCATCCTTGGCCCAATTGACCATTATTGACCCTCTAAATGACTTTAAATCCAATCGATGGTCCATTGGGCCATACTTGGGCCTTTGTCCATATTTTGATCCATTCACCATTTATTCCATCAAATTTCCAATTTCTACCATTAAAATAAATAAACAACCACATATATATTGATTTACAAATTCCGGGCCATTACAATATCCTTCCATGGCATGGTATCCATTATCATTTTCCATAAAACAAAGCCTAGTGGGGTTCGGCCATACCCCTTGGCCGAACCTCACTCATTTAACTTGGGTTCTCTTTTAATCCTTGGTCTATTATTTCCACCCATTACCTATATTAAAACAATCCATTAAATTTAATATCCAAGGAACCTTAAATCCATACATATTACTTGGTGGGGTTCGGCCATGCACCATGGCCGAACCTCATCTCTTCTTTTGATCCAAGCCATCATTAAAACCTTTTGTAATGTACCAACCATCTAAATCCTTTTAAGACTTTAGCCACATCAAACATATGCAATTATGATTTCCTTTCTTCAAGTCTAATAGCATAAATCTGATGACTTTTCCACGGGGTTCGGCCATGTAGTATGGCTGAACCCTATGGCCCATGTTCTTCCCTTTTAAACATTATTTTAAACCATCAAAATTCCTTGACTCTTCCCATGGGATTTGGCCATGTACATAGCCGAACCATATCTTAACCATTTTCTTATTTAGAAAGACTTAATAGAGCACTTACTAATTCCGCGACTCCTCCAATTGGTTCTTCACTCCGGCTTGTTTCTTTCCTTCCTTTTGCTCCTCTTTAATCCTTAGCCTTCCTTCTTCCTCTTCTCTTTGATCTTCGGCCAATAGGTGAGCTTGATCAAGATGAGATTATCAATGGTTGGTTCGGCCAAGATGAATTGAAAGAGAAGCTTAGCACAATGCTTCAAACCTTCAAACCCTTTTTGATCTTTGGGAGGAGAACCGGCCTTGAGAGAGAGAGGGAGAAAATGAGATAGAATTCTCCAAATGTTTGATCTCCTTTTCCTTAGAATGCTAGTCGGCTAAGAGAGAGTGTGAGGGAGAGAGATAGCCAAGTGGGAGAGGGAGAGTTGAATCTTGTTTGAATTTGAAAACTAAACCCCAAACTCCCCCTTATCTCTCCAACGTGTAGCCGTGTTTGAAATTGAGATTTGAACCAACTTCATTATCTCTCCATGTGGGAATTTCCTCTTCATTATCTTCCCTATCTCTACATGAGATAGAATTCTCAAGACTCCAACAGTGTATGCCATTGAAATTTGAATTTTTTTTAAATGTAAAACTATCTGCATTATCTTTCCATGTGCATCCTTGTTTTGATTTTGAAATAAGCCAAACCATCTCCATTATCTCTCCAACGTGTGCCTTGAATTTGAAGTAAAACAATATTCCTCCATTTGTTTGAATTTGAAAATTAAACCATAACCATCTCCATTATCTCTCCAACGTTTAAATTTTGAAACAAACCAACCTCCTCTCCAACGTGTATCCTTACCTTTGTTTTGAATTTGAAATGTGTAACCAAAACTTCCCATCTCTCCAACGTGTATCATTGTTTTGAATTTGAATTAATCATAACTCCTCCATCTCATTTGAATTTGAAATAAAAACCATCCACCCCATTTGCTTGAATTTCAAATGTACTCCATTTGCTTGAATTTAAAAATTAAAACCGTCCACCCCATTTATTTTGAGTTTGAATTTTAAACCACCTTCATCTCTCCAACGTGTATCATTGTTTTCAATTTGAATTAAACATAACTCCTCCATCTCATTTGTTTGAAATTCAAATATAAAACCGTCCACCCCATTGTTTGAATTTAAATTTAAAAAGTAAACCGTCCATCTCAACTCATTTAATTTAACTCAACTCACTTAAGTAAGCTTGAGCTCACCCAATGGTCAAACAAGTCAATCCACGACCCATTGGGTCCCAATTGGGTCTTTTTGACCCAATTACCAATCTTGACCCAATTTAATACATCTTACCCAATTATTCCAATTGCAACCATATCCACAATCCGTTGGGTCTTAATTGGGCAATCGACCCAACCCTTTACCCATCTAAGGTCCATATCCTATAATTCACAATTAAATGACAAATTTTATAAATATTAATAACATGAAATTCCAAAGTGTTACAATACAATCTTCTTTTTAATATTTTCGTCCCGAAAATCTAACGAAGTAGGATTCCAAAATAAATTACATGAATAATTTAGGGTGAGCTGTTCTCATCTCCGATTCGAGTTCCCAAGTGGCTTCCTCAATACCATGTCGATCCCATACCACCTTGACGAACTGAATCGCTCGGTTTCGTAACACCCTTTGCTCAGTCTCCACTATTTTGACAGGGTTCTCGACATATGTCACTTCACGTTGTATATCTATATCTTGCACATTCAATACATGAGACGGATCGGGATTGTACTTCCTCAACATCGATACATGAAACACATTGTGTAGAGATGCCAATGGTGAAGGAAGTGCCAACTGATAAGCTACATCCCCCATCCTTCTCATGATGGAAAACAGTCCCACATATCTTGGCGACAGTTTCCTCTTCTTTCCAAACCTCATGTGTCCCTTTCGTGGCGAGACTTTCAAAAGTACCATGTCCCCCACTTCAAATTCAAGGAACCTCCTCCTCTTGTCAACATAACTCTTCTGCCGACTCTGTACAGCCAATAAGTGCTGATGAATCAACTGAATTTGTGATGTAGTCTCTGCGACTAGTTCGGGTCCAATCAGCGCAGGCTCACCGGCCTCTGTCCAGCACAGTGGTGACCTACATGGTCTACCATATAGAGCCTCGAATGGAGCCATCTGAAGGCTTGCTTGGTAACTATTGTTATATGAGAACTCCACTAGCGGCAAGTGACCCTCCCATCCACCCTTGAAGTCTAACATGCACGCTCTCAACATATCCTCCAGTGTTTGTATTGTCCTTTCCTACTGTCCATCAGTCTGTGGATGGAAAGCTGTGCTAGTCAGTAAATCCATTCCCATGGCCGACTGCATACTCTACCATACCCTGCCGGTGAAACAGCCATCTCTGTCAGATACTATAGTCTGAGAAATACCATATAATCTGATGATATCCTTGATATAACGCCGACCCAAGGTCTTAGATGAGTCTATCATCTTGATGGGAAGAAAATGTGCAGACTTGGTCAGTCGATCTACCACGACCCATATAGCATCATTGCCCTTTCAGGACCTTGGCAACCCGTCACAAAATCCATGGAAATGTGCTACCATTTCCATTCTGGCACTGGTAGGGGTTTGAGTAACCCTGGTGGCTTCTGATGTTCCATTTTAACTTGCTGACAAGTTAAGTAGTGTGCCACAAATTCTGCCACATCTCTTTTGAGTCCGTGCCACCAATAATGTCTCTTCAGATCATGGTACATCTTGGTGCTGCCCTGATGAATGGAGAGCTTGGTCTGATGTGCCTCAATCAACAACTCTTTTCTACAGCTTTTTGGCACATATGCTCTACCCCGGAATACAAGACCCTGTCCTGGTCGTAATTCCCATTAGGGTATGACCATGCAAGTAGACATCTTGGCCCATATCTCCTCCATTTCCGTATCTGCTCGCAACTCCTGTTCAATCTTGGTAACCATGTTGGATCGTATGATCAAATTGTACATACTCCCATGGTTACTGAGATATAGATTGAACTCTCGAATGGTATTCAACATCTCCCATTCGGTGCTGATCAAACATGCCACTGATGCATGTGATATGCGGCTGAGAGCATCCGCCACCTTGTTTGCCTTGCCCGGATGATATCGGAGCGTGAACTCATAATCCGTCAGATATTCCATCCATCTGCGCTGCCTCAGATTGAGCTCCTTCTGATCAAATAAGTATTTCAAGCTCTTATGATCTGAAAATACTTCAAACTTCTCACCATATAAGTAGTGTCCCCAGTTTTTAAGAGCGAAGACCACTGCAGCTAATTCCAAATCATGTGTGGGATAGAGGCGTTCATGCACCTTCAACTGTCTTGAACCATATGCCACCACACGACGACTTTGACTGAGAAAACATCCCAATCCTTCTCCTTATGCATCACAGTGTACCTCATAACCTTTGCCTCTTTCCTGCAAAATCAAGATAGGCGCAGATGTAAGTCTATCTTTCAGCTCCTCAAATCTCCGGTTGCACAGGTCTGACCACTCATATTTGACTCCTTTTTGAGTGAGTCGAGTGAGTGGAGATGCTATTTTAGAGAAATCCATGATAAATTTCAGATAATATCCAGCCAAACCGAGGAAGCTACGAATCTCGGTTACATTCTTTGGCGCTTTCCACTCACTTACTACTGCCACCTTAGCCGGATTCAATGGCTATACCTTCTTCGGATATAACATGTCCCAAGAAATTCACTTTGGATAGCCAGAATTCACATTTACTAGCTTTGGCATATAGCTTGTTCTTTCTCAAAGTGTTCAAAACTATACGTAGGTGCTTCAGCATGTTCCTCCTGACTTTTGGAATAGATTAGGATATCATCAATAAACACAATAACGAACTGGTCCAGGTACGGACGGAAGATCCTGTTCATTAAATCCATGAACACAGCCGGTGCATTGGTGAGTCCAAACGGCATGACTACAAACTCATATAGTCCATACTGTGTCCCGAAGGCTGTCTTCTCTATATCTTCCTCCTTAACCCGGATTTGATGATAACTAAACATCAGATCATTCTTCGAAAAGTGACTGGAACCCCTCAATTGATCGAATAAGTCATCGATCCTAGGTAAAGGGTACTTGTTCCGGACAGTTAGCTGATTCAATTTCCGGTAATCCACACACATTCGGAGTGAATGTCCTTCTTCTTCACAAACAACACTGGAGCTCCCCAAGATGATGTGTTGTTCCGGATGCAACCCAGCCTAAGTAGTTCATCAATTTACTTCTTTAGCTCGTACATCTCTGCTGGTGCCATCTGATAATGTGGTAAAGACACTGGCGATGTGCCAGGGTATAGCTTGATTTCAAAGTTGAGCTCCCTCATGGGTCGTAAGCCAGGGAGTTCTTTTGGAAATACATCCGCAAATTCTTTCACAATTGCCGGAAGTTCAGTGACTGGTACCTTGTTTATGATGATATTGTTCAATACCAAATGGTTCAACCCTTCCTGCAGTCTGCTCTGCATGTCTGTACGAACCACATATTGCTTTCCCTTGGGTGACCAAAATGTCACTCTTCGGCGATAACAATCGATGTTGGCCTGAAAACTAGCCAACCAGTCCATGCTGAAGATAATATCGTACTCAGTCATATCGAGTACTAGATAATTGAACTCAAATCTGAGTCCAGCTAGTTCGGTATTCACAGCCGTGCATATGAGTCCCAATGACGTGTCTCCGACAGGGGATACAATTGTGAGTGTTGTGGATAGTTTTTGAACTAAGGTACCGGTAGCAGTTATAAATGATGCAGATATAAAGGACTGTGAAGCTCCAGAATCAAATAGTGCGTAGGCAGTAGGAACTACTGACAACAGCCATACCTTGAATCACTGAATGATCCACATCCGCTGGAGGAGCGAGAGTAAACAGTAGTCCAGATCCAGTAGGGTTAGGCACCCGTCCCGCCTGGTTATATGTCCTGCCTCCCCGGGAGTTAACTGGCCTAGATGGTGGACGGAATGATCCCGTGGAATAAGAGAGCTTGTTGAGCTTTGGGTAATCCCTCTTGAAGTGACCCGGCTGATCACAATAGAAGCAGTTGTTCACCCATTTGAAAGCCTGATTGACTGATGCAGATGGGGAGGGCTGGTTGGGACGAAAGACCCCCGTTGACCCCGTAGATGGTGAGGGTCTGCTGAAGTTCGATCGGAACTTCTTATTGGGCTGATATGTGCCCCTCCCACTCTATGTTCGGCGGTTGTCAAACCGCACCATCTCTGCCATTTCTTGCTCGGCTATGGTGGCCCTGCTGACCACCTCAGCCAATGTGGCTGCCTTGAATATGGATACTTTGGCCCTAATGTTTGGCCGTAGACCCCTCTCAAACTTTCGTACCATGCGGTGCTCTGCATCCACCATATAAAATGCATAGCAGGATAAACTGAGGAATTCCCGATGATACTTTGCCACCATCATAGAGCCTTGTACCAAGGATAGGAAAGCTTGAATGTGACGCTCCTTCTCCTCCTCGGGAAAATATTGATCTAGAAAGGTAGCTGAAAACCATTCCCACGTCATTGTAGTCCTTTCCCTTTCCGGCACAAGTGCTTGCTGCTTTTCTATAACCTCCCACCATTTACCGGCATCCTCGATCAATTAGGATGTAGCCCGCAAAATTTTGTCAGCATGTCTCGAGATCTGAAGTAGGGTCAAGATCTGAGTGATCTTCTTCAGCCAATGTTCTGCTTCGACAGCCCTTTCCTTTCCCTTGAAGTAGGGAGGGCGTTGTTGCTGGAAATCTCTGACCATGTTCCGGTTATTGGCGTCACTAGTGGTTCCACTTCCATTCAGATGCTGTTGGAGAACAGAAGTAACTACTGCTTGAACCAAGCTTTGTAGTTCAAGAGGCACCACTGGTATACTCACGCTGCTTTGCTCCTCCTTCTCTCGTTCACTATAGTGAGAGTGTCGCTCTTCCTCTTCCCGCCGTGAGTGCCGTTCGTCTTCCTCAGATTGCTCCTTCTCATGTTGAGATTTTTCATGTTGAGACTGCTCCTTCTCATGTTGAGATTTTTCCCTCTCTTCCTCATGTCAAGAGTTTTCTACCACTTTTTCCTTCCCTTTCTGGTCCTGTTGAGTCTTTCTTTTTGGTGCCATTTTTCCTAAGTCATAAAAAAAATTATTGACTTAGTTTCCTCGTACAGTTTGTGTTATCACTATTTTGGGGAAATTTCCAAATAAGCACTCTTGTTTTTCATTTTTTTGGGGGAAATTTCTAAATATCTATGTTTGTTTCTCAATTTGGGGATATCGAGGAAGTATATCCTATTTTACTATGTTTGGTATATCCAATTATGATGACTGTACTTCATTTGCTATCTTTCATTGTTGTTCTTAGATTGAATGTTCAGTCTGAGTCTATTCGAAGTAAATTAATCTGGTCCCCAGTCAGCGGACTCCGAAAAGTCGGTTAGTTGGGATTCTTATCCATCAGTGAGACATGAAACCGTCTTAATCTTACTTCGAAAGATTCAATCTTCTCGTTTCACTCTGATACCAGCTGTAACACCCCGCCCTTTTTCACTCGAAATCAAAGTCTATTTTTCATTAAGAAGAATCCCATCAAGAATCCGGAGGCAATCGTAAGGCAATCTAAGTCCGTAAGGCAATCGTGGGAAGACCTTGATGATGAGAATCCCATCAAGAAGAATCCGGAGGCCACACTCTGTCGGGGCATCTGAAAGACCACTGTGGGGTACCTTGATGATGAAAATCCCATCAAGAGGAGGCTATGTATACTTGTGATGGGTGGGACTCATTACATTTGCATACATGCATAGCATTGTTTTTGTAAGTTTTGATGATCATATATTATTATGTTATATGCATGTTTTATACTAACCTTGTGGTAGCCCTAATCGGAAACACCTACTGGGCGCGTTGATCTAACGCCCTATTTCTATCCTTAGTGGATGACGCAAGAAAGGGAAAGGTCGAGGATCGTGAAGGAAACCAAGCCTAGGAGCTTGGGCATTTGAATGGTTTTATTTATGGATATTTTGTTTAAGTTTACATGGACATGTAATTCGTTAGTTAGATATTGGCATGTAATAACTTAGTGATATTTGCTATGGTTTGGTATGGTTTGGAATGAATGTTCAAGTTTAAGATAACTTTGGATAAATGACAATGTACTTTGCTATCTAATAAAATGGAGTAGATTTAGGTTCCATTATAATCCGCAGTTAGTTTAAGTAATATTCCGCAATGATTATACTTTACTATGTGAGAACCATTCTCATGGACTTAGTCCATGCTCACATAGGTTTGGCCAGTTAAGGGTCGGACTCTAGAAGTCTAGACTTAACTCGCGTCGTGACATCCCGCTCTTATCACTTGTTTATTTATTTATTTATTTTTAAAAAATAGACTTTGATTTCGAGTGAAAAAGGGCAGGGTGTTACACTTTCCTCCCACGGTTTTGGTTTGGGTTCCTTTGGTGGTTTGGGTGGTTTCCATGAGATGGAACCACCACCTCTCTTTTGACCAATGCATGGTCTTGCATGTCCTTCATTTAAGCTCCTTGTCTAGCCAAGGGGGGTGGATGCCCTCCACATGGCATACCACCCTTCATCCTGACTGTTTTGGTTTGCTTGTTTCCTTGGGTGGTTTGTTGGTTTCCATGAGATGGAACCACCATCTCTCCTTTGGCCAATGTATGCCCTCCACCTAAGCATCCTTGTGTAGCCAAGGGGGTGCATGCCCTCCACATGGCACACACCAACTCCCAACGGTTTTGATGGAGTGGTTTCCATGAGATGAAACCACCCTCTTGACTCTCTCCATCTTTTGGTCTTTTATGTGACTCACTTCGCCACTTGAGTCACTCCATTTAAATGCAACTCATTTCCCAACTCAATCATTTGAATTTATATCTAACTTAGGTTATTATAGTTAAATAATTTAATTCCACTTACTACTTTTAATCTTCTTTAATTTATCTTTGACTCACCCATGGTTGACCAAGTCAACCACGGTGGCCGGCCCCACTTGTGCCTTAGCTCACATGCCACCTCACTTGATGAGGTAGAGTTGGGTCCCACTTGGATTTCCACTCCTACACTTGCCACCTCACTTGATGAGGTGGACTCCATGCCTTTGATCACAATTGGGTCCATGACCCAATTAAATCCATTTCTTACCCATTTACCCTAATGCTCAATCCATCTTGACCCGTTGGGTCCCAATTGGGCATTTGACCCAATTGACCATCATTGATCCAATTAATCGGAAATAATCCAATCCAGTGTCCATTGGACCATACTTGGGCCATTGTTCTTAATTTCAACAATTAAAATAAATAATAGCGAATATATTTCTTGATTTAAAAATCCAGGGCTATTACAATATTACCCTCTTTTGAAATTTTCGTCCCGAAAATCGAGCGAAGTAGGGTTTCAAACAACTTATACAAAAAGCACCGGATGACCGGCTCTCATTTCTGATTCAAGTTCCCATGTGGCTTCCTCATTGCCATGTCGATCCCATACCACCTTGACGAACTGAATGGCGCAGTTCCGTAGTACTCTTTGTTCTTTCCCTGATCACTCTGACCAGCTTCTCCACATAGGTCACGTCATTTTGCACATCCACATCTTGCACGGTCAACTCAGTGTGAAGGATCAGGGTTGTATTTCCTCACCATGGAGACATAGAACACATCGTGCAAAGACAACAAATGTGGAGGAAGTGCCAACTGATAAGCCACCTCCCCCACCCTCTTCAGGATTTGGAATGGGCCCACAAACTTAGGCGACAATTTCCCTTTCTTCCCGAATCGTATGTGTCCCTTCCGTGGCGAGACTTTTAAGAACACTAAGTCTCCCACCTCAAACTCAAGGAACCTTCTCCTCTTGTCAGCGTAACTCTTCTGACGACTCTGTACGGCCAATAGGTGTTGCCGTATCAACTGAATCTGCGCTATAGTCTCTGTAACTAACTCGGGTCCAATCAGTACAGGCTCACTGGCCTCTGTCCAGCACACGGGTGATCTGCATGGTCTACCATATAAAGCCTCGAATGGAGCCATCTGGAGGCTTGCCTAGTAACTGTTGTTGTATGAGAATTCTACCAGCGGCAAGTGATCCTCCCATCCACCCATGAAATCTAGCATACATGCTCTCAGCATATCCTCCAATGTCTGTATCATCCTCTCCGACTGTCCTTCAGTCTGTGGATGGAATCTGTGCTAGTCAATAGATTTGTCCCCATGGACGATTGCATGCTCTGCCACACTCTGCCGGTGAATAGGCCATCTTTGTCGGACACAATAGTCCGGGGAATACCATGTAGTCTGATGATATCCCTGATGTACCGTCGACCCAAGGTCTCAGATGAATCTGCCATCTTGATGGGAAGGAAGTGTGCGGACTTGGTCAATCGATCTACCACAACCCATATGGCATCGTTGCCCTTTGATGATCTTGGCAACCCTGTCACAAAATCCATGGAAATATGCTCCCATTTCCACACCGGCACTGGTAAAGTTTTGAGTAAACCCGGTGGCTTCTGATGTTCTGTCTTAACCTGCTGACAAGTTAGGCAATGAGCAACAAACTCTGCCACATCTCCCTTGAGTCCATGCGACCAATAGTGCCTCTTCACATCATGATACATTTTGGTGCTGTCCGGATGGATAGAGAGTTTGGTTTGGTGTGCCTCGATCAACAACTCTCTTCTACAGCTCTTAGGCACATATGTCCTACCTCGGAATACAAGACCCTGTCCCGGTCGTAATTCCCGTTCCGGTATAACCTCACCAGTAGACATCTTGGCCCATATCTCCTCCATTACTGGATCTGTCCGTTGCTCCTGTTCAATTTTGGAGACCATGTTGGAACGTATGATCAAATTATACATAATCCCATGGTTCTTGATATATAAGTTCAATTCTCTGATGGTATTCAGCATCTCCCATTCCTTCCTGATCAAACTAGCCACGGTTGCATGTGACATCTCCCATGTGACATGCGGTTCGACTTGGCAGATAATTGATTTTTCTTCAGGGTGTCCTAGGCTATCCTTAGATGTTCTGCATGCTCCTCCCGATGGTGGGAATAAATCGGGTTATCATTAATGAAAACGATTACAAACTTGTCCAAATCAGGACGAAAGATTTTGTTCATCAGATCCATGAATATAACCCCTTCATGGGTATAATCCATTCATGGTCATCGCTAATACCTTCGTAGGACTAATCTGTCTATCGTAGGACTAATAGGTCTAACATATGACCAATGCGTCGACTATGGAATCAAAATGTCTATCATAAGACCAATATGTCAACTTATGGGACCAAAATGTCCTTCATGCTACCAATACATGTCTATCATAAGACCAATATGTCAACTTATGGGACCAAAATGTCCTTCATGCTACCAATACATCTACCCTAATGCCAATATCCGGCATCAATCCAAACCACCATGGAAACCCTCTTCCATGGGAAGATAATATCTATTCATAGAATCGTCATATCTACCATAGGACCACTGTATCTATCGTGGGACCGATATACCCACCAATTTTAACACCCCATATTTTTAAGTTATGAATATATATGAAAATTGTCAATTTAATTTGTAAATTAATGGAAATAGACCTTAGATAGGTAAGGTGCTGGGTCAATTGCCCAATTAAGACCCAACGGATTATGGATAAGGTTCACTTGAAATAAATGGGTAAGATTTATTTAATTGGGTCAAGGTTGTCAATTAAGTCAAATGCCCAATTGGGACCCAATGGGTCATGGTTGACTTGGTCGACCACCAAGTGAGTTCAAGCTTAATTGAATTGTGGCTGAATTAAATTGGAAATGGAATCAAGTAATTGAGTTGATTTTAAGTGAGTTAAATGAGTTGAATTAAAGATATGAGTTGAGTTAAAGAGATGAGTTGAATAGGAAGTTAATGGGACTTTCATTTTAAGTGACTAGAGTGGGAAGATGGAGAGTTGCATCTCATAAGATCAAACCCAAGGGGTACACACGTTGGGGAGATGGGAGTTTCATCTCATGGGATGAAACTCCAAATGGATCATTAATGAGGAGGTGAAGGGTTTTTGGTTGTTACACAAGGCATACACGTTGAAGAGATGGAGGGTTTCCATCTCAAGATGGAAACCCAAGGGACAAATGGTTGGGAGTTTCACCTCATGGGATGAAACCCACAAAGATAGTATTAATGAGGAGGTGAAGAGTCATAGTGGTTACAAAGGGGTATCAACCAAAGGACACCGCCCTTGGCCAAATTACATTGGACAAAGAAAGAGGATTCTTTGTTTCATTTCACTCTCTCCCTCTCTCTCTTGGCCGATCCCCCTCTCAAGACAAGAAACACTTAGAGTATTTTCCATCTCAAGTTTCTCTCCCTCTCTCAAACCTACACTCTTTGGCCGAACCCTCTCTTTGGGTTTTCACCTCAAGACCTCTCAAGTTTACACTCGGCCAAAGATCCAGGAGGAAGAAAGAAGAAAGACTAAGGAAGGAAAAGAGCGGAGGAGCAAGTCGGAACAAAGGAAACTGGAGGAGTCGCTGAATCGGTAAGTGCTTGATGAGATTTTAATAAGTAAGAAAAGAATGGTCAAGGATCATGGTTCGGCCCTTGCATGGCCGAACCCTAATTGTTATGTATGTATGGAAAAGAATCATGCATGTCTAAGATAAGGTATTATGATCAAAGATCATGGGTTGGCCTTGCATGGCCAAACCCTAAGGTTGATATACATGGACCATTAAAGACAAAGGAAGGGTTAAATGAGGTTCGGCCATGATGTATGGCTGAACCCCATCAAAGAATTAAATTTTGGATTTATGATTTTTTAGAAGAAATTGATGAACCATAGGGTTCGGCCACGTTGTATGGCCGAACCCCATGGAAGAAGATCATTGGTTTAAATGGGTTTTAAAAGATGAAAGGATGGAAGTATGTTATTAATTTTAATAGGTTTTAAAGGATGAAAAGGGATGGATGTATGTTGGTGATTTTGAAGGGATGGTAAATGTTGTAAATAATGAAGAACCATGGACCATGGGTTCGGCCATGTTGTATGGCCGAACCCCATGGAGAGATATTTATGGAGTTAGATGTTGGACCATGAAAATGATGGGGGAATGTTGGTAATTTTAATAGGTTTTAAATATGGTTAATGATGATCTAAAAGGATGAACCTAAGTGTATGAGTAAATCCCCCCATGGAGGGACTTAGGTTATGGATCTAATATTGTAAATGATTTAAGAAAGTGGATGAAAAATGACATCATGGGTTCGGCCATGTTGTATGGCCGAACCCCATGAACCATTCTTATGGACATTTTGGAACTATGCATATTTAAATGAATGAAGGATCAAGCCAAGGAATGGAGGGATCTATCAGGGTTTTATATTATGATTAATGAATCATTTGTGTAACGCCCCGCCCTTTTCGAGATTCAGAGTCTAATTTTTTTTTTTAAATAATAATATAATAACACCGGAAGAGGGCGGACGACGTCATGACATGAGCTAAGTTCGGACTTCCAAAATCCGACCCTTAACTGGCCACCCATGTGAGCATGGACTAAACCCATGAATAACAAACCACACATGGAACTAATCAAGTCATGCAGAATAAACTAGACCAGTTGCGGAATTAAACTGAATAGATAGCAAGTACAAGTCTCCCATTAAACTGCTTAAACCAAGCATCCAATATCAAACCATAAACAAACCATAGCAAAGTTACTAGTTATTACATGTCCATAAAATGTAATTCAAATGACAGTAAAATAGAAGTTCCTTCCAACACTCAAGCTCTTAAGCTTGGCTCCCCTCCTGGTCCTCGACCTTCTCTTTCCCTTTTCTTTTTCCTGCATTACCCTCTAAGGATAGAATTAGGGCGTTAGATCAACGTGCCCAGTAGGTTTTCCGATCAAGGCTACCACATGGTTAGTAAATAAAACATGCATATATCATAGTATATGACCAACAAAACGTCTGAAATCAATGCTATGTATGTAAGTGCAAATGTAATGAGTCCCACCCATCACAAGTATACATAGCTATCACTTCACGGGATTCTCACGTCAAGGTAATCCAGAGTACTCCACATTTGCTCTGAATAGAACTCTCATGTCAAGGTAAGCCAGAGTACTCCACATTTCCTCTATATAGAACTCTCGTGTCAAGGTAATCCAGAGTACTCCTCATTTCCTCTGGATAGGACTCTCATCATTAAGTTGTTCCATAATCATCACCCCATGCCATGCATGAGATGTCAATGTATATATGTCATTTGTAAATATATCACATCATTCAAAACCAATTTGAAACATAAAACAATAACACTATATCTCATAAAAACCATGATAAAACCAATTATAAAAGTGGTTACAAGTAGGTAGGAAACCTACGGAAACTTCGCTTAAGTGTCTGTTCCTTTTTAAGCTTCACCCGATCACGACTCGCATGCCGTTCAACTTCCATTTCCTTGTTTATACAACAACAAGTTAATACTTAATCTTCTTGATTTCTAATCAAGTTTAGATCCCATAAACCATCTTGTGGGGTTCGGCCATACCCATGGCCGAACCTCACCCACTATAATTTGATCTCTATTTTTATTTAATCCTCATTAAAACATCTCATATTACAAACATACCTTGGTAGGGTTCGGCCATACAACATGGCCGAACCATACCACTTTGGTTTTGGACCCCTCTTTTCAAGTCCTTTGATCAATCCCTTCATATTTATCATTTGACTTGTATTTACGGTTTTGCCACTGGCCTAACCGATGCTTAATTTTGCTTCAAAGTCAAAGCCCATATGACCAAACCACCTTAGTGGGGTTCGGCCATACAACTTGGCCGAACCTCACTATCTCCAATTTGGTCTCTTAATCCTTTTATAATTAGGACTAGTTACTCATCTATCCATGTGATTAACTAGCCCTTAATTTTCCATCATTTCCTTGGTTCCAATCACCACTTTCATCCACTAAAACTACTCCTATGGCCGAACTCTATGGTTCTTTTATCCATTATACTTCATCATAAAGTCATAACTTAGACTCTTTAAAACATTACAAAACAATCAACAACTTTTAATCATATACTTGAATCCAAATACCCATTTAATGGTCCATGGGGTTCGGCCATACACATGGCCGAACCCTATGGTCCTCTTAACTTAATGATTCCATCATTCATACATACTTTAGGCTTAACACTTTTAGCCATAAGAACCATATGGTTCAGCCATCCCATGGCCGACCCAAGATATTGAACTTTTCTTCATTACATGATATGGATTTTATCCCTTAAAAACCATAAACTCACCATAAGCTTGACAACTCCTTTCATGGGGTTCGACCATCCCAAGTGGCCGAACCCTATGACCCATGATCTGGACCTTTTTAACTTGCATCTTATGTTCATTAAAAACATGTAAAAATCACCATAGTATTGCATGGTCTTTACCCTTCAAAAACCATCCAAATACCCAACTAACTTCATGGGGTTCGGCCATCCAAAATGGCCGAACACATTGGTCCATTTTTATCATTTTAAACCACCTTTACCCAAGGTTTAAACCCTTGATGAATTAGGCCATTCCATGGTCAAGTCATGACATTCAAATCCATGATTTAAAAACCCATTCCACTTGCATCTTAGGTCTAATTAAAACATCTAAAATTGTCCATCATTTTGCATGGTTTTAACTTACAAAAGCCATCAACATAACCATATTAATTCATGGGGTTCGGCCATCCAAAGTGGCCGAACCCTATGGTCCGTGTTTTCTATCTTTTTAAACATCGATATTCATACTCTAAACCCTTGGTAGATTCGGCCATCCCATGGCCAAATCATGTTCCGTTTGACCCACTTTATTATACAAAATTCCATGGAGTACTTACCAATTCTCTATGCCTTTCTTCTTGCTTTTGATCCTTGCTTTCTTCCTTCTTGCTCCGTTAGTTCTTAGCTGATTAGAAGCTTGAATCAATGGTGAAAACACCAAAGTATAATTCGGCCAAGGGGGTATGTTCTTGAGAGAGGGAGAGAGGTGAGAATTCTAAGGTTTTTGCAATGTAAAATTCGGCCAAGTGTGGTGGTGTATTCCTTTTGTTAAACTGCCCTTGGACCCCTCATTACTCCTCATCAATCCTTGATCAAACCAAGGAGACATTTGGTGCCAACCAAGGCACCCCTTGACACTCCCAACGTTGGACTTTGGGTTTCCATAAGAGATGGAAACCCTCCCAATTCCCATGTGATTCTTATCCCATTACATTAAACATTATGCATGGGAAACCCACTCCACAAGTACCCAACGTGTGGGACTTGTTTTGTGGTGTTTAAGTCCATGGCAACTCCTTCATCTCCCCTTTGACTCAATGTAAATACAAGGTCCATTTGGTTTCCAACTCAACTCACCCAACTCATTAGCCCAACTCACCACATTTAATGCCATTCATTTAATGCACTTGAGTCAACTCCATTGTTTAATTCAAATCCAACTCACTTCAGTCCCAACTCAACCTGATTTGACTCATATTTGAGCTCACTTGAGGGTCCACATGGTCAACCATGGTAAACATGGTCAACTCGACCCATTGGGTCCCCATTTAGCCCATGGATCCAATTTGACGCCATGACCCATTTATGGGTGGTTTAGCCCTTTGCATGTGGTTTACACACTTGTATGAAGCCTACCCATTTATCATTCACCTCATTTCCAATCAATTTAGCTTAACCATAATAAAATTGAGCTTACCCAATGGTCAAATAAGTCCACCATGACCCATTGGGTCCTAATTGGGTCATTTGACCCAATTAACCATTTTGACCCAATTTGATGTACATTACCCATTTATTTACATTTGATCCTTATAATATGTTCATAAGGTCTTAATTTGAACAATGGGCCCCACCATTTTCTCATTTACAATCACATCTATTAATTTTACCATTCCAGTGGCATTTTCGTAAATATCAATATCTTTGAGAAAACGGGGTGTTACAATTTGTGGATCTATGATTATAGATCAGTTATGGACCTAAGTATGTACAGATAAAAGGAATGATTAGCTATGGAAAGAATAGATGGCTAAGATGGAAAAATGGTGAAAATGATGGACCATGGGTTCGGCTGTAACGCCCCTCCCTTTTTCACTCGCTTTTCGAAAATCAGAGCCTATTTTTTTTGTTTGAATAAAAGAGCAAGACAGAGCGGGACGCCACGACGCGAGCTAAGTCCGAGCTTCTAAAGGCCGACCCTTAACTAGCCAAACATACGTGTGCGTGGACCAAGTCCACTAAAACGGTTCACACGTACTCAAGTTAACATGCGAAATAAATCATAAATGCGGAATTATAATAGAATAACAATTCTATTCCATTTTTTATAGCAAGGAGGTCCATCACTTAACAATAATTATCTTACGTTAACATATCCAAGTTAACATTCCAACCATAGCAATTAATCTAAGTTATTACATTCCCGAATGCTAGCTATTCAAATACATAGTCCATGAATAACTTAAACAAAATGAAACTAAACAACAAAGCTCCTAAGGTTGACTCCGATCTCGTTCATCATCTCGTCCAGTGAGATGGGACTCTCCATCTTCCAACTCCACTCATTAAAATGAAAGTCCCATTGACTTCCCATTCAACCCAACTTAAATGAACTCATTTTCCAACTCAAGTACTTGAAGTCACATTAATAAATTCTCAATTCATGTGAATTCACTTTCCAACTCAAGTATTATTTATCCCACTTGAGCTCATTCATTAACTCAACTCTATTGAACTCACCCATGCTTGACCAAGTCAACCATGGGTTAGCCGACTATGTGTAACGCCCGCCCCATTTTCACTGAAATCAGAGTCTAATTTTTTTTTTTTGAAATAAAAGTGACAATGGGCGCGGACGTCACGACGTGAGTTAAGTCTGAGCTTCTAAAGCCCGGCCCTTAACTAGCCAACCCTATGCGTGCGGGAACGAAGTCCATGAGAACGGTTCACGCGTAAGAAGTAAGCTCGCGGAATATAATTACATGCGGAACATTATAATAGAGACTATCCTACCAGTTTTAGATAGCAAGGAAGTATGGCACTTAAATTACTAAAATACCCCTATGTTCATAATTATATCTCAAAATGATAACGTCCAAAGTACAGTCCAAACCATAATAAGAAACAGTAATTATTACAATACGACAAACTAAGCTACTTAAATTACATTTCCAAAATAAAAACTTAAATAAAACTAAGTAGCCTCTTTCCCAAGCTCCTAAGCTTGGCTCCCGTCACGTCCACCGTTTCCGCCGTCTCCTACGTCATCAACTAGGGTAGAAGTAGGGCGTTAGACAACGCACCCAGTAGGACTCCGAGTAATGCTAGCACATGGATTAGTGATAACAAGCATACCGATAACAATATAATAAAACCATAAAATGAATGCCATGCCATGGGTGCCTATGTCATGTGTCCCACCCATCATCCATATCATCATACAATGTCATATCCCCCTTGACAGCAAAGCCTCATCAAGGTGTCCCCATGTTTGCTTCTCGGTCGCCCCGATGGAGCATGGACTCCAGTTATAGCATATCAAGCTATCCCCATGTTTGTTTCTCGGTCGCCCCGACGGAGCATGGACTCCGGTTTCTTTATTTTCCTGCCCATGCCATGCATGAGATGTAAGTGCATTATGCTATGTAATATATATATAATTCATATCCTTAATATATAATCCATAGCATTGAAATATAATCCATAGCATTTAAAAATATCATCCATAGCATTAAAATATAATCCATAGCATTTAAAATCCATCTTAAAATAAATCATATAATTACTGAAATAAAACAAGGAAACCATCACATACACCTAATCCACGGCTACAAAAAATTAGGAATCCTACCGAATACCGACTAGCGTCCTTTTTCGTTTCCGTCCAATAAATTCGGTCGCCGATCGCGTACCATTTGCGATGTCCCGATACCTTATTATACATTTACCAAAATAGTCCATATTTTATCCATGATTAAGTCCCTCACTGATCACAAACTTAGATCCATTAATGATCCCTAACCATGTCACAAGATTATCAAAAATCAGCCCTTAACTTAGCCTCATTTCCATTGATTTAAACATATGCATAATTCCAAATTTTAGCCCATTAAACATTCTAATTTTATGAACCTAAAATACAGCAACCCTAAGCTTCATTTAATCACTCATAAGGTCATCTTAATGCACCCAAGTCCATGTCCAACCTACATGGGGTTCGGCCATGTACCATGGCCGAACCCATGGTTCTTCATTTTGGCCAATAATTACGGTTTTGCCACTACACTTCCATGGTTTAATATTTCCTCCATCCATGTACATTTGTGTCCATAATTCATCCATATACTTAGCCCCATTAATGATTCGTTAGCCATGACATAACATCCCTAAAATCAGCCACTTAATTTAATCAAATTTCCAATCATCTAATCCCATACATAATTCCAATTTTTGCCCATAACATGACCTACAAATGGGTCATGGGTTCGGCCATACACCATGGCCGAACCCATGATGTCTTTTTCCTATTTTTCTTGGGTCCATTTTACCTCATTTGGTCCCACCATAACTGAATTTAAAAACATACATTTAAATCATCCTTCCATAATCATCATAAGATATATTTTGGTCCATTAATTTAACCATCATTCCCATTTATTTTTCATGGTTCCAAAACACCAAATTTCCTCAAAGTCTCCCCATGGGGTTCGGCCATGTACCATAGCCGAACCCATGGTCCATAGTTTTTATTCTAAAAAACCTCATTTCCATCCATTTAAAACCTTGTTTAAAATACTTTTAAAAAAATCCACTTAATTACCATCAACCTTCTCCATTAATTTCCATACTTTTATAACCATTAAATACACCATTCCATCACCATAGGGTTCGGCCATACACCATGGCCGAACCCATGGTTCATGATTCAGCTTCATTCACCATTTTTGGAGGCCATTAAATCATTTACATATCCCATGATTTTTCTTGTTTAAAACCCCTTTAAAAATCATTAATATTTACTCAATAACATCTTGACATCATAGATTACCCTTTCATGGTTTTTAATCCCAAAAACCCTATTTAAATTTCTTGATTGCTCACCATGGGGTTCGGCCATACTACATGGCCGAACCCTATGGCCTATAATTCCTTAAAACACCCATACTTCCATACTTAATTAATCTTAATAGTGTCCATAATTTCTATTTATTTTCCTTAATCTATCTCTCCCATTTCATCCATTTCTCATCTTATCATTGGATGGATCTTAGATCTAAGGCCCATAACATTTGTGGCCACCAATCATTCTAAGAAATGGATTCCATAAACACATCTTAACCTTTAAAATATAAATTCTTGTTTAACAATTACTTACCACACCGACGACTCCTCTAGCTTTTCTTTCTCTTTTTCATTTCCTTAGCCCTTTCTCTTCTTCTTCTCCTTGTTGTTCGGCCAAGATGTACTTGATCAAGATGGAGTCTCCAAGGTTTGGGTTCGGCTAAGGTAGGGTTAGATTTGAGAGAGGGAGAGGGGAGGAGGGGATGGAAAATTATCTCAAGCTTTGGGTCTTGAGGTGGTCGGCCAATACTTGGGTTCTTCTTCCCTTTTCTTCTAAATTTTTCTCCTTTTTCCTTGAATGTGGGTCGGCAATGAGAGGGAAGAGGAGAGGAAGAGAGTGAAATGAGAGTGGGCTTGAGTGGTAAGGTGAAAACCATCCCATTCTCGGTTCCTTAGATCATACACTTCCATGATGGCCTTCACCCACCAAGTATGGGCTCCCTTGACTTTGGTGGTGGTGGTTGAGACCAAACCACCACCAAGCCAACGGTTTGGTCTCTTGTGAGGGAGTGGTTTGGTCTTCCCACTTTGACCACTTGACCACATTATGAGAGCTATGGGTCCTCATACCTTGAGTGGTGGTGGTTGAGATGAAACCACCACCCTGAGTCCATGGTTTCTTTTGTGTTTCTTTGGGTGGTTTCAATGGGATGAAACCACCCCTTGACTTGCCCCTTTGACTTATTCAATTGACCCTCATTTGATCAACCTAGTTAATTAAATTAGATCCTTACTTAGGTTAATTAATTTCCATTTAATTTAATTCCATGAAATTTTCTCTCTCTAAGAAATCCACACATGGTTGACCAAGTCAACCATGGTGGACGGCCCCCACCAACACCTATCCTACCCGCCACCTCACTTGATGAGGTGGAGGTGGGCCCCATTCGGCCATGTCACTTGAAACCCATTAATCTTAACTTAGATGATTTAAAATAATTTAATCAACTTAATCTACTTTAATCCTCCTTAGTCCCCTTAACTTATCCATGGTTGACCAAGTCAACCATGATGGTCGGCCCCACCTTTTTCTTGGTCCACACGCCACCTCACTTGGTGAGGTGGAGGTGGGCCTCACTTGGTTATGCCATCTTAATCATCTCATCATTAACTTAGGTGGTTTAATTCCAATTCAACCCATTTCAATCAATTGGGTCACCATTGGGCCCATGGCCCAATTAAATTATTTTCTACCATTTACCTTAGAGCTTGAATCATTTTGACCCATTGGATCCCAAATAGTTATCGGGCCCAATTTGACCATTATTGACCCCTTAAATGAATTCCATCCAATCCATGGTCCATTGGACCATACTTGGGCCTTTGCCCCAAATTTTGATCCATTTAACATCCATAACATCAAAATTCCAATTTTTCCATCATTAAAATAAATAACAGCCATATATATGTTGATTTAAAAATTCGGGCTATTACACTATAAACCATATAGTATTTAGGGTCCCACTTAGCCATTTCATTTACATGCCACTTCACTTGATGAGGTGGATCTCATGTCTTGTATCTTAATTGGTTATTAGACCCAATTATCAAACCTTACCCATTTACTTCTAACTAGCTCATATATGATCCATTGGGTCCCACTTGGACTTTTGACCCAATTTCCAACCTTGACCCAATTAAATAAATCTTACCCATTTATTTCAATTGAACCTTATTCATAATCCGTTGGGTCTTAATTGACCAATTGACCCAACTCCTTACCCATCTAAGATCCATCTCCATTAATTTACAAATTAAATGGACAATTTCCATATATATCCATAGCTTGAAAATCCGGGGTGTTACAATACAACCCTCTTTTTAAAATTTTAGTCCCGAAAATCGAACGAATTAGGGTTTCAAACAGATTACCTAAATAGCTCAGGGTGAGCTATCCTCATTTCCGATTCAAGTTCCCAAGTGGTTTCCTCATTACCATGTCGATCCCATACTACCTTGGCGAACTGAATCGATCGGTTCCGTGACCCGTTTGTTCTGTCTCATGTTATATCTTTTCCTCGTGTGCCCATTTGTGACCTTATGTAGATCAATGCACTCTGTTTCACTTTACTTGCTAACAAGATATTTTCCATATGTACTCGCTCAATAGGCTCATTCGTCTACTCTCTCTCTGAGGTTAGTGATGACCTTGCTCCTCATTGAAATTTGTTATTGAGGTAGCTTGCCAATGCAAACCTATGCTCAAGGCTTTTGCTGATTCTATTTTAACTAGGTTTCTAGCTGCACTCTCCTGGAACTCCATCGGCTACCTATAGAGTCAGGTGATCAGTCTAACTCGGAAGTCGCCCATAGCTTCCCATTCGAGCTTCACTAGACTCTTAGCTTTTCCACTAAGTACATCTCCAAAAGTAAGCATATCTTCATTTGCACATAAGTTACTATGTGACTAACACCTTTTGTTCAAAACTTCTACAATACCGATACCGGCATCAATCCAAACCACCATGGGAATGATCATCCACGGTTATACGCATCCATCCCTGGTATCACTCTATCAATGAGTATCATCTATCCATGGTTAATAATCATCCATGAATATAATCCCTCCATGGGCATAATCCATCTCTGGGCATAATTAATCTAGGGCACATCATCTACCATGAGATATTCTATCTGTAGGAACAACACTCGAATGAATCACTTCGTGATTGCGGCAACAATATCAAATCATAAATATACCCTGACCCCTAGCAAGACTTAGGGCCCATGACTTACTAAGCGGAAGACCCACATCCAATGTGATCAAGTCTACCTTGCCCTGCATTCCTTCATCCCAAGGGTGATTCAGTCAAGCTCTAAGGCGGTCGGACCGCGTCTAACGAAGCTAGCACTACCCCCATGGGGTAAAATAGTATCTAGCTCTGCACATCCACGCACATCAAGTGTGTGAAATAGCCATGAGAGCGCCCTCCAGTGCGTAGCTTGTGAGGGACCCACTCATCAACGGCAACCCTAAGGAACCAAGTCTCCGTATCTCATATCGAGGCTCCCACAGTCTCATGGCTACTCTAAGCCTTACTCATGGAATCTAAATACTTATCTCATCAATATCACGTGAGGGACGCAACCATACCACGTCTCAATCATCAATATCACGTGAGGGATGCACCGATACTACGTCTCAACATTATCCAATGACCTCATCACCTACATCTCAGTGCCAAAGTCCTCATAAACTCTTAATTTTGCACACTTTATTAAAAATCATTCAAACTTCTATCACAGTACAAGGTTGGTAGGGTTAGAACAAAACGTACCCACAACCCTTACAAAATCTCCCCTTTTTCCGACTTTTTCTTACCACTTCTTAGCCTAACCTTCTGTAGAAGACCCTGCCTCATCACCAAAATCGAAGAAGTTGTCAGGGTATGTCATCGGCGTGTGCCCCAACACTCCACAAGTCAGACAGGGTATTATTCCTGGTCCCCCAATGTAAGGACAGTTAGTCCTCTCCTTCCCGTGCCCGTGAAGTCCACAAACAGGGCAAATAACCTCAAGGGGGTAGGGACAAAAAGTACAGTTGTGCCCTTCCTAGTTGCACAACTTGCAAATATACCCGGACGCTATCTCCCCTACAGATTCTCCTATCATTGGGATATCTCCCATATGCTCTTCTGGAAAAGGGGCTAGATTCACTTCGACATCCTCGGGGAATCCTACCTGGACGTCTATGTTAACTTCCACAGTGCGGTCTGGCCTGCTGGAGTTGTTGGAAGAAGAAACCAGATCTATAGGACAGCTAGGGGTTCCTCTGTCCCCCATCTCTGTATACTTTATGTTGCTCGACATATCTGTATCACAACAACAAAAGCATATCAATGACAACCGCAGTTTTAATTAAACTAATCTTTGTTTTGGGGAATTTCCCAATGTATGACATAATGTGTCTTGTTTGGGGAACTTTCCTATGTATCATATGATGTCTTTTGTTTGGGAAAATTGCCAAATAAACATCTTGTGTTTCTTGTCCTTGGGGAAATTTTTCCTAAGTATCAAATATCATTTCTCAAGTTGGGGAAATCCTGATGTTTTCCTGTTCTCCAGGAAAATCTCCTATTTTGCTATGTTTGATACTTCCATCTTATAGTGATTGTACTTCCCTTGCTATCATTCCTTTTTCGTCAAGTGTTCTCAGATTGAATGTTTCAGTCTGAGTCTAACGAAGTAAATTAATCCGGCCCCCATGCAACGGACTCTGAAGAGTCGGTCAGTTGGGATTCTTATCTGTCAGTGAGACATGATACCGTCTTAATCTTACTTCGAAAGATTCAACCTTCCTGTTTCGCTCTGATACCATCTATAACGCCCGGCCCTTTCTCACTATGTCGAAAATCAGAGTCTAATTTTTTTTCTTTGAATAAAAGAGTGAGAGAGTGCTGGACGCCACGACGCGAGCTAAGTCCGAGCTTCCAAAGCCCGACCCTTAACTGGTCAACCATACGTGTGCGTGGACCAAGTCTACTGAAACGGTTCACACGTACTCAAGTTAACATGCGGAATTACAATAGGATAACAATCCTCTTCCATTTTAGATAGCAAAGTAGTCCAACACTTATTAATAATTATCACTGTAACGCCCTGCCCTTTTTCACTATGCCGAAAATCAGAGTCTATTTTTTTTTTTTGTAAATAGAAGAGTGAGAGAGAGCGGGACGTCACGACGCAAGCTAAGTCCGTGTAACACCCCAATTTTTCAAAGATACCAATATTTACAAAAATGCCATTGGATGGTGAATTAAAAAGATATGATCGTAGATGAGAAAATGGTGGGGCCCATTGTTCAAATTAAGACCCAATGTACATATTATAAGGATCAAATTAAATTAAATGGGTAATGTACATCTAATTGGGTCAAGGTGGTTACTTGGGTCATGGTACCCAATTGGGACCCAATGGGTCATGGTAGACTTATTTGACCATTGGGTGAGCTCAATTTTAATTGGGTTAGGCTGAATTGATTTGGAATTAAATGGAGGATAAATAGGTAGGCTAGATGCAAATATGTAAACCACATTTAAATGGGTAAACCACCTATAAATGGGTCATGGCGCCTAATTGGGTCAAGAGGTTCCAATGGGACCCAATGGGTTGAGTTGACCATGTTGACCAGGTTGACCGAGTGGACCATCAAGTGAGCTAAAAGGGTTGAGTTAAATCATATTGAGTTGGGGCTGAAGTGAGTTGGATTTGAATCAAACAATGGAGTTGACTCAAGTGCATTAAATGAGTGGTATTAAATGGGGTGAGTTGAGCTAATGAGTTGGGTGAGTTAAATTGGAAACCAAAGAGACCATTAATTCAAGTGAGTCAAGTGGGAGGTGAGGAGTTGCCTTGATCTCAAACACCAAAAAGACAAGTCCCACACGTTGGGTACTTGGGGAGTAGTTTTCCATACATGGAATTCAATGGAATTCAATGGATTAAGATAAGAATCACCTTGGGAGCTTGGAGGGTTTCCATCATGATGGAAACCCAAGGCCCAACGTGGGGAGATGAAAGGGTGGTCTAAGCTTAGGCCAAGTGTCCCATAGTTAACCCATGGGACTCTTTGATTAAACCAATAATCATGAGGGTAAATGAGTGGTTTAAGGGGCTGATATACAAAAGAGGTGCAATACACCATTGACCGAATTCTACATCTCAAGAATATAGAAATTCTCATCTCTCTCCCTCTCTCAAAAATCTACCCCCTTGGCCGAACCAGCCCTTGTTGTTTTCACCATTGATCAAGCACATAATCGGCTAAAGGATTAAGGGAGCAAAAAGGAAGGAAGCAAGGATCAAAAGACAAGAAGAGAGGCTAACAGGATTGGTAAGTGTTTCATAAAAACTTAGTTAAATAAATTGGTAAAAGGGAGCATGATTTGGCTATGATATGGCCGAATCCATCAAGGGTTTAAACCTTGGATAGTGCTGTTTAAAAAGGATAAAAAATGGGTCATAGGGTTCGGCCACTTTGGATGGCCGAACCCCATGAAGTGATTGGGTTATTTTGATGGTTTTT
Organism: Chimonanthus salicifolius; assembly: GCA_013350335.1. NCBI lineage: Eukaryota > Viridiplantae > Streptophyta > Magnoliopsida > Laurales > Calycanthaceae > Chimonanthus > Chimonanthus salicifolius. The sequence continues at coordinate 73,054,535 of CM023532.1, read as the reverse complement.
GAAAGTTAAAAACCATGCAATATTATGGAGATTTTTAGATATCTTAATTAGAAATAAGATGCATCTTTTGTGTTGGCCAATGGATGGCTAAACCCCATGAAAGGATTTGATAAGTATATGGTTATTTTTGATGGTTTTGAGAGATAAAAACCATACAAGGTATGGAAGTGTTAAGGTGTTAAATATGGTGCTAAGGTGTATGTCTTGGGTCGGCCAATGTATGGCTGAACCATATTTTTCTTATGGCTAAATTACTATGTCAAAACCATGAATAATTATATGAAGGATTGAGTCAAGAGAACTATAGGGTTCGGCCATGTGTATGGCCGAACCCCATGGACAATTTTATGGGATAAAAGGAGAATGAGTATGGTTAGAGTTATGATTAAATCTTTAATGTTTAAAAAGGGTTTAACATAGTTGACAGAATGAGGGATTTGGATATTTATGTTCATCATAAAGGATGACAAAGGGGAGCACCAAAACAAAAGGGGTGAGGTTCGGCCATGGTGTATGGCCGAACCCCACCAAGTGCTAAGTATGGTGTGTGTTTTTAAAAGGTTTTAAAAGGTTTAAAACATTCAAATGAATGGGGTTATGAAAACCATTCTTAGATGGTTAAAGATTTTAATGGATAAAAGGAAATAAAGGGTTCGGCCATGCATAGGGCCGAACCCCATAGAATGACAATAATGAAGGGTTAAGGGTTATATGATTAGATGGAAGGTTGGTAATTAATCTTATGAAGGAAGGATTAAAAAAGACCAAATATAGGTTGGTGAGGTTCGGCCATGTTGTATGGCCGAACCCCACTAAGGTGGATTTATGGTGGACCTTGATTATTAAGCAAAAATTAAACAAGGGTTAGTTAGTGGCAAAACCGTAAATACAAGTTATAATGGAATGAAGGATAAAAGGACATGAAAGAGGGGTCAAACCAAAGTGGTATGGTTCGGCCATGCTGTATGGCCGAACCCTACCAAGGTATATTATTTAATATAGGTGTTTATGTAAGTTATATGGATGGTATTGATCAAATGAAAAGGAAGATCAAATCCAAAGTGGGTGAGGTTCGGCCATGGGTATGGCCGAACCCCACAAGGTGGTTTTGGGATTTAAACTTAATTAGAAATCAAAAGGGTATGTTATTAACTTGTTGTTATATAAATAAGGTAACGGGACTTGAACGGTGCACAAGTCGTGAAAGGGTGACGGATTGAGAAGAAATGACAACTTAAGTGAACTTTCTGTAGGTTTTCCTACCTCCTTGTAACCACATTTTACATATGGTTTTATCTTGATTTTATGAGCTATTGATAAAGTATTACGTTTTCAAGTTAATTAGAATGCTATAATTTATTTACAAATGGCATGTATTATGTACTCATTGACATCTCATGCATGGCATGGGGTGATGAATATGGAAACCGGAGCCCACACTCCGTCGGAATGCCCGTGATGCAACTGTGGGGCCTCCTTACGCGATGAGAGTCCAACCAGGAGGAATATCTTGATGATGAGAGTCCCATCAAGAGTAAACGAAAGAGCACTGTGGATTACCTTGACGATGAGAGTCCCGTCAAGTGATGGCTATGTATAATTGTGATGGGTGGGACTCATTACATGTGCATACATACATAGCATTGTTTTATAAGTTTTTGATGATCATATAGTATGATATATGCTTGTTTTTATACTAACCATGTGGTAGCCCTAATCGGAAGACCTACTGGGCGCGTTGATCTAACGCCCTATTTCTATCCTTAGTGGATGACGCAGGAAAGGGGAAGGCAAAGGCTGAGGATCACGAGGAAAGCTAGGCATAGAAGCTTGAGTGTTGGAATGGAGTTTATTTATTGACGTTTTGAATACATTATTATGGACATGTAATAATGGTGATAATTGCTATGGTTTGATTTAAGTTTGAATGAATGTTTAGTTTAAAGTAATAATGACTTTTACTTGCTATCTAAACAGTTTGGTTCCGCATATTTCACTTATTCCGCAAATTTATTTAGTTCTATGTGTGCTTTGGTTTTTATGGACTTGGTCCATGCACACATAGGTTTGGCCAGTTGAGGGTCAGACTTTGGAAATCCGGACTTAGCTCGCGTCGTGACGCTCCCCGCTCTCTTCCACTTTACTTATTTAAAAAAAAAAATAGACTCTGATTTTCGGAAGGGTGGAAAAGGGAGGGACGTTACAGTCCAAGATTCCAAAGCCCGACCCTTAACTAGCCAACCATACGTGCGCGTTGACCAAGTCCACTAAAACGGTTCACACGTACTCAAGTTAACATGTAGAATAAATCATAGTTGCGGAATTACAATAGGATAACAATCCTATTCCATTTTAGATAGCAAAGTAGTCCAACACTTAATAATAATTACCTTAAGTTAAATATTCAAAATCCACCATCCAAACCATAGCAATATTCTAAGTTATTACATTCCCGACTGCTAGTTACTCAAATCACATAGTCCATGAATAACTTAAACGAAACGCAACTTAATCATCCAAGCTCCTAAGCTTGGCTCCGATCACCTCCTCGTTCAGTCCATTCCCTGTGTCATCAACTGGGGTAGAAGTAGGGCATTAGACAATGTGCCCAGTTGGTATTCTAATTAGGGTCAAACACATGGGTTAGTATAAAAATCCAGATATATTACGTCATATCATATATGTAAAACATCGTATCCAAAACAGTGTATGACAATAGAGATCCAATCATACAGATAAAACCAGAAACCGTGCATGATAATAGAGATCATAATCATGCTGATAAAATGCCATGCCATGTGTGCCATATGCCATGAGTCCCACCCATCAGCCATAACACAATCACAAAACATCCTCTTGATGGAAAACTCCTCATCAAGGTATCCCCACAGTTGTCTTACGGACGCCCCGACAGAGTGTGGCCTCTGGTTACCTCTTGATGGGATAATGCACATCAAGGTACCCCCACAGTTGCCTTACGGACGCCCCGACGGAGTATGGTCTCCGTTTACATATCATCCCTCCCATGCCATGCATGAGATGCAAATGTCCACATGCTATGCAATTATACAAATCATAGCATTAAAATCTCATGTTTGAAACATATCATTTATACAAAATAACTCATCCAAAATAGGAATTAAAACCATCATACATATTCCATGGTATCAATGATGTAGGAAACCTACCAATGACCACTATAGTGTCCTTGCGTTTTCGTCCGGAAACCGTTCATGATCGTACACCCCTTGTGAGGTCCCGTTACCTTATAACATGCCAATCAATCAATCCCATGTTCCATTTGATTTACAATCATGTCTAAGTCCATAAACATATCTTAGTGGGATTCGGCCATACACCACGGCCGAACCTCACTCACTTGGTTTTAGTCCCTCCTTTGATTTATTAATCAATCACCACTAAGTTAATCAATTAAACCCTTAGTTCACAAAATACACCTTAGTGGGGTTCGGCCATACAACATGGCCGAACCTCACTCACTTGGTTTGGGTCTCTTTTTAGTCCTTTGATCTTTGCATTAAGTCCAAGATCATTCCATTAGTTTTACATTAACCAATCATACATGAGTTAATCATCTAACATTCATAAAAGCCCTAAGTCCATAAAACTTTCCCCATGGAGTTTGGCCCACCATGGCCGAACCCATGGTCCATCATTTTTCACCTATTTACATCTTTGCCATTATTCTATCCATGGGTATTTACTTAGCTTATTTACGTATGACCTTAGTCCCAAAAATGATCCTTACATGATTCCTTAATCCAAAAGGACATGATCCATGGGGTTCGGCCATACACCATGGCCGAACCCATGGTCCTTTAATTTCACCCATTTGGCCATCATTTCCATCCTTAGGTAATCACTTTTCTTACCCATTCTTAAGTCCATAACATAGATCCCTGACTAAACATTTCATTCATTTAAACATGCCTAGATTCATAAATAACCCATTAACATGATTCATGGGGTTCGGCCATACACCATGACCGAACCCATAATGTCTCATTTCCATGTTCTCCGTTAAATCATTTACAATATTTAAGTTCATAAACAAGTCCCTCCATGGGGGTTTACTCGTGCCCTTAGGTCATCATTTACAACCCAAAGTCCATCAACATGATTTCCATTATTTTCATGATCAAAATGCATCTAAGCCCTCCATTTAAAACCTTTTAAAACATTAATAACCTTCCATGAGGTTTGGCCATACAACATGGCCGAACCCTATGGTTCAATAAATCATATCTCCATGATTTATCCTTTTAAAAACCTATTAAGATCATTAACCAACTTCCATGGTTTTCATCCTTCAAAACCCATAACAATTACTAACATGCTTCCATTTTAAAACCTTTTAATATCCTTAACCCTTTCCATGGTTTAACCACCTTTAAAACCATTTAAACCAATGATATTCTTCCATGGGGTTCGGCCATGTTGCTTCATCAATTTATTCTAAAAATCATACTTCCAAGATTTAATCCTTTGATGGGGTTCGGCCATACACCATGGCCGAACCTCATCAATCCCCTTTTTGTCCTTGATGATTCTCATACATAAACTTAGGGTTTGGCCATGCAGGGGCCAAACCATGATCCTTGATCATTCACCCTTCCATACATGGTTCATGCATAAAGTCCTTTAACTATCACAAGATTAGAGTTCAGCCATGTTATGGCCGAACCATGTCCTTGACCATCTTTTTCTTACTTATACAATCTTTGTAACACTTCGGAATTCCATGTTATCAATATTTACGGAATTTGCCATTTTAATTGTGAATTAAAGAATATGAACCTTAGATGGGTAAGGTGTTGGGTCAATGGCCCAATTAGGACCCAACGGTTATGATATAAGGTTCAATTTAAAGTAAATGGGTAAGGCGCATTTAATTGGGTCAATGTTGCTATTTGGGTCAAAATGCCCAATTGGGACCCAATGGGTTGTGGTTGACTTGGTTGACCACCAAGTGAGTTCAAGCCTAATTAAATGAGGCTGAATTAAAATGGGAATGCAATCAAATAATTGAGTTGATTCAAGTGAATTAAATGAGTTGGATGGGAAGTTATGGGGATATTCATCTCAAGTGAGTGGAGTATGAAGATGAAGGTCGTTTGTTGTTTCAAAATTCAAACAATGGCTTACACGTTGGAGCCTTGGAGTTTCATCTCATGGATGAAACTCCCACATGGAGAGATAATGAATGTGGACGGTTATACAATTCAAATTCAAACAAGGCACACGTTGGAGCCTTGGAGTTTCATCTCATGGATGAAACTCCCACATGGAGAGATAATGGAGGGGTTATGGTTACACTTTTCAAATTCAAACAATTGCTTACACGTTGGAGCCTTGGAGTTTCACCTCATGGATGAAACTCCCACATGGAGAGATAATGGAGGGGACGGTTACACATTTCAAATTCAAACTCTCTCTTGGCCGATCACTCCTCAAGACCAAAGACAAAGTTTCATCTCAAAGTTCTATCATTCTCACACAAGGCCGAACTCTCCTTCTCTCTCAAGCTCTCACACTCGGCCAAAGGAAAAAGAAAAATGAGGAAAAGACTAAGGAAGGAAAGGATCGGAAGAACATGTCGGAGTGAAGGAAAACCAGAGGAGTCATGGAACCAGTAGGTATTTTGATATATTCCGTTTAAAGAAAGGAACCATAGGGTTCGGCCATGGTGTATGGCCGAACCCCATGGAAGAAAATTGGGGGGATGATTATGGTATTTTAATGGAAAGGAATTAAGGAATTTTTATGGGTCAAAGTATTTTTAAGAGAAGGTGATGAACCATAGGCTTCGGCCGTGTTGTATGGCCGAACCCCATGGAAGAACATTGGTTATATTTTAATGAATCTTGAGGGATAAAAATCATGGACATATGGGTATGAGTTTAAAAGGTTTTTTTTTAAAGGGTTTAAATGGATGTGTGTATGAGAACCATCAAAGGACTAAATCTTAGTTGTATGATTTTTTAAAGAAATTAAGGAACCATAGGGTTCGGCCATGTTACGTAGCCGAACCCCATGGAGGTGTGTTAGTAATGGTTTATGGACTTAAGTATTTTTAGATCATGGTAAATGATGATCACAAAGGATGAATCTAAACCTCATGGAGGGACCTTGGTTTATGGACTTAAAAATGGTAATGGATTCAATGGGAAAATTGGAATTTAGACATCATAGGGTTCGGCCATGTTGTATGGCCGAACCCCATGAACCTTCTTAAATAGGTCATTTGTGGTTCTATGTATGTGTAAAGGAAGGGATTATCAAAACAAGGAATAAAGGGAATTATTGGAGTTTTATGTTATGATTTATTAATCACTTATGAATCTAGGTTATGGATCAATTTTGGACCTAAGCATGAAGTGATGGGAATAATGGCAAATGTGTAAATATGGGAGAAAATGATAGATCATGGGTTCGGCCATGGTGTATGGCCGAACTACATGAGGAATGTGTTTGGTGGACTTAGATTATTATTAATGTTAAATAATTGTTGCATAAGTGATGAGATTAGTGAATCAAAGGATGAATGCTCTTGGACTTAATTAAAAGATCAAAGGACTTGAAAAAGGGACTAAAATCAAGATGGTGAGGTTCGGCCATGTTGTATGGTCGAACCCCACTAAGGTGTATCTGGTGGACTTCGGGTTTTTTAAAGTGGTCTACTTGTATATGATTGATTAACAAATCAAAAGAGGGGTTAAAACCAAATAGGTGAGGTTCGGCCATAGTGCATGGCCGAACCCCACAAAGTGTATTTTTGGACTTTGATATTATTGCAAATCAAATGGGTTATTGATTTGACTCATGGATATATTATAAGGTAACGAGACCTCATAGATGGTGCGCGATCGTGAGCGGTTGCCGGTTTAAGAAGCAAGGACACTTTAGTGGTCTTTGGTAGGATTTTACCTCTTTGAAACCATGGGTTTATGTATGATGGTCGTTATCTTATTTTGATGAATTTATGTTGTATAAGATATGTTCCAAATGTGAGTTTTAATGCTATGTTTATAATATAAAATAGCATATGTTTCATTAGCATCTCATGCATGGTACGGGGTGAAGGATATGTAGCCGGAGGGACCACTGTAATGACCCGACCCGATATTTCGGAGTTTTGGGGTCTTGGTAGCCGTGCGGACAGTGTGGACCCCGTGTTGGGTCTTGGTTTGCCCGATTTTGAGTTCGGACACTCGAAGGGCATTTTGGTAATTTTGAATTATTGAATATTTTATCATGTAAAAAGTTTGAAAATCACACGTTATCTTCCTCGATGTTTGACATTTGATTTTTAATGAGCTTTAAATTAGTTATTTATTTTTGAAAAAAAAATTAAGGTAAAAAAAAAAAAATCTTAAAACCCCTCCCCAAAACCCTAAATTGTGATACCCTTGGCGCCGCACTGTAGCAGCTCACTACAGTGCAGCCGAGCCCTTCTCTTTCCCCTTTTCATCTTCTTCCCCCTCTTCTTCAAACCCTAAACTCCCTTCTCCCACTTCGAAGCCGCCGCCGCCGCCGCCGTTCCCTTTCCTCTCCTTCTTCCATCTTCCCGCCCGTCTTCTTCTTCTCTCCCACCCATTCGAAGCCTAGGCGTGTCCCTCTCCAACCGTCGCCTGCGCCTAAATCAGACTCCCTTGCTGCCTCCGTTCGAGCTTCCCGGTCCCAATCGAGTCGGATCTCCTCCTTCTCCGACTGGAATCAAGTACTTGAGCCTCCCCTGTCCTTTCTTCTTGATTCCCCTTCTCTTCCGCCTCTTCCCTCCTCTTCTTCTCCTTCCTTTTTCTCCATTGTTTTTCCCCCCATTTCCCTGATTTCCCTTCTTTTCCCTCTCTTTCCCCTCAGTTTTCCCATCTGGGTTGCTGAGTCAACTCGGTCGAGTCACCGAGTTGACTCGGCTGAGTTCAGTCCTGGGTAAACCAGGCGCAGCCCGCCGTGCAGCCTAGTGGGCCTGGAGACCCGACCCAGCTCGCCAGACTTGGTTTGGCCCAGCCCACCTTCGGCCCGGCCCGATTTCAGGCCCGACCCGTTTCGGCCCAGTTTCGGGCCCGACCCATTTTCAAACCCGGTTTCCATTTTTGGGCTCAGTTTCGAGCTCGACCCAATTTTGGACCCAGTTTTCAGTTTCAGGCCCATTTTAGTCCGGTTTGGACCCGACTCGCTTTCGGGCCCGTTTGTAGTCCAAATTCAGTTTGATCCCTTTTGTCCAGTTACTTATCCTTGTATTCTTGTTTCATCAGATTGAGCCCCTTCAACCCCTGGACTCGTTTTCTCGCATTGGATTTCAAAGACGCACACAGGTGAGGGAACTTACCACCACTTTTAGCATGCATCTATGCATCTTACTTCCCTATCAAATGTGCAGGTACGAAATGCGGCGAATGGGGGCCCTCGGTATTATGAGTCACTCGGCAAGGGAACTGTTGATACCATTATGTGGCGGGCCCCCATCCTGATGTATTTGTACCCGATGCCCGTAGAGGCATATACAAGTTGATTATCTGATGTCATAATTGATCGATTGTGTGGTGACATGATTGGAGTTTATTTTTATTGATAATGTGTTAAGATGCCAACATGCGAATATATGTAATATGTGGTGGTATATGTCTGATTATGGTGTGAGGCATTGTGTTGATAATATATCATACGATCATGTGATAATTAGTTTGGACTGCTAGACGTTATAACATGCTTGAATGTTAACATGCCAACCAGTGATAAATATTGATGCATACACCTGGTGATTATGTGACGAACTATGTTAATAGCATGTGTAGGCGTAGAGGTAATTGTGCATACATATAACTAACGTATGTGAGATGCCGGTGGGGCATGGGATCTAAGCAACATCAGGATCTAGAGACTCCCCCTAGCTTGTCGGGTAGTTAGGGTGAGGATGTTATGTGGGACCGCGCAGTGGACGCGTGGTTGGGATTCGGACTCCCTTGTGATTGGAAATGGGTAGTCGTAACCCCTTGCATGGATCAAATGGTCGGTCTATCTTGTATTTCCAGACGTACCTATGAGAGGGGCGTGATCTGATTTAGAGAACAAGGCGTCTGGAAGCCCCAGCTAAGGACTAACTGGGAAGTAACTATGTTAACCTAGATAGGCCATCGGCTGAATGTTGGTTCACCCAAGGTAACCTTAGAAGCCCCTTGCAGTTCTGATACCCGAATGTGTGACGGGTGAGGTGATCCCTAGATGACCGAGTAGGCTGAGGAGGTGCTCGCCTAGGTCGAGGGACGGAGCGGTGAGGGACAGCTCCCGCTGGCATAGTTGTGATCCCTAGATGACCGAGTAGGCTGAGGAGGTGCTCGCCTAGGTCGAGGGACGGAGTGGTGAGGGACAGCTCCCGCTGGCATAGTTGTGATCCGTAGATGACCGAGTAGGCTGAGGAGGTGCTCACCTAGGTCGATGGACGGAGAGGTGAGGGACAGCTCCCGCTGGCATAGTTTGTGATCCCTAGATGACCTAGTAGGCTGAGGAGGTTCTCGCCTAGGTCGGGGACAATGCGGTGAGGGACAGCTCCCGCTGGTATGGTTTGTGATTCCCCGGATGACCGAGTAGGTTGAGGATGTGCTCGACCGCTCATTGGTCGAGGGATGGTACGATGTGATGTGATGAGATATTCCAGGCTGGAACACCTGTAGGGTGGGGACAGCCTGCGATGTGATGAGATGTTCTAGGTTAGGACACCTGTATGGTGGGGACAGCCTGTGGTAGTGTGTTTACCCGCGGTTATGGTATTTGGGTTCATCGTGAGACTTGTGTTGTGGGTGTTAACTCACCAGGAATTTATGGGTGTCTAACGAGTGAGTTCGGCAGGCTCACTTGGTAGAAGACATATAGAATTCTATGAGAGGTGGATACACCAGTCATGTGGAGACAAGCATATGGGGTCCAAGGTTATAGGTTTGAATATAGAGACTCTAGTGCTTGGTTGATGAGACCATAGGTGAGTCCGGTTGACAGTTCGTTGAGGATTGGTAAGGTGGTTACTCCCGTGCGGTGATCAGTTTGGGACTCTAGTGAGTCTGACTCTTGGGTTGACCATGGTATGTGTGCGGGTTGTCATGAGAGGGTCATAGGTCTAGTTGAGGACTAGTGACCCCTATCTGACTGAGGATCAGTCTGCATACCCGTGGATGGATGGACTGTTGCGGTTGGGCACATAAGGGAGTTGCGTGGGTTGGTTAGAGGATGTCCTAGAGGCCCGGTTGACGTGGGCCCATGTGCTAGGAGTAGGGCACACGTTTGAATGGTCATGCATGTAGACATCCTAGACATTGATGTGTCCATATGATATTGTGCAGTGTATGCTTGATGACTTATGATGCATGTGTTACCCTCACTGGGCATGTAGAGCTCACCCCCCCTTGCCTCACAGGTACTTCATAGAGGGAGGGTTGGCGGGACCCTCAGTTGGACGTTGGACATAGAGTTGCAGTTTTGTAACTTGTAAGGGTCTCGTCTTGTAATTGAGGACTTTCTGATGTATTTGAATTATGCGTACATTTTATTAAGTTGGATGAATGTAATAATGGGACGATGCTATAATTTGTAATCATGATTGATGCTTACGGTTTTTGGTTTACTAGTGGATTCCTATGGTTAGTGTGGGTTGCGGGAGCGGTGTCTCCCATATATATAAAAAAAAAAATCCGAAATTGTATTGGATTGTTTTTAGGAGTTTGGATCAATTTTAACGTGCCCGTAACGGGATGGGTCGTTACAACCACACTCCGTCGAGGCGTCCGAAAGACCACTATGGGGATACCTTGATGTGCATTTTCCATCAAGAGCTAACCGGAGGGGCCACACTCCGTCGGAGCGCCCGAAAGACCTATGTGGGGCTACCTTGATGATGAGAATCCCATCAAGAGGTTATATGTACTTGTGATGGGTGGGACTCATTGCATTTGACATCATGACATGGCATTGTTTTTATGTGGTTTTGACATTATGTTATTATTATGATTTGTACTAACCATGTGTAGACCCTAATTGGAATACCTAGTGGGCGCGTTGTTCTAACGCCCTACTTCTACCCTAGTGGATGATACAGGAAAGGAAAGGGATGATGAACGTGATCGGAGCCAAGCATAAGAGCTTGGATATGTGATTGGATTATAAATTATTTACGTTACTCATGGACATGTAATTTGAGTAGCTAGACTTTGGGCATGTAATAATTTAGATATTTGCTATGGTTTGTGAATGGTTATTTTGGTTAATTAAGTTAAGTTAATCATTTATAATTGATGGAGTACTTTGCTATCTAAAATGGAATAGATTTCGGTTCTATTATAATCTGCAGTTTATGATATAATCTGCATGTTTATATTATCACGTGTGAACCGTTTTCATGGACTTAGTCCATGCACACGTAGGGTTGGCCAGTTAAGGGTTGGACTTTAGAAGTTCGGACTTAACTCATGTCGTGACGTCCCGCTCTCGCTCACTCTTCTATTTATAAAAAAGAAAAAATAGACTCTGATTTTCGAAAAGCATAGTGAAAACGGGTGGGGCGTTACAATCTTAACGAGTACTTACCGATTCCGCGACTCCTCCGGTTTCTTTCACTCCTTCTTGCTCCTCCAATCTTCGCCCTCCTTAGCCTCCTTTTCCTCCTTGATCTTTGGCCGAGAGTGCTTGAGAGGTCTTAAATGAAAACCCAAAGAGAGGGTTCGGCCAAGAGAGTGTAGGTTTGAGAGAGAGAGAAAAAGAGAGAGCTAGAGATCAAAAACTACTCTAAGTCCTTTGTCTTTCAGAGTGGTCGGCCTTGAGTGAAAGAGGGAAAGATTGAGATAAAAAAAGGAATTCTCCTTGCTGCCCAATGTAAATCAGCCAAGGGTGGTGTCCTTTGGTTGATACCCCTTGGTAACTCTCATGACCTTTCACCTCCTCATTGATACTTATTTTGGGGGTTTCATCCCATGAGATGAAACTCCAACCATATGCCCCTTGGGCTTCCATATTCCAATGTGTATGCATGGTATGTCATTTGGTGACACCCCTTTGTAACTCCCATGTTACCTGCTACCAACATATTTTCCAAACGTACTCGCTCAATACGTTCATTCGTCTACACTCTGTATGAGGTTAGTGATGACCTTGTCCCTCATTGAAATTTGTTAGTGAGGTAGTCTGCCAATGCGAGCCTATGCTCAAGGCTTTCGCTGATTCCATTTTAACTAGATTTCTAGCTGCACTCTCCTGGAACTCCATCGGCTACCTACAGAGTTAGGTGATCAGTCTAACTCGACAGTCGCCATAGCTTCCATTAGAATTTCACTAGACTCTTAACTTTTCCACTAAGTACATCTCCAAAAATAAACTTATTTTCATTTGTACATAAGTCACTATGTGACTAGCACCTTTTGTTCAAAACTTCTACGATACCCATACCGGCATCAATCCAAACCACCATGGGAACCATCATCCACGGTTATACACATCCATCCCTGGTATCACTCTATCAGTGAGTATCATCTATCCATGGTTAATAACCATTCATGAATATAATCCCTCCATGGGCATAATCCATCCTTGGCCATACTTAATCCAGGGCACATCATCTACCATGAGATATTCTATATGTAGCAACAACACTCAAATGAATCACTAAAAGACTGTGGCAACAATATCAAATCATAAATATACCCACAACCCTTACAAAGTCTCCCCTTTCCTCAACATTTTCTTACCATCTCTTAGCCTAATCTTCCATAGAAGACCCTGCATCATCACCAAAATCGAAGAAGTTGTCAGGGCATGTCGTCAACGTGTGCCCCAACACTCCACAAGTCAAATAGGGTATTATTCCCGATCCCCCAATGTAAGGACAGTTAGTCCTCTCCTCCCCGTGGCCGTGAAGTCCACAAACAGGGCAAATAACCTCAAGGGGGTAGGGGCAGAAAGTACAGTTGTGCCCTTCTTGGTTGGACAACTCGCACATATAACCGGGCACTATCTCCCCTACGGATTCTCCTATCATTGGGATATCCCCCATATGCTCTTCTGGAAAAGCGGCTAGATTCACTTCGACATCCTCGCGGAATCCTACCTGGACGTCTATGTTAACTTCCACAGCGCGGTCTGGCCTTGCTGGAGTTGTTGGAAGAAGAAATCAGATCTATAGGACAGTTAGGGCTTCCCCTGTCCCCCAACTCTGTATTCTTTATGTTGCTCGACATATCTGTATCACAACAACAAAAGTATATCAATGACAACCGCAATTCTAATCAAACTACTCATTGTTTTGGGGAATTTCCCTATGTATCACATAATGTCTCTTGTTTGGGGAACTTTCCTATGTATCATATGATGTCTCTTGTTTGGGGAACTTTCCTATGTATCATATGATGTCTCTTGTTTGGGGAAATTTCCAAATAAACATCTTGTGTTTCTTGTCCTTGGGGAAATTTTTCTAAGTATCAAGTATCATTGCTCAATTTGGGGAAATCCTGATATTTTCTTGTTCCGGGGGAATATCTCCTATTTGGCTATGTTTGATAAATCGATCTTATAGTGACTGTACTTCCCTTGGTATCATTTTTTTTTGGTCAAATGTTCATAGATTGAATGTTTCAGTCTGAGTCTAAAGAAGTAAATTAATCCGGCCCTCGTGCAGCGGACTCCAAAGAGTCGGTCAGTTGGGATTCTTATCTGTAAGTGAGACATGATACAGTCTTAATCTTACTTTGAAAGATTCAACCTTTCCGTTTCGCTTTGATACCAACTGTTTCGCTTTCCTAGCTTCCAAAGCCCGAACCTTAACTGGCCAACCATACGTGTACGTGGACCAAGTCCACTAAAGCGGTTCACACGTACTCAAGTTAACATGCGGAATAAATCATAAATGCGGAATTATAGTACAATAACAATTCTATTCCATATTAGATAGCAAGGAGGTCCATCACTTAACTGTAATGGCCCGAAAATTTTAAATTAATAAATATGTGGTTATTATTTATTTTTAATGGTGGAAATGGGAAATTTGATGGAATAAATGGTAAATGGACCAAAATTTGGACAAAGGCCCAAGTATGGCCCAATGGACTATGGATTGGATTTAAATTCATTTAAGGGGTCAATGATGTCAATTGGGCCAAGGATGGTCAAATTGGGCCCAATACCCATTTGGGACCCAATAGATCAAGATGGTGTAAGCCCTAAGGTAAATGGGTAAGGGTGAATGTAATTGGGCCATGGGCCCAATGATGATCCAATTAGTTGGAATGGGTTCAATTAAATTTAAATCACCTAAGTTAATTTGAATTAAGCCAAGGTGATGTGGCCAATTGGGACCCACCTCCACCTCACTAAGTGAGGTGGCGTGTGGACCAAGAATTGGTGGGGCCGGCCACCATGGTTGACTTAGTCAACCATGGGTGGATTTTATGGAAGAAATTTAATGGAATTAAATTAAATGAGAATTAACTTAACCTAATTATCTAATTAATTAAATGTTTAAATAATCATAAAGGTGGTCAAAGGGGTCAAAGAGGGGAGACCAAAACCATCTCATTCCAAGCATACAAAACGTTGGCTAGGGTGGTGGTTAGGATAACCACCACCATAAAGTATAAAGCATAAAGCAAAAATGAAAATATCCCATGAGTTGGTGGGAGGAGTTAATGTGGAATGTATTCTAGACAACCAAGAGATGAGATGACTTTTCATCTCATTCTCTCCACTCCAACGATCTCATTTCATTCTATCCCTCTCTTGTTCTCCACCACCGTCCCACACCCAAGGAAAAGGAGAGGAAGAAAACCAAGAGAAAGAAGAAGAAAAGCTTGGAAGAAAAGAGAGGAAAAAGGTGTAAGCTTGGGCTCATCACTCCAAGATCAAGACCTTGGGTTATTTATCTCCATCTTCTCCTCCCTTCTCTCTCTCAAATTAAACCCTATCATGGCCAAACCCAAGCTTGGAGGTTTTCACCATTGATCAAGCATCTTGGCCAACCAAAGATCAAGAGGAAGGAGCTAAGGAAGCCGACGACGGGAGTGGCGAAAGTCGGAGGAGACGATGGATTGTAAGTGTTTCCTAAACAAGAGATTTGGATTTTTAGGGTTTAAGATTTGGGATTCATTTTTGTAAAATTGATGGTGGCCAAATGATCATAGGCTTTGGATTTTAAATCCATCAAATGGAAGGATGGAGAGTGGACAAAACCCTAATGGGTAAATTAGGGTTAGGGAAAGGAAAAATAAATGGATTAAGGATATAATGGATTTAAATTATTTAAGCATGGGATTATGTAAAAATGGAAGCATGGAGAATGTTTATGATTTTTAGGGTTGTAAATGATTAAATGTGGTAAGTTTTGTAAAGAGGTTTTAAATGAGAGAATCATAGGAGATGGAAAATGATTTTAATGACCTCAAAAAGAATGGTAGAGGGGGATGAACCTCATGGTAGATGATTGGGTTAATTATTAGGGTTTATAAGAATGGGAGACAATGAGGGTGGTTAATGATTTTAGGGATTTAAAATGATTAAATGTAGGTAATTGAGGAAATTATAATGGGGTGCTTAAGGTTAAAAATTTTGGAGGATGAATTATGATTTTAGGGTTTTAAGTTGTGAATGATTAATGTTAGTGAAATGTTAAGGGATTATGTATGCATGCATGAAGGAAAGGTTGGGTATCTTAAATGGTTTTTTAAGGATCAAGAATATGCAAAGGTGTTGATAGTTTAAAAGTTTTAAATGGGTCTATGTTAAGGAATTTTTTTAAAGGTTGTAAGTGAGGGAATCCATAGAGAAAGGTTAATGGTCATTCATGGTCTTAAGGGTTACAAATGAATGAACAACAATGAACCATTGGTTCGGCCATGGTGTATGGCCGAACCCCATGGTAGTGTATTGGTGCATTTAATGGGTATAAATTATGAAAATAATGAGGGGAATATTGATGGCTTTGATGGACTTTAAATGTATCAAGTAATAATTAAAGAATGATGAATTAAATGTATGGTTTAGGTTCTCTCAATGGAGGGATTGGTGATGAATCTAAAGTGTAACCAAGGAGCAAGGAAAAAGTGGGGATTTGGTTAAGTTGAAAGGGCTGATTTTTAATGAACCCATGACCCATTGTTATGAGTCACTTAATGGTCTAAGTATGGGGTTATATATTTATGTTTTAAATAAATGGAGGTTAGGTTAATTAAATAGTTAATTGCTAATGTTCTTATGTCATGGTTAATGAGACATCAATCGACCCATTTTTGTGAACCAATGGATAGGCTAAGATTAAAGTCTATGGATATGCTTTAGCTAATGGGGATTAGGTTAAGATATGGTTGTATCTCATGATTGGTGAGTGTATGGATCAATTATGAATAAAGGGAATGAGTGGATAATGGACTCATTGTGGGTTAAATGCATGATGTAAACCCCATGGAAAGATTTGATGAATTGGGTATTTTGAACCCATGATCCATTAGCCATTTAAAGGGTTAAGTATGGGGTTTTGTATGTGTTTAAAGGAATAAGGGTTAGGTTAATAAAAGGACTAATTTTATGATCACATGATATGGTTGTTGGGTCATTAACGGACATAAGTTATGGATCATTAATGGGTCTAAGTTATGGATCCATTATAGACCATAATGTATATGGAAGAGGGAATGAATTATCCATGGAAGGCTAATGGCAAAACCGTAAATATTGGTCAAAACGAGGAAAACCCACTAAGACATGATGTATGGGCTTAGAAATGGTTAAAACATGGACTAATTGTTAATATGTAATAAGGTACCGGACATCACAAGCGGTGCGTGATCGGCGACTGGATTATCGGACGGAAGCGAGAAAGGACGTTAGTCGGCATTCGGTAGGATTCCTACCTTTTTGTAAGCCGTGGATTGAGTGATGGTTTCTTTGAATTATTTTGGAAATTATATGGTTTTTTTTTAAGATGGGTTTGGACTTTGGTATTATATGATGAGTTTCCTTTGATTTATTTTGATAATCATGGGATTGTTTTAAGATGGGTTTTATGACTATGATTTACATATATTACATGGCATATGGCATCTACATCTCATGCATGGCATGGGAGAGATATGACAGGGGGATACTTGTGTTGATGTTACCTTGATGAGTGCTTTGCCGTCAAGGGGAATACTTGTGTTGATGTTACCTTGATGAGTGCTTCGCCGTCAGGGGGATACTTGTGTTGATGTTACCTTGATGAGTGCTTTGCCGTCAAGGGGGATACTTGTGTTGATGTTACCTTGATGAGTGCTCTGCCGTCAAGGGGGATATGGCATCGGGATAGTAAGGATGATGGGTGGGATTCATAATACAGACACCCATGGCATGGCATTCATTTTACGACTTTTTGTTATAATATTATCTATATGCTTTGATATCACTAATCCATGTGTTAGCCCTACTCGGAGTCCTACTGAGCGCGTTGTCTATCGCCCTACTTCTACCCTAGCTGGTGATACAGGAGATGGCGCAGCGGAAGGGCACAACGGAAGCCAAGCTTAGGAGCTTGGGGAGGCGGCTACTTAACTTATTTAAATTTGTTTTGGAAATGTATTTGAGTGGCCTAGCTTGTCGGAAATGTAATAAATTAGATTACTTGCTATGTTTGGATTTTATTTTGGACATTATCATTTTAAGGTATGATAGTAATTGAATGAATGTATCGTCCCTGCTATCTACAAATTGATAGTATAGACTTTATTTTATTTCCGCACTCGGTTTAATTTTCCGCAAGCTTGCTTTCTATGTGTGAACCATTCTCCGTGGTCTTCATTCCACACACACGTAGGGTTGGCCAGTTAAGGGCCGGGCTTTAGAAGCTCGGACTTAACTCGCCTCGTGACGTCCGCGCCCTTTATCAATGGTTGTTTCAAAAAAAAAAAAAATAGACTCTGGTTTTCGGTGAAAAGGGGCGGGCATTACCGTTGGTATCAGAGTGAAATCGGAAGAAGGAATCTCTCGAAGTAAGATTAAGACGGTTGCATGTGTAAGGTCTCGGAATTTTGGAATTAATATAAATGTGAATATTATTTATTTTAATGATGGAAATTAGAAAATTGGTGGAGTAAATGGTAAATGGGCCAAAAATTGGATAAAGGCCCAAGTGTGGCCCAATAGACTATGTTTGGATTTAAATTTATTTAAATGGGTCAAGAATGGTCAAATTGGGTCAAATACCCATTTGGGACCCAATGGGTCAAGATGGGTATGCTCCAAGGTAAATGGGCTAGATGGAAATGTAATTGGGCCATAGGCCCAATGGTAATCCACTTAGAGTGAATTCAATGATTTTAAATCACCTAAGTTATTTGGAATTAAACAATGGTGATGTGGCCAAGTGTGGACCCAAGGTTTGGTGGGGCCGACCACCATGGTTGATTTGGTCAACCATGGGTGGAATAATGGAATTAGGTTAAGTATAATGAATTAACCTAAGGTGATCTAAATAAGTAAATGGGAATTAAAGTAACTAAGTAATTAAATAATTAAATTATTTAACATGGTAGTTAAGAGTGGTCAAAGGGGGCCCATGAGGTGAAAACTCACCTCATCCCAAGCTCAAAAAATAAAACACGTTGGGACTTATGGGGGTGGAGTCATAAGCCATAAAGCAAGATAAATATCTTGTGGGTGGGTGGAGAGAGTTAATGTAAAGTGAAAGTAAATAACCAAAGAGATAAAGATGGATTTTACACCTTATCCTTTTCATTTTACCCTCAACTCACTCTCTCCATCTCTCCCATTTCTCCATTGCCGTCCCACATTAGCAAGGAAAAGAGGAGAAGAAAATTAAGGAAGAAAAGAGAAGAGCTCAAGGAGAGGAAGAAAAGGTTGGACCACCATCTCAAGGTAAAGATCTTGAGACATTTTTCCATCTCCATCCTCTTCCCTCTCTCAATTCAAACCTAACATGGCTGATTTTAAGGTTGGGAGTTGCCACCCTTGATCAAAGATCTTGACCTATAAAAGATCAAGAAGAAAGAGAGAGGAGGCTACGGAGACCGACGGGAGCGGCGGAAATCGGAGGAGACGTCGGATAGTGAGTATTTCTTAACTAAAAGAATTTTGGATTTTAGGGTTTAAGAAATGGAATTTATTTTTGTGAAATTAATGGTGGATAGGTGATTTTATACTATGGAATTTAGATACATTAAATGGAAGGGTGGAAGATGGAGAAAACCCTAAATGGGTGAATTAGGGTTAGGGTAAGAAATTGGAAAAATATATTGTGTGCATTGTGTAATTAAATTATTAAGCATGGAATTATGTGGAATTGGAAGGTAATGTGTGATTTTCTTAGGGTTTTAAGGTATGGAGGACATTGTGTAATTTAATTATGTAAAAATGGAAGCATGGAGAATGTTAATGATTTTAGGGTTTTAAAATGATTAAATGTAGGCAATTGAGGAAATTATAATGGAGTGTTTAAGGTTAAAATTATTGGATCATGAACCATGGGTTCGGCCATGGTGAATGGCCGAACCCTATGGTGGTGTAATGGTAGTTTAAATGAGTACAAAAAATGGGGAAAATGATGGTTTTATGATGGTTTGATGATGATTGTAAATGGATTTAAAGTGTGATAAAGGATGATGATTGAAATGTATAAGTTAAGGCCCTTCATGGAAGGGCTTGTGATGGGTTCAAATGTATAAGTAGGCCAAAGAAAACAAAATGGGAAAAATTGATGAATTGGGTATTTTGAACCCATGGCCCATTGGTGAACCATTTAAAGGGTTAAGTATGGGGTTTTGGATTGGTTTAAATGAATAAGGTTAGATTAATTAAATGACTAATCTTAATGGTCATGTGACATAATTGAATGGATCATTAATGGACCTAAGTTAGGTATCCAAGTTTATAATCAATTATGAACTTAGTTAGGCAAGGGTGAGTGGTTGATTAACCATGGAGAAGAGGTAGTGGCAAAACCGTAATTATTGGCTAAAATGAAGAAACTCACTAAGTTATGATTTATGGGCTTGGAAATGATTAAAACTTGGATTGATTTGGTAATTTAATAAGGTACCGGATAGCGCGAGCGGTACGCGAGTCGGTAGCCGGATTGTCGGACGAAAACGAAATAAAGACGCGAGTCGGTAGCCGGATTGTCGGACGAAAACGAAAAAGGACGCGAGTCGGTACTCGGTAGGATTCCTACCTTTTTGTAAGCCATGGATTGTGTGATGGTTTCATTGATTTATTTTGGGAATTTTATGGTTTATTTTATGATGAGTTTTAAATCATGGTTTATGTATCTTATATGGCATAATGCAAGATTATGAGTTATATGCTAAGTTATGAAGGCTATATTATGACTATGGAATATACATATTACATAGCATAATGCATTACATCTCATGCATGGCATGGGCAGGAAAAAAAAAATAAACAAACCGGAGTCCATGCTCCGTCGGGGCGACCGAGAACAGGCATGGGGACACCTTGACGAGGCTTTACCGTCAAGGGGGATATTTTACGGTTGGACATATCTTGACGAGGTTTTTCCGTCAAGAGGGATATGACAGTATATGGCAGGAATGATGGGTGGGATTCATAACATTGACACCCATGGCATATCATTTACTTATATTTCAGTATATGGTGGTTTATAGTTTTCACTGTGTTATTATCTGTATGTGGTTATTACTAACCCATGTGCTAGACCTACTCGGAATCCTACTGGGCGCGTTGTTCTAACGCCCTACTTCTACCCTAGCTGACAATGCAGGAGATGGCGGACCGGAAGGGCGAGACGGAAGCCAAGCTTAGGAGCTTGGGGAGGCGGATTAATTATTTTGTTGTACTTTATTTTGGAAAAGATGTATTTGTATAGTTAGCTTGTCGGAAATGTAATAATTTAGGTAGTTTGCTATGTTTAGGTATTATTTTGGATAATACAGTATAATGGCATTTTCGTAATTAATTGGGTATTTCTTCCCTGCTATCTGAAGAACTGGTAGGATAGTTCTATGATCATCCGCATTTATTTTTATGTTCCGTGAGCTTACTTGCTACGCGTGAACCGTACTCGTGGACTTATGTTCCACGCACGCGTAGGGTTGGCCAGTTAAGGGCCGGGCTTTAGAAGCTCGGAACTTAACTCGCGTCGTGACGTCCGCGCCCTTGTCACTTTTAAAAAAAAAAAATGTACTCTGATTTTACGGTGAAAAGCGGCGGGCGTTACAGTTGGTATCAGAGCGAATTCGGAAGAATGAATCTCTCGAAGTAAGATTAAGACGGTTGCACGTCTCACTGACGGCTAAGAATCCCAACCGACCGACTCTTCGGAGACCGCTGCACGGGGGCCGGGTTAAATTACTTCGATTGACTCAAACTGAAGGGTTTAATCTGAGAACAACATTTGACGGAGAGGGATGATAGCAAGGGAAGAAAAAAAAAAAAATCAATCAATGTAAGTCGGTATTATCAAACATAGCAAGTAGGGTTACATTTTCCCGACATGAGAAAACAAATCTAGGTCTTCCCCAAATTTGACGGAATGATGGTAGGCTTATTGAACATAGGAGAAAATTCCCCGATTTCACAAATGGAACGAAACATAGATACTTGGGAAGTTTTCCCCAAACCAAGTGTGCTTATTTGGCAATCTTCCCCAAAAATGAGAAACAAAGTATATTGTTTAGTATTTTTTTTCTTTTCTTTTTCCTCCATTTGAAAAGGAACTAAGTCAGTGTTTTCGATGACTAGGAAATGGCTCCGAAGAGAAGGACTCGTCGCAACCAGAAAGAGGTATCACCACCTCGCCAGGAAGAGGAGGTACCCCATCGGGAAGAGGAACAGAATAATATAAACATACAAGGTGTACCTCCCGAGCTAAAAGATGTAGTTCAAGCGGCAGTCACTGCTGCTCTTCAGCAACATTTGAGTGGAAATGCGACTACTAGCGACGGAAATGCTACTACTAGTGACACTAGTAAGCGGAAGATGGTTAAAGACTTCCAGCAACAGCGTCCTCCCTACTTTAGAGGAAAAGAAGGGGCTGTAGGAGCAGATTACTGGTTAAAGAAGATCACTCAGATCTTAAATCTGCTTCAGGTTTCCAGTCCGGCTGACAGAATCTTACTGGCAACATCTCAACTGATTGAGGATGCCGGTAATTGGTGGGAAGTGGTAGAAAAACAACAATCACTGGTGCCGGAAAGGGAAAGAATTGCCTTGACTTGGGAATGGTTCTCAGCCACTTTTCTAGAGCAGTTTTTCCCAGAGGAAGAAAGGGAGAGTCAGACTGAAGCTTTTATATCATTAGTACAAGGCAATATGACAGTGGCAGAGTACCACCGGGAGTTCCTTCGACTATCTGTCTACGCGTTCTACATGGTGGACACTGAGCACCGGAGGGCCCGTAAGTTTGAACGGGGCCTTCGGCCGAGCATCAAAACTAGGGTGACAGTATTCAAGGAACCTACATTGGCAGTGGTGGTTGGCAGGGCCACTATAGTGGAGCGGGAATTGAATGAGGAAGCGCGGCGTGACAACCGCCGATGGCAGAGTGGGCGGGGTGCATTTCAACCCAATAAAAGGTCCCGCCCGAGTTTCGGCAGACCCTCATCCGCTACTGGATCTACAGGGGGCTTTCGCCCCAATCAGCCCTCCCAGTCAGCATCAGTTACCCAGGTTCCTAGAGGTGGGAACACTTGCTATCAGTGTGGCCAACAGGGTCACTTCAAGAGGGAGTGTCCGCAGCTCAGCAGACCCTCTAACTTCAAGGGTTCCTCCCGCCCTCCAGTTAGATCAGCTCCGCCGCGAGGGGGCAGAACATACAATCAGGCAGGACGGGCGCCAAACCCTACGGGATCAGGACGACTTTTTGCTATACCTTCTCCAGTA
This sequence comes from Chimonanthus salicifolius, assembly GCA_013350335.1. Taxonomy (NCBI): domain Eukaryota; kingdom Viridiplantae; phylum Streptophyta; class Magnoliopsida; order Laurales; family Calycanthaceae; genus Chimonanthus; species Chimonanthus salicifolius. The sequence goes on along the minus strand of CM023532.1, from coordinate 73,031,636 downwards.
GCAGTGGACCGCTCGGTGATTCAAGGTATGGCCGTAGTTGGTAGTTCTTATGCAATTACATTATTTGATTCTGGAGCTTCCCATTCATTTATATCTGCTGCATTCATATCTGCTACGGGCACATTAGTACAGAATCTGTCCACCTCACTTACTATTGTATCCCCTGTCGGAGACACATCTTTGGGGCTCATATGCACGGCACTGAACACTGAACTCGCTGGATTCAGATTCGAGTTCAATTATTTAGTAATCGATATGGCTGAGTACGATGTTATATTTGGCATGGACTGGTTGGCTACGTATCAGGCCCATATTGATTGCCATCTTCGTAGAGTGATATTTTGGTCACCCGAAGGAAGGCGGTATATAGTGCCCGCTGACCGACAGGGCATTCCTAGAAGGCTGCAGGAAGAATTGAATCATCTTGCCTTGAACACCCTCAGATTAGATAAGGCACCAATAGCTGAACTTCCGGCAGTGGTAGTAGATTATGCCGAGGTATTTCCAACAGAGCTCCCTGGTCTGCCACCTAAGAGGGAGATAGACTTTGAGATTAAATTGTACCCCGGCGCAGCTCCAGTATCGTTACCTCATTACAGGATGGCACCGGCTGAGATGACTGAGTTGAAAAAGCAGATTGATGAACTGCTCAGGCTGGGCTTTATTCGGAACAGCACATCCGCATGGGGAGCCCCGGTATTGTTTGTTAAGAAGAAGGACGGTACCCTTCGGATGTGTGTGGATTATAGAAAATTGAACCAGTTGACTGTCAGGAATAAATATCCCCTACCCAGAATTGATGATCTGTTTGATCAGCTTAGGGGTTCCTCTCACTTTTCCAAGATTGATCTGATGTCCGGATACCATCAAATCCGGGTTAGAGAGGAAGACATAGAGAAGACAGCCTTCAGGACACGGTATGGATTATATGAGTATGTAGTCATGCCGTTTGGGCTTACTAATGCACCGGCGGTGTTCATGGACCTGATGAATAGGATATTCCGTCCTTACTTGGATAAGTTTGTAATTGTATTTATTGATGACATCCTGATCTATTCCAAGAGTCAGGAGGAACATGCTGAACACCTGCGGATAGTTCTGAACACCCTGAAGAGGAACCAGTTGTATGCCAAAGCCAGCAAGTGTGAATTTTGGCTATCAGAGGTCAATTTCTTGGGGCACGTTATATCGGAGGAAGGTATAGCTGTAGACCCGGCTAAGGTAGCGGCAGTGAGGGAGTGGAAAGCACCGACGAATGTGACCGAGATCCGCAGTTTTCTGGGATTGGCCGGTTACTACAGGAAATTTATTATGGATTTCTCCAAAATTGCAGCCCCACTTACCCGACTCACTCAGAAAGGAGTCAAATTTGAATGGTCGGATCTGTGCAACCGGAGATTTGAGGAGCTAAAGGAGAAGCTTACAACCGCTCCTATTTTGATCTTGCCGGAAAGAGGCAGAAACTATGAGGTGTACTGTGATGCCTCAGGAGAGGGATTGGGGTGTACGCTCAGTCAAGGTAATAGGGCGGTGGCGTACGGGTCAAGACAGTTGAAAATTCATGAGCGCAATTATCCCACACATGATCTGGAACTGGCAGCAGTGGTCTTCGCTCTTAAAAGCTGGAGACACTACCTTTATGGTGAGAAGTTTGAAGTATTCTCAGACCATAAGAGTCTAAAGTACCTATTTGATCAGAAGGAACTTAACATGAGACAACGTAGATGGATGGAATACTTGGCAGATTATGAGTTCGCACTCCGGTATCATCCTGGCAAGGCGAACAAAGTGGCGGATGCTCTCAGCCGCATATCACCTGCGACAGTAGCCAGTATGATCAGAACAGAATGGGAGGTGTTGAATACCATCAGAGAGTTTAAACTCTATCTGAATAATCATGGAACCATATGTAATCTGATCATACGATCCCACATGGTCTCCGAGATTGAACGGGAACAACGAACAGATCCAGAGGTGGAGGAGATATGGGCTAAACTGTCTACCGGTGAAGTTGTACCCGAATGGGAATTACGACCGGGACAGGGTCTTATGTTCCGAGGTAGGACATATGTGCCTAAGAATTGCAGAAGAGAGTTGCTGATTGAAGCACACCAAACAAAACTCTCTATTCACCCGGGCAGCACCAAGATGTACCATGATCTTAAGAGGCACTATTGGTGGCATGGACTTAAGAAAGACGTGGCAGAGTTTGTTGCTCGTTGCTTAACCTGTCAGCAGATCAAGGCAGAACATCGGAAGCCACCGGGTTTACTCGCACCCTTGCCGGTGCCAGAATGGAAATGGGAACACATATCCATGGACTTTGTAACAGGGTTGCCAAGGTCATCCAAGGGCAACGATGCGATATGGGTCATAGTGGACCGGTTGACCAAGTCTGCACATTTCCTTCCCATCAAGATGACGGATTCATCAGACACTTTGGGTCTACGGTACATCCGGGAGATCATCAGGTTACATGGCATTCCCCGGTCTATTGTGTCCGACAGGGATGGCCGATTCACCGGCAGAGTATGGCAGGGCTTGCAGTCGGCTATGGGGACCGATGTATTAACTAGCACAGCATTTCATCCACAGACTGATGGACAGTCGGAGAGGACAATACAGACATTGGAGGATATGCTGAGAGCATGCATGCTAGACTTTAAGGGTGGATGGGAGGATCATTTACCACTGGTGGAGTTTTCCTACAATAACAGCTATCAGTCAAGCCTACAAATGGCTCCGTTTGAGGCCTTATATGGTAGGCCATGTAGATCACCAGTGTGTTGGACAGAAGCCGGTGAGCCTGCGCTGATTGGACCGGAGTTGGTTGCAGAAACTACAGCGCAGATTAAATTGATACGGCAACATCTACTCACTGTACAAAGCCGACAGAAGAGTTACGCCGACAAAAGGAGAAGGTTCCTCGAATTTGAGGTGGGGGACTTGGTGTTTTTGAAAGTCTCACCACGGAAGGGACACATGAGATTTGGAAAGAAGGGGAAACTGTCACCTAGATTTGTGGGACCGTTTCCAATCTTGAAGAGGGTGGGGGGGGTAGCTTATCAGTTGGCGCTCCCTCCGCAGTTATCATCATTACATGATGTATTCCATGTGTCTATGTTGAGGAAGTACAACCCTGATCCTTCACATGTATTGAATATTCAAGACATCGATGTCCAAAGCGATGTGACATATGTGGAAAAGCCGGTCAGAATAGTCGGGACCGAGCAAAGGGTGTTGCGGAACCGGGCCATTCAGTTCGTCAAGGTGGTATGGGAACGACATGGTAATGAAGAAACCACCTGGGAACTTGAGTCAGAGATGAGAGCCTCTCATCCGGAACTCTTTGTGTAAGATGTTTTGAACCTCTACTTCGCTCGAATTTTCGGGACGAAAATTTTAAAAGAGGATTGTATTGTAAGGTCTCGGAATTTTGGAATTAATATAAATGTGAATATTATTTATTTTAATGATGGAAATTAGAAAATTGGTGGAGTAAATGGTAAATGGGCCAAAAATTGGATAAAGGCCCAAGTGTGGCCCAATAGACTATGTTTGGATTTAAATTTATTTAAATGGGTCAAGAATGGTCAAATTGGGTCAAATACCCATTTGGGACCCAATGGGTCAAGATGGGTATGCTCCAAGGTAAATGGGCTAGATGGAAATGTAATTGGGCCATAGGCCCAATGGTAATCCACTTAGAGTGAATTCAATGATTTTAAATCACCTAAGTTATTTGGAATTAAACAATGGTGATGTGGCCAAGTGTGGACCCAAGGTTTGGTGGGGCCGACCACCATGGTTGATTTGGTCAACCATGGGTGGAATAATGGAATTAGGTTAAGTATAATGAATTAACCTAAGGTGATCTAAATAAGTAAATGGGAATTAAAGTAACTAAGTAATTAAATAATTAAATTATTTAACATGGTAGTTAAGAGTGGTCAAAGGGGGCCCATGAGGTGAAAACTCACCTCATCCCAAGCTCAAAAAATAAAACACGTTGGGACTTATGGGGGTGGAGTCATAAGCCATAAAGCAAGATAAATATCTTGTGGGTGGGTGGAGAGAGTTAATGTAAAGTGAAAGTAAATAACCAAAGAGATAAAGATGGATTTTACACCTTATCCTTTTCATTTTACCCTCAACTCACTCTCTCCATCTCTCCCATTTCTCCATTGCCGTCCCACATTAGCAAGGAAAAGAGGAGAAGAAAATTAAGGAAGAAAAGAGAAGAGCTCAAGGAGAGGAAGAAAAGGTTGGACCACCATCTCAAGGTAAAGATCTTGAGACATTTTTCCATCTCCATCCTCTTCCCTCTCTCAATTCAAACCTAACATGGCTGATTTTAAGGTTGGGAGTTGCCACCCTTGATCAAAGATCTTGACCTATAAAAGATCAAGAAGAAAGAGAGAGGAGGCTACGGAGACCGACGGGAGCGGCGGAAATCGGAGGAGACGTCGGATAGTGAGTATTTCTTAACTAAAAGAATTTTGGATTTTAGGGTTTAAGAAATGGAATTTATTTTTGTGAAATTAATGGTGGATAGGTGATTTTATACTATGGAATTTAGATACATTAAATGGAAGGGTGGAAAATGGAGAAAACCCTAAATGGGTGAATTAGGGTTAGGGTAAGAAATTGGAAAAATATATTGTGTGCATTGTGTAATTAAATTATTAAGCATGGAATTATGTGGAATTGGAAGGTAATGTGTGATTTTCTTAGGGTTTTAAGGTATGGAGGACATTGTGTAATTTAATTATGTAAAAATGGAAGCATGGAGAATGTTAATGATTTTAGGGTTTTAAAATGATTAAATGTAGGCAATTGAGGAAATTATAATGGAGTGTTTAAGGTTAAAATTATTGGATCATGAACCATGGGTTCGGCCATGGTGAATGGCCGAACCCTATGGTGGTGTAATGGTAGTTTAAATGAGTACAAAAAATGGGGAAAATGATGGTTTTATGATGGTTTGATGATGATTGTAAATGGATTTAAAGTGTGATAAAGGATGATGATTGAAATGTATAAGTTAAGGCCCTTCATGGAAGGGCTTGTGATGGGTTCAAATGTATAAGTAGGCCAAAGAAAACAAAATGGGAAAAATTGATGAATTGGGTATTTTGAACCCATGGCCCATTGGTGAACCATTTAAAGGGTTAAGTATGGGGTTTTGGATTGGTTTAAATGAATAAGGTTAGATTAATTAAATGACTAATCTTAATGGTCATGTGACATAATTGAATGGATCATTAATGGACCTAAGTTAGGTATCCAAGTTTATAATCAATTATGAACTTAGTTAGGCAAGGGTGAGTGGTTGATTAACCATGGAGAAGAGGTAGTGGCAAAACCGTAATTATTGGCTAAAATGAAGAAACTCACTAAGTTATGATTTATGGGCTTGGAAATGATTAAAACTTGGATTGATTTGGTAATTTAATAAGGTACCGGATAGCGCGAGCGGTACGCGAGTCGGTAGCCGGATTGTCGGACGAAAACGAAATAAAGACGCGAGTCGGTAGCCGGATTGTCGGACGAAAACGAAAAAGGACGCGAGTCGGTACTCGGTAGGATTCCTACCTTTTTGTAAGCCATGGATTGTGTGATGGTTTCATTGATTTATTTTGGGAATTTTATGGTTTATTTTATGATGAGTTTTAAATCATGGTTTATGTATCTTATATGGCATAATGCAAGATTATGAGTTATATGCTAAGTTATGAAGGCTATATTATGACTATGGAATATACATATTACATAGCATAATGCATTACATCTCATGCATGGCATGGGCAGGAAAAAAAAAATAAACAAACCGGAGTCCATGCTCCGTCGGGGCGACCGAGAACAGGCATGGGGACACCTTGACGAGGCTTTACCGTCAAGGGGGATATTTTACGGTTGGACATATCTTGACGAGGTTTTTCCGTCAAGAGGGATATGACAGTATATGGCAGGAATGATGGGTGGGATTCATAACATTGACACCCATGGCATATCATTTACTTATATTTCAGTATATGGTGGTTTATAGTTTTCACTGTGTTATTATCTGTATGTGGTTATTACTAACCCATGTGCTAGACCTACTCGGAATCCTACTGGGCGCGTTGTTCTAACGCCCTACTTCTACCCTAGCTGACAATGCAGGAGATGGCGGACCGGAAGGGCGAGACGGAAGCCAAGCTTAGGAGCTTGGGGAGGCGGATTAATTATTTTGTTGTACTTTATTTTGGAAAAGATGTATTTGTATAGTTAGCTTGTCGGAAATGTAATAATTTAGGTAGTTTGCTATGTTTAGGTATTATTTTGGATAATACAGTATAATGGCATTTTCGTAATTAATTGGGTATTTCTTCCCTGCTATCTGAAGAACTGGTAGGATAGTTCTATGATCATCCGCATTTATTTTTATGTTCCGTGAGCTTACTTGCTACGCGTGAACCGTACTCGTGGACTTATGTTCCACGCACGCGTAGGGTTGGCCAGTTAAGGGCCGGGCTTTAGAAGCTCGGAACTTAACTCGCGTCGTGACGTCCGCGCCCTTGTCACTTTTAAAAAAAAAAAAAATGTACTCTGATTTTACGGTGAAAAGGGGCGGGCGTTACAGCATGTCTCACTGGCAGCTAGGAATCCCAACTGACCGACTCTTCGGAGTCCGCTGCACGGGGGCCGGGTTAATTTACTTCGATTGATTCAAACTGAAGTATTCAGTCTGAGAACAACGTTTGACGAAAAGGAATGATAGCAAGGGAAGAAAAATTCATTATAAGTTAGATTTATCAAACATTGCAAGATAGGGCTTATCTCCCCCGAAAGTGAGAACACGATACTTTGATACTTAGGAAATTCCCCCCCCCCAAAATTGATGAAACAGTGATAGATTTATCAAACGTAGCAAAGTAGGATGCATTTCCCCAGTATTTCCAGATTTGAACAACAAATGATAGGAATTTAGAGATCCCCCCCAACAGAAACAAAGGAAAAACAAGTGTGCTTATTTGGCAACTTTCCCCAAACAAAATACATTGTGGTATACATAAGAAATTCCCCAAAGTCTAGATTGGTTTTATTGGTAACTGTTGTTGATGACTTTTGTATTCTATTTATATTTTATGATACAGATATGTCAAGTGACGGGGAGTATACGGAATTATGGGATAAGGGAACCCCTAGCTGTCCCATAGAGTTGATGTCTGCTTCTAGCATAGCAGTTAGCATGGACTTACAAGAGGGACCTCCCGAGGACGATGAAGAGGATTTAGCATCTCTTCCTGAAGAGAATGTGGAAGACTTTCGGATGATAAGAGAGTCGGTAAGGGAAATAAAACCCGATTATATGTGCGAGTTGTGCAACCAGGTTGGGTACAACTGCACATACTGCCCCTACCCTCTTGAAGTGGGATGCCCGGTTTGTGGACTACATGGACACGTGAAAGGAAGGACTAACTGTCCTTATATTGGAGGACCAGGGATAATACCTTGTTTGACATGTGGGGTACTGGGTCACATGTCAATGTCGTGCCCTGACAGTTCCTTTGTGTTTGATGATGATGCAGGGTCTTCTACGGAAGACTAGGCTAGGGAGTAGTAAGAAAGGTCATTCAAAGAGGGTTATTTTGTAAAGGGTTGTGAGTACATTTTGTTATTTTAAAGGGTTTAATTTAACCCTAACAATCTTTGTATTATGATAGAAGTTTGAATGACTTTTTGAGGAACTATGCGATTTACGGATTTATGAAGGAACTAAGCCAATGAATTTTTTTTTATGGTTTAGGAAAATGCCTCTGAAGAGAAGAACCCGACAAAACCCATGTGTGGAAGAAGAAGTACAACAGCCACCTCATCAGGAGGATGCACAGAATAGCGTGAATATTCCAATGATAACCCCCGAGCTGCAAAACTTAGCGCAAGCTATAGTCACTGCAGTTTTACAACAACTCTTGAATGGAAATGAAACACGGAACCAAAGAGGTCAGGGTAGGGGAAATGCATTTCGCCCTCACAAGAGATTTAGACCCAACTTTTGGAGACCTTCAGCCTTTACTGGCAGTTCCTGTTTCTAGTGTGGTCAGCAGGGGTCCCTTCTGTCGTCTAACTCGATCAGCTCAGCCACAGGGACCTAGAGCACATGACCCGACAGGAAGGGCACCTACTCTGACAGAATCTGGACAGCTGAATGCTACGATTTCTCCTCCAGAGACAATGGATCATTCAGTGATTCAAGGTATGGCAGTAGTTTGTAGTTCATATGCTTACGCATTATTTAATTTGGGAACATTCTACTCTCTTGTATCTACTGCCTCTACATCTGTTACTAGCACTTTAGCACAATAAATGTCCACTGAACTTGCTATAGTATTCCCTATTGGTAGATGATGACGACCATTGGTGGGTATGTCGAGTCCCCGATAGATACAGTTTGGTTCCATAAATTGACTCATGAGTATTATGATAGGCAGAATAGTCCTACGAAGGTGTTAGTTATGCCCATGAATGGATTATACCCATAGAAGGGTTATATTCATGGCTGGTTACTAACCATGGCTGTGTATAACCATGGATGAGGGTTCCCATGGTGGTTTGGATTGATGTCAGGTATAGGTGTCGTAGAAGTTATGAACAAAAGGTGTTAGTCACATGGTGACTTATGTATAAAGGAAGATATGCTTACTTTTGGGAGATATACTTAAGGGAAAAGTTATGAGTCTAGTGAAACTCGAATGGGAAGCTATGGGCTACTGCCGAGTTAGACTGGCCATCTGACTCTATAATGAGCCAATGGAGTTCTAGGAGAGTGAAGCTAGAAACCTAGTTAAAATGGAATGAGGAAAAGACTTGAGCATGGGCTCGTATCGGCAGGCTACCTCACACAGAGAGTAGACGAAAGAACTTGTTGAATGGGTACGTATGGGAAATGTCTTGGTAACGGGTAAAGTGAAATAGAATAAGTTAATCTACATAAGATCACAAATGGGTTCATGAGAAAAAGAGATAACATGTGGGACAGAGTAAATTCTGCAAGAATGAAACTCGTAGGTTGATGTGAGTGATGTTGATGTAATTAAAAGGTACTTGACACAATTGAACGGGAACGGCGAATGGACCCAGAAATGGAGGAGAAATGAACCAAGATATTTGCAAGTGAGGTAGTACCGGAATAGGAATTACGACCGGAACAAGGTCTTTTATTCCGAGGTAGGACATATGTGCCTGAGAGCTGCAAAAGGGAGTTATTGGTTGAGGCACACCAAGCCAAGCTCTCTACCCATCCAGACAGCGCCAAGATGTACCATGATCTTAAGAGGCACTATTGGTGGCATGGACTCAAGAGAGATGTGGCAGAGTTTGCGCTCGCTGCACTAACTTGTCGGCAGGTTAAGGTGATACATCGAAAGCCACCGGGTTTACTCAAACCCTTACAAGTGCCGGAGTGGAAATGGGAGCATGTAGCCATGGACTTTGTAACAGGGCTACTCAGGTCATCAAGGGACAACGATGCAATATGGGTCGACGGTACATCCGAGATATTATTAGACTCCATGCTGTCCCCTAGACTATTGTGTCCGATAGAGATGGCCGGTTCACTAGCAGGGTATGGCAGAGTATGCAGTCGGCTATGGGGACCGACATATTGATTAGCACAGCATTCCACCCACAGATTAATGGATAATCGGAGAGGACAATACGGATATTGGAGGATATACTGAGAGCGTGTATACTGGATTTCAAGGATAGATGGGAGGATCATTTGCCACTGGTGGAGTTCTCCTACAATAACAGTTACCAGGCAAACCTCCAGATGGCTCCATTTGAGGCCTTATATGGTAGGCCGTGTAGATCGCCAGTGTGTTGGACAGAGGCCGGTGAATCTGCGCTGATTGGACCGGAGTTGGTTGCGGAGACTATATCGCAGATCAAGGTGGTATGGGAACGACATGGCAATGAGGAAACCACCTGGGAACTGGAGTCAGAGTTGAGTGCTGCTCATCCGGAGCTCTTTGTATAAAGTGATTTGAATCCCTACTTCGCTCGAATTTTCGGGACGAAAATTTTAAAAAAGGATTGTATTGTAATGGCCCGAAATTTTGAAATCAATAAATATGTGGTTATTATTTATTTTTAATGGTGGAAATGGGAAATTTGATGGAATAAATGGTAAATGGACCAAAAATTGGACAAAGGCCCAAGTATGGCCCAATGGACTATGGATTGGATTTAAATTCATTTAAGGGGTCAATGATGGTCAATTGGGCCAAGGATGGTCAAATTGGGCCCAATACCCATTTGGGACCCAGTAGATCAAGATGGTGTAAGCCCTAAGGTAAATGGGTAAGGGTGAATGTAATTGGGCCATGGGCCCAATGATGATCCAATTAGTTGCAATGGGTTGAATTAAATTTAAATCACCTAAGTTAATTTGAATTAAGCCAAGGTGATGTGGCCAATTGGGACCCACCTCCACCTCACTAAGTGGGGTGGCGTGTGGACCAAGAATTGGTGGGGCCGGCCACCATGGTTGACTTGGTCAACCATGGGTGGATTTTATGGAAGAAATTTAATGGAATTAAATTAAATGGGAATTAACTTAACCTAATTATCCAATTAATTAAATGTTTAAATAATCATAAAGGTGGTCAAAGGGGTCAAAGAGGGGAGACCAAAACCATCTCATTCCAAGCATACAAAACGTTGGCTAGGGCGGTGGTTAGGATAACCACAACCATAAAGTATAAAGCATAAAGCAAAAATGAAAATATCCCATGGGTTGGTGGGAGGAGTTAATGTGGAATGTATTCTAGACAACCAAGAGATGAGATGACTTTTCATCTCATTCTCTCCACTCCAATGATCTCATTTCATTCTATCCCTCTCTTGTTCTCCACCACCGTCCCACACCCAAGGAAAAGGAGAGGAAGAAAACCAAGAGAAAGAAGAAGAAAATCTTGGAAGAAAAGAGAGGAAAAAGGTGTAAGCTTGGGCTCATCACTCCAAGATCAAGACCTTGGGTTTTTATCTCCATCTTCTCCTCCCTTCTCTCTCTCAAATTAAACCCTATCATGGGCAAACCCAAGCTTGGAGGTTTTCACCGTTGATCAAGCATCTTGGCCGACCAAAGATCAAGAGGAAGGAGAAAGGAGGCTAAGGAAGCCGACGGGAGTGGCGAAAGTCGGAGGAGACGACGGATTGTAAGTGTTTCCTAAACAAGAGATTTGGATTTTTAGGGTTTAAGATTTGGGATTCATTTTTGTAAAATTGATGGTGGCCAAATGATCATAGGCTTTGGATTTTAAATCCATCAAATTGAAGGATGGAGAGTGGACAAAACCCTAATGGGTAAATTAGGGTTAGGGAAAGGAAAAATAAATGGATTAAGGATATAATGGATTTAAATTATTTAAGCATGGGATTATGTAAAAATGGAAGCATGGAGAATGTTTATGATTTTTAGGGTTGTAAATGATTGAATGTGGTAAGTTTTGTAAAGAGGTTTTAAATAAGAGAATCATAGGAGATGGAAAATGATTTTAATGACCTCAAAAAGAATGGTAGAGGGGGATGAACCCCATGGTAGATGATTGGGTTATTTATTAGGGTTTATAAGAATGGGAGACAATGAGGGTGGTTAATGATTTTAGGGTTTTAAAATGATTAAATGTAGGTAATTGAGGAAATTATAATGGGGTGTTCAAGGTTAAAAATTTTGGAGGATGAATTATGATTTTAGGGTTTTAAGTTGTGAATGATTAATGTTAGTGAAATGTTAAGGGATTATGTATGCATGCATGAAGGAAAGGTTGGGTATCTTAAAGGGTTTTTTAAGGGTCAAGAATATGCAAAGGTGTTGATAGTTTAAAAGTTTTAAATGGGTCTATGTTAAGGAATTTTTTTTAAAGGTTGTAAGTGAGGGAATCCATAGAGAAAGGTTAATGGTCATTCATGGTCTTAAGGGTTACAAATGAATGATGAACAATGAACCATGGGTTCGGCCATGGTGTATGGCTGAACCCTATGGTAGTGTATTGGTGCGTTTAATGGGTATAAATTATGAAAATAATGAGGGGAATATTGATGGCTTTGATGGACTTTAAATGTATCAAATAATAATTAAAGAATGATGAATTAAATGTATGGTTTAGGTTCTCTCAATGGAGGGATTGGTGATGAATCTAAAGTGTAACCAAGGAGCAAGGAAAAAGTGGGGATTTGGTTAAGTTGAAAGGGCTGATTTTTAATGAACCCATGACCCATTGTTATGAGCCACTTAATGGTATAAGTATGGTGTTATATATTTATGTTTTAAATAAATGGAGGTTAGGTTAATTAAATGGTTAATTGCTAATGTTCTTATGTCATGGTTAATGAGACATCAATGGACCCATTTTTGTGAACCAATGGATAGGCTAAGACTAAAGTCTATGGATATGCTTTAGCTAATGGGGATTAGGTTAAGATATGGTTGTATCTCATGATTGGTGAGTGTATGGATCAATTATGAATAAAGGGAATGAGTGGATAATGGACTCATTGTGGGTTAAATGCATGATGTAAACCCTGTAACACCCTGGAATTTCAAAGTTATCATTTTATATGAATTTATTCATATTACGGAATTGCCATTGTGATATATTTGAGTTGAATTTAAATGGGTCAATGGTTCAATCAAGACCCAATGGTTAGTAGTTTTGATTAGAAACAAAATAAATGGATAAGATGAACTTAAATGGGTCAAGAATCATAATTGGGTCAAATTTCGTTAAATGGGTCAAAATGGTCAAATGGGACCCAATGGGTCGAGATGGACATGATTAATCATGGAGTGAGCTCAAAACTTAGTTGATTTAAGTTTTCATTAATTGAGTTTGGTTTGAGTTGAAATGAATGGTGGAGTTTAGTTGAACAAAACTTATGAGTTGAATTTATTAAGTTACATGAGAGTTGTGACTCAATTTCAAATGTTTTACATGTTGGTTGCATGAGGCTTTTCATGCATGTAACATCTACTAAAGAGATAAGTGGGGTGGCTGTTTTGAGAGTTACAAATACAAGGTTAACCAAGGGGCTAGTCATTGGAACATTGAGAGTTTTATTTAAAAGTTGAAACTCCAAGATAGATATTAAAACCAATGGGAGTTACAAAGTGTGTTCACACTTGGAGGAGGGGAGTTTCATTTCAAGAATGAAACTCTCAAATGGGACATTGATGAGGATCAAATGGGCTGAATGGAGCTGCTGTATTATAGAGTTACAAATGAGGTTTTGACTTTTAAAATTCAAATATGATAAGACTACACGTTGGAGGAGAGGGAGGGGGGGGGGGGGGGGGGGGGGGGGGTAAGGTTTCATTTCTAGATGAAACCCCCATGTAAGATGATAATGAGAGGAGGAAGAAAAGGAGATGTTACACAAATACCAGCATGGGAGACGTTGGAGACCTTGGGGAGGTTTCATTGCATAGATGAAACCCCCAAGTAAGCATAAAGGACTTGGCGTTAATATGGGAGTTACATGTGAGGCAAGTTTGGGCTGAATTTGAGCAGCCAAAAGAGGTTCAATTTTCTATCTCTATCTCTCTCTCTCTTTGCTATCTTCTACATTCCAAAAGCAAGAACAGCAGCTGTTTACTGATTTGCAATCAGTCCTTGGTTGATTTCTTTCACCAAGACAAAAGCACACTTTGAGCAAAAGGAGTTGGCACCAAGGTTTAAGATCAAAGTTTCCTTTCTCTCTCTTTCTCCCTCAAATCCATGTCATCTGGCTGAAGTATTCCAAGGAGATTGCAGCAAGGTCAGTCTCAGCCCAAAGAACAGTAAGAGAGAAGGAGAGGTCGAGGAAATAAAGGGTCAAGAAAGGAGTCAAAAGAACCGAAGGAGACGCGGTGTTCGTAAGTGCATTTTGAACCCTTGTTTAATAGATTGGTTAAGAAAATGAGATCTGGCCATCGTATGGCCAGATCCATCAATGGTTTAAATATGGGATTATGATGTTTAAAAGTGATAAAATATGGACCATAGGGTTCGGCCCTTTGGATGGCCGAACCCCATGGGAAAACTTGGTGATTTTTATGGTGTTTGAGAGATGAAATTCATATTATGTATTGAAGTTCTTTTAAAGGATTTTAAAGGGAGATAAGGTCACTGATTTTGACCAGTTATTACATGGCTGAATTATGTGTTTATTAAGCTAAGTACTGATCAAAAAATATGGACAAATATTGGAGGGTTTACATCAAGGAAACCTTGGGGTTCGGCCATGTGTATGGCCTAAACCCATGGACTGTTTTTGATGGTTATTTGGGTCAAGTGTAGGATGGATTTTTATGTAAACATAATGTGCTTTGATTTAAGAATAAACCAAGTTTATAAATGGATAAATGGATCTAAACCATAGGCCATGAGGTTCAACCAATTGGGTGGGCCGAACCCCATGAAATGGTATGACATTTCATGGAAGTATTAAATGGTTTTGTGAGATTTTAAAGGATTTAAAGTGAAGATAAGCTTACTGTTTTTAGGTAACTATGGCTTGGCTGAACCATATTAATACTATGGTTAAATTATGGATTAAAACCATGGACAATGGTTGGATTAATTACACCAAGAACCATAGGGTTCGGCCATATGTATGGCCGAACCCCATGGACTGTTATGTGGATATTTGGATTGAGTTTTACAAAATGGAAATCATACAAAGTGATGGGCTTATTGGATGGTTTTGAAAGGTAAAAACATGATAACATTATACTGTTATCCTATGTCTAAATGAGACCAAAAACATGTTTAAAAGGACCAAAACTATGGGGTTCTATGGCTAAGATAGGACATGGAAGTTTAAGTGGATTTTTGGGACTTAGACTAAGTTAGAATCACATGAATGAATGCTTAACTTGCTGTTATGTAAATAAGGTTTTGGGATTTCTAGAACGGTGTACAAGCCGTGATCGGAAGACAGTTCAAAGGAAGGGTCAAACAAAGTAAACAAGTGTAGGTTTCCTACCTTTATTGTAACCACTATTTCATATGCTGTTTTATGTTGATTTCGATAACTTATATGATTGTAAAGTTATGTTTCTAAATGATATATTTGCATAGACATCTCATGCATGGCATGGGATGATGGTGTTGTAACCGGAGGCCACACTCCGTCGGGGCGTCCGAAAGACCACTGTGGGGTACCCTAATGATGAGAATCCCATCAGGAGGAATCCGGAGGCCACACTCTGTCGGGGCGTCCGAAAGACCACTGTGGGTTACCTTGACGATGAGAATCCCGTCAAGTGATGGCTATGTTGAATGGTGATGGGTGGGACTCATTACATGTGCATTTCATACATAGCATGTTTTTGTATGGAATTTTATCACACTTGTATTATTATTTTATTATTTGCATGTTTTTTACTAACCATGTGGTAGCCCTACTCGGAAACACTACTGGGCGCGTTGATCTAACGCCCTATCTATATCCTTAGTGGTTGATGCAGGGAAAGGGAAGAACGTGGATCTAGAAGAGGACCAAGTTCGGAAACTTGGACGGTTTGAATGATTGGAATGGATTATGAATGGACTATTTTATGGACTTGATATTTGATATATTTGGACAATGTAATTTGGTAATTAGTTATATTGGCTTGTAATAAGTAGTTAAGATAGATGCTATGGTTTGTTTTATGTTGGATGTTTTGATTAAACGATTAGTTAAGATTGATTAGTAATTTTGGAGAATAAGTTATGTACTTTGCTATCTAAGAATGGAAAATTGGAGTAGTCATAGGTTCTATTATAACCTCAGTTAGATTTAGCCTAAGTTCATTCCGCAAGTTATATATGTACCATGTGCCGATCAGTTTTGTGGACTTAATCCATACGCACATGGGCTTGGCCAGTTAAGGGTCGGATTTAGAGATCCGAACTTAACTCGCGTCGTGACACTCCGCCCCGATCACATGATTATTATATTTTAAAAAAAAATAAACTCTGAATATTAGAGTGAAAAGGGCGGGGCGTTACAAACCCCATGGAAAGATTTGATGAATTGGGTATTTTGAACCCATGATCCATTAACCATTTAAAGGGTTAAGTATGGGGTTTTGTATGGGTTTAAAGGAATAAGGGTTAGGTTAATAAAAGGACTAATTTTATGATCACATGATATGGTTGCTGGGTCATTAACGGACCTAAGTTATGGATCATTAATGGGTCTAAGTTATGGATCCATTATAGACCATAATGTATATGGAAGAGGGAATGAATTATCCATGGAAGGGTAATGGCAAAACCGTAAATATTGGTCAAAATGAGGAAAACCCACTAAGACATGATGTATGGGCTTAGAAATGGTTAAAACATGGACTAATTGTTAATATGTAATAAGGTACCGGACATCGCAAACGGTGCGTGATCGGCGACTGGATTATCGGACGGAAGCGAGAAAGGGCGCTAGTCGGTATTCGGTAGGATTCCTACCTTTTTGTAAGCCATGGATTGAGTGATGGTTTCTTTGAATTATTTTGGAAATTATATGGTTTGTTTTTAAGATGGGTTTGGATTTTGGTATTTTGTGATGAGTTTCCTTTGATTTATTTTGATAATCATGGGATTGTTTTAAGATGGGTTTTATGACTATGATTTACATATATTACATGGCATATGGCATCTACATCTCATGCATGGCATGGGAGAGATATGACAGGGGGATACTTGTGTTGATGTAACATTGATGAGTGCTTTGTCGTCAAGGGGAATACTTGTGTTGATGTTACCTTGATGAGTGCTTTGCCGTCAAGGGGGATACTTGTGTTGATGTTACCTTGATGAGTGTTTTGCCGTCAAGGGGGATACTTGTGTTGATGTTACCTTGATGAGTGTTTTGCCGTCAAGGGGGATATGGCATCGGGATAGTAAGGATGATGGGTGGGATTCATAACACAGACACTCATGACATAGCATTCATTTTATGGTTTTTTGTTATAATATTATCTATATGCTTTGTTATCACTAATCCATGTATTAGCCCTACTCGGAGTCCTACTGGGCGCGTTGTCTAACGCCCTACGTCTACCCTAGCTAATGACGCAGGAGGTGGCGCAGCGGACGGGCGCGACGGAAGCCAAACTTAGGAGCTTGGGGAGGCGGCTACTTAACTTATTTAAATTTATTTTGGAAATGTATTTGAGTAGCCTAGCTTGTCGGAAATGTAATAAATTAGAATACTTGCTATGTTTGGATTTTATTTTGGACATTATCATTTTAAGGTATGTTAGTAATTAAATGAATGTATTTTCCCTGCTATCTAAAAATTGATAGTATAGACTTTATCTTATTTCTGAACTTGGTTTAATTTTTCGCAAGCTTGCTTTCTATGTGTGAACCATTCTCCGTGGACTTCGTTCCACGCACACGTAGGGTTGGGCTTTAGAAGCTCGGACTTAACTCGCCTCGTGACGTCCGAGCCCTTTGTCACTGGTTGTTTCAAAAAAAAAAATAGACTATGATTTTCGGTGAAAAGGGGCGGGCGTTACAGTTGGTATCAGAGCGAAATCAGAAGAATGAACCTCTCGAAGTAAGATTAAGACGGTTGCATGTCTCACTGGCAGCTAGGTATCCCAACTGACCGACTCTTCGAAGTCTACTGCACGGGGGCTGGGTTAATTTACTTCGATTGATTCAAACTAAAGTATTCAGTCTGAGAACAATGTTTGACGAAAAGGAATGATAGCAAGGGAAGAAAAATTCATTATAAGTTAGATTCATCAAACATAGCAAGATATCCCCTGAAAGTGAGAACACGATACTTTGATACTTAGGAAATTCCCCCCCCCCCCCCCCCCCCCCCCCCCCAAATTGATGAAACAGTGATAGATTTATCAAACGTAGCAAAGTAGGATGCATTTCCCCGGTATTTCCAGATTTGAACAACAAATGATAGGAATTTAGAGATCCCCCCCCAGAAACAAAGGAACAACAAGTGTGCTTATTTGGCAACTTTCCCCAAACAAAATACATTGTGGTATACATAAGAAATTCCCCAATGTCTAGATTGGTTTTATTGGTAACTGCTGTTGATGACTTTTGCATTCTATTTATATTTTATGATACAAATATGTCAAGTGACGGGGAGTATACGGAATTATGGGATAAGGGAACCCCTAGCTGTCCCATAGAGTTGGTGTCTGCTTCTAGCATAGCAGTTAGCATGGACTTACAAGAGGGACCTCCCGAGGACGATGAAGAGGATTTAGCATCTCTTCCTGAAGAGAATGTGGAAGACTTTCGGATGATAAGAGAGTCGGTAAGGGAAATAAAACCCGATTATATGTGCGAGTTGTGCAACCAGGTTGGGCACAACTGCACATACTGTCCCTACCCTCTTGAAGTGGGATGCCCGGTTTGTGGACTACATGGACACGGGAAAGGAAGGACTAACTGTGCTTATATTGGAGGACCAGGGATAATACCTTGTTTGACATGTGGGGTACTGGGTCACATGTCGATGTCGTGCCCTGACAGTTCCTTTGTGTTTGATGATGATGCAGGGTCTTCTACGGAAGACTAGGCTAGGGAGTAGTAAGAAAGGTCATTCAAAGAGGGTTATTTTGTAAAGGGTTGTGAGTACATTTTGTTATTTTAAAGGGTTTAATTTAAACCTAACAATCTTTGTATTATGATAGAAGTTTGAATGACTTTTTGAGGAACTATGCGATTTACGGATTTATGAAGGAACTAAGCCAATGAATGTTTTTTTTATGGTTTAGGAAAATGCCTCCGAAGAGAAGAACTCGACAAAACCCATGTGTGGAAGAAGAAGTGCAACAGCCACCTCATCAGGAGGATGCACAGAATAGCGTGAATATTCCAGTGATAATGTAATGACCCGGAATTTGTGAATCAGTATATCTATGGTTATTATTTATTTTAATGATGGAAATTGAGAATTTTAGTGGAATAAATGTTAAGTGAATCAAAATGTGGACAAAGGCCCAACTAGGGCCCAATGGGTTATGTATTGGATTTAATTTATCTTAATGGTCAATGATGGTCAAATTGGGCCAAGGATAGTCAAATTGGGCCCAATACCCATTTGGGACTTAATGGGTCAAAATAATGGAAACTCTAAGGTAAATGGATAGGAGAGAACTTAATTGGGCCATGGGCCCAATGGTGATCCAATAAGGGAAGTGGGTTGAATTGATTTTTAATCACCTAAGTTAGTATTAATTAGGCCTAAGTGACATGGCCAATTGGGACCCACCTCCACCTCATCAAATGAGGTGGCATGTGGACCAATGATTGGTGGGGCCGGCCACCATGGTTGACTTGGTCAACCATGGGTGGAATAATGGGAATTAGGTTAAATAAAAATGAATTAACCTAAGTTAATTACCAAATTAATTAAATACTTAAATTAATAAGTTGGTGGCTACATGGGGTTGGATTGGTCAAATGGAGACCAAGCTACCCCACCTCAAAATGTTAAAAACGTTGGGCTTGGGTGGTGGTTTGGATAACCACCACCATAAAGCAAATAAAATATCTTAAGGTTGGTGGGATCATTAAATTAAAGTGAAAAATGGAGATAAGTCTTATTGGTTATCTCATTCTCATCTTTTCTTCACAAACTCCATCCCTCCCATTCTCCATTGCCGTCCCATGCTCTAAGGAAGGAGAGGAAGAGAGTTAAGGAGAAGAGAAGAGAAGGAGAGAAGAAAGAAGTGGAAATTGGAGGGAAATCACTCTAAGGTTAGGGTTTAACATCTCTCCTCTCATGATTTTTCTCTCTCTCTCTCTCACACAAACCCTACTATGGCTGATTCTAGGGTTGGGTATTGCCACCATTAATCAAGAGTCTTGACCTATCAAAGATCAAGAGGAAGGAGAGAGGAGGCTAAGGAGACCGACGGGAGCGGCGGAAATCGGAGGAGACGTCGGATAGTGAGTATTTCTTAAATAAAAGAATTTTGGATTTTAGGGTTTAAGAAATGGAAATTATTTTTGTGAAATTAATGGTGGATAGGTGATTTTATACTATGGAATTTAGATGCATTAAATGGAAGGGTGGAAGATGGAGAAAACCCTAAATGGGTGAATTAGGGTTAGGGTAAGAAATTGGAGAAATATATTGTGTGCATTGTGTGATTGATTAAATTGAACATGGAATTGGGTACTTGGAAATAAGAATCATGGGCCATAGGGTTTGGCCATATAGTATGGCCGAACCCCATGGTGGGTGAATTGGTGGTTGGTTTAAATTACTTAGGGTTTTAAGAATGGAAAGCAATGTGGGTTCTTGATTAATGAATTAGGGCTTTAATGAATGCATGGGAGTAATGTTTTTAATGTTTTAAATGGTTGTATGATGAAAAAATGCAATGGAATGGTGATTTAAAATGCATGATGTAAACCTCTCATGGGAAGACTTGTGATAGATCTAAAATGTGTCAAAAGATCCAAGCAAAATGGGGAACAAGACATCATGGGTTCGGCCATGGTATGTGGCCGAACCCATGACCCATTTTGTAGGTCATTATATGAGCTAAGGTTGGTTCCATGTTTATGATCAGATGATGGAAATTTGATCAAATTAGGTGGCTGATTTTGTTTCATGTTGGGTCATGGTTAGTGAATCTTTAATGGATTTAAGTTATGGATAAATTTAGACTTAAAATATACATGGATGGGTGAATGATTAAACATGGAAGAGAGAATGGCAAAGTGGTAATTATTAGCCACATTGAAGAACCGCGGGTTCGGCCATGGTACATGGCCGAACCCCATGTGTGTTGGACATGAAAATGGGTGCATAAAGATGACCTTGTGAATGATTAAACTAAGCTTGGGGTTGATGCATTTTAGTCTCACAAATGAGAATGCTAAGGGGCTAAAATTTGGAAATATGATGTGTTTAAATCAATAGAAATGAGGCTAAGTTAAGGGTTGATTTTTTTTAATGATCTTGTAACATGGTTAGGGATCCTTAATGGACCTAGGTTGTGGATCAATTTTGGGCTTAAATAGGCATGAATGAATGAGTAATTGGTTATGTAAAGGGGTAGTGGCACAAATGGTAATTATTGGCTAAAATGAAGAAACCACTAAAATATGGTTTATGGGCTTGGAAATGGGACAATATGGACTAATTTGGTAATTTAATAAGGTGTCGGATAGCGCGAGCGGTACGCGAGTCGATAGCCGGATTGTCGGACGAATACGGAAAAAGGACGTGAATCGGTAATCGGTAGGATTCTAACCTTTTTGTAAGCCATGGATGAAGTGATGGTTTCTTTGAATTACTTTGAAAATTATATGGTTTGGTTAAGATTGGTTTTGAATTATGTATTATGTAGAGGCTTTCATTTGATTTATTCTGGTAAGTATATGATTGGTTTATAAATGGGTTTTAAAGCTATGATGTGATCATTGAGGCTTTTCTTGATTTTTTTTATAATCAAGTTATATGTATTATTGATGGGATTTTTAAATGTCATGGTTTGTTATTATATTCATTACATGGCATATGACATCTACATCTCATGCATGGCATGGGAGGGATATGACAGGAGAAGGATGAAATGAACCCGGAGTCCATGCTCCGTCAGGGCGACCAATAAACAGACATGGAGGTATTTTAATGTATTTGATTTATCAGGGATGTTGTATGTAATTATGATACCTTGATGATGGTTCTTCCATCAAGGGTGATGATTTGTGATTGGTTATATCAGGACGAGGTTTTGCCGTCCAGGGGGATGATTTATGATTGGTTATATCTGGACGAGGTTTTGCCGTCCAGGGGGATGATTTGGGATTGTGTATATTTTGACGAGGCCGTGCCGTCAAGAGGGATATGATATTATATGGTTTGGATGATAGGTGGGATGCATAACATAGACACCCATGACATGGCATTTACTTTATAGCTTCATTATATGATGGTTTATCAGCTTGCATTGGGTTATTATCTGTATGTTGTTATTACTAATCCATGTGCTAGCCCTACTCGGAGTCCTACTGGGCGCGTTGTCTAACGCCCTACTTCTACCCTAGCTGATGACACAGGAGGTGGCGAAGCGGAAGGAAGAGACGGGAGCCAAGCTAAGGAGCTTGGAAAGGCGTGCTAGATAGTTACTAATGTTTATTTCGGATAATGTAATTTGCAATAGTTTAGCTTGTCGGAAATGTAATAAATTAGATTACTTGCTATGTTTTGGGATTACATTATGGACATTATGATTTTGAGGTATTGTAGTAATTTTAAATGGATGTTATCTTCCCTGCGATCTCAAATTTGTAGGATAGTCCTTATTGTTAGTTCCGCATATAGTTGTATTATTCCTTGATGCTTGCTGTCTACGTGTGAACTGGTCTCCGTGGACTTCGTGCCACGCACACGTAGGGTTGGCCAGTTAAGGGCCGGGCTTTAGAAGCTCGGACTTAACTCGCGTCGTGATGTCCGCGCCCTTTGTCACTTTCATTTTAAAAAAAATGTACTCTGATTTTACGGTGAAAAGGGGCGGGCGTTACAGATAACCCCCGAGCTGCAAAACTTAGTGCAAGCTATAGTCACTACGGTTTTACAACAACTCTTGAATGGAAATGAAACACGGAACCAAAGAGGTCAGGGTAGGGGAAATGCATTTCGCCCTCACAAGAGATTCAGACCCAACTTTTGGAGACCTTCAGCCTCTACTGGCGGTTCTTGTTTCCAGTGTGGTCAGCAGGGGCATTTCAAAAGAGAGTGTCCTCAGAACTATAAGTCTTCTCACTTCAGGGGTCCCTTCTGTCGTCTAACTCGATCAGCTCAGCCACAGGGACCTAGAGCACATGACCCGACAGGAAGGGCACCTACTCTGACAGAATTTGGACAGCTGAATGCTACGATTTCTCCTCTAGAGACAATGGATCATTCAGTGATTCAAGGTATGGCAGTAGTTTGTAGTTCATATGCTTATGCATTATTTAATTTGGGAACATTCTACTCTCTTGTATCTACTGCCTCTACATCTGTTACTAGCACTTTAGCACAATAAATGTCCACTGAACTTGCTATAGTATTCCTTATTGGTAGATGATGACGGCCATTGGTGGGTATGTCGAGTCCCCGATAGATACAATTTGGTTCCATAAATTGACTCATGAGTATTATGATAGGCAGAATAGTCCTACGAAGGTGTTAGTTATGCCCATGAATGGATTATACCCATAGGAGGGTTATATTCATGGATGGTTACTAACCATGGATGTGTATAACCATGGATGAGGGTTCCCATGGTTGTTTGGATTGATGTCAGGTATAGGTGTCGTAGAAGTTATGAACAAAAGGTGTTAGTCACATGGTGACTTATGTATAAAGGAAGATATGCTTACTTTTGGGAGATATACTTAAAGGAAAAGTTATGAGTCTAGTGAAACTCGAATGGGAAGCTATGGGCTACTGCCGAGTTAGACTGGCCATCTGACTTTATAATGAGCCGATGGAGTTCCAGGAGAGTGAAGCTAGAAACCTAGTTAAAATGGAATGAGGAAAAGACTTGAGCATAGGCTCGTATTGGCAGGCTACCTCACACAGAGAGTAGACGAAAGAACGTGTTGAATGGGTACGTATGGGAAATGTCTTGGTAACGGGTAAAGTGAAATAGAATAAGTTAATCTACATAAGATCGCAAATGGGCTCATGAGAAAAAGAGATAACATGTGGGACAGAGTAAATTCTGCAAGAATGAAAGTCGTAGGTTGATGTGAGTGATGTTGATGTAATTAAGAGGTACTTGACACAATTGAACGAGAACGGCGAATGGACCTAGAAATGGAGGAGAAATGAACCAAGATATTTGCAAGTGAGGTAGTACCGGAATAGGAATTACGATCGGAACAGGGTCTTTTATTCCGTGGTAGGACATATGTGCCTGAGAGCTGCAGAAGGGAGTTATTGGTTGAGGCACACCAGCCAAGCTCTCTACCCATCCGGACAGCGCCAAGATGTACCATGATCTTAAGAGGCACTATTGGTGGCATGGACTCAAGAGAGATGTGGCAGAGTTTGTGCTCGCTGCAGTAACTTGTCGGCAGGTTAAGGCGATACATCGGAAGCCACCGGGTTTACTCAAACCCTTACAAGTGCCGGAGTGGAAATGGGAGCATGTAGCCGTGGACTTTGTAACAGGGCTACTCAGGTCATCAAGGGACAACGATGCAATATGGGTCGACGGTACATCCGAGATATTATCAGACTCCATGCTGTGCCCTGGACTATTGTGTCCGATAGAGATGGCCGGTTCACTAGCAGGGTATGGCAGAGTATGCAGTCGTCTATGGGGACCGACGTATTGATTAGCACAGCATTCCACCCACAGATTAATGGACAGTCGGAGAGGACAATACGGATATTGGAGGATATACTGAGAGCGTGTATACTGGATTTCAAGGGTAAATGGGAGGATCATTTGCCACTGGTGGAGATCTCCTACAATAACAGTTACCAGGCAAACCTCTAGATGGCTCCATTTGAGGCCTTATATGGTAGGCCGTGTAGATCGCCAGTGTGTTGGACAGAGGCCGGTGAACCTGCGCTGATTGGACCGGAGTTGGTTGCGGAGACTACAGCTGTAACGCCCGCCCCATTTTCACCGAAATCAGAGTCTGCTTTTTTTTTTTTGAATTACATAAAAGTGGCAACGGCGCGGACGTCACGACGTGAGTTAAGTCCGAGCTTCTAAAGCCCGGCCCTTAACTAGCCAACCCCGCGCGTGTGCGGAAAGAAGTCCACGAGTACGGTTCACGCGTAGGAAGTAAGCTCGCGGAATATAATTACATGCGGAACATTATAATAGATACTATCCTACCGGTTTTAGATAGAAGGGAAGATACATCATTAAATTACTAAAATACCCCAAGGTTCATAATTATGTCTCAAAATGATAACGTACAGAGTATAATCCATACCATAGCAAGAAATCCAAAATTATTACAATTTGACAAGCTAAGCTACTTAAGTTACAACTTTTCCAAAATAAAACTTTGATAAACAAAGTAGCCGCTTTCCCAAGCTCCTAAGCTTGACTCCTGTCGCGTCCACCATTTCCTCCGTCTCCTGCGTCATCAGCTAGGGTAGAAGTAGGGCGTTAGACAACGCGCCTAGTAGGACTCCGGGTAGGGCTAGCACATGGATTAGTGGCAACAAGCATATTGGTAGCAATATAATAAAAACATATGATGAATGCCATGTCATGGGTGCCTATGTCATGCATCCCACCCATCATCCACATCATCATAAATGTCATATCCCCCTTAACGGCAAATCCTCATCAAGGTCCCCATGTTTGCTTCTCGGTCGCCCCGATGGAGCATGGACTCCGGTTATAGCATAACAAACTATCCCCATGTCTATTCTCGGTAGCCCCGACGAAGCATGGACTCCGGTTATGGCCTATCAGGCTATCCCCATGTTTGTTCTCGGTCGCCCCGACGGAGTATGGACTCCGGTTCCTTTATTTTCCCCCCCATGCCATGCATGAGATGTAAGTGCATTATGCTATGTAGTATATATATATATGTTTCATATTTTTAATACATATAATCCATAGCATTGAAATATAAGCCATAACATTTAAATATAATGCATAGCATTTAATATATAAACCATAGCCTTTAAAATATAATCCATCGCATTAAAATATAATCCATAAAACAAACCATATAATTACCGGGATAAAATACGAAAGCCATCACATAAACATAATCCATGGCTTACAAAAAGGTAGGAATCCTACCGAATACCGATAACGTCCCTTTTCGTTTTCGTCAGATAATTCCGGTCGCCGATCGCGAACCGTTTGCGATGTCTCGACACCTTATTATACATTTTTCCAAGTTAGTCTATATCTTATCCATGATTAAGTCTCTAACTGATCATAAACCTAGGTTTATTAATGCTCTTTAACCATGTTACAAGATTATCATAAATCAGCCCTTAACTTAGCCTTTTTTTCCATTGATTAAATTACATACCTAATTCAATCCATAACTGATCCATACACATAGTTCCATTGATGACTCACCAATCATGTCGTAGGATCATTAAAATCGGTCCCTTTAATTTAAACATAACCCCCATATATCTTACCGGATTAACAGTGACCTCTTAAAATACTCCAAACTGTACATTTCAATTCAGTCGACTGAATTAGGAGTTCAGTCGACTGAATCACAGATTCAGTCGGCTGATTTTGAATCAGATTGTCTGTTTGTCTTGCCAATTCAGTTTCAGTCGACTGAAATACACATTCAGTCGGCTGAAACATGGTTCATACCCCTTTCAGTAGACTGAATCACAGATTCAGTCGGCTGACTTTGTGTCAGGTTATCTGTTTGTTCTACCAGTTTATTTTCAGTCGACTGAATCATAGATTCAGTCGGCTGAACTACCAACCATCCATTTACGTGTTTATTAAGCATCCCTTCAGTCGACTGAATCATATATTCAGTCGGCTGAAACTTCCAGAAACTCTTTCTATTGTCACCCACCATTATTTCAGTTGACTGAATCACTTATTCAGTCTGCTGAAACTCCCAGAAACTCCTTCTGTTATCTGCCATCGTTATTTCAGTCGACTGAAACCTTTATTCAGTCGGCTGAAATTCCCAGAAACTCGTTTCTGATTAGTCCATTATCAGTTCAGTCGACTGAATCTTTGATTCAATCGAATGACCGTTTTGTGAGTCTTCTCCATTGCATATTTTTGTACACCCTTCCTTCATGGTTTCCTTAAAATTTCATTTCCATGCTCAACAAATCTCAAATACATAATGTCCTTAATTTATTATCTTCCTTAATCTATCTCTCCTCTTTTCCTCCATTTCTCATCTCATCACTTGATGGATCTTGGGTCTAAGGCCCACTACACTTGTGGCCATCATTCATTCTGAGAAATGGATTCCATTTTTAAACCATTAAAAACTTAATCTCTTGTTTAGAGATACTTACAATCCGTGGTTCTCTCGGTTGTCTCTTGCTCCTCTTGTTCCTTAGTCTTTCTCCTTCTTCTTTCTCCTTGATACTCAGCCAATGGTGAGCTTGATCAAGATAAGATCACCAAGGTTTGGGTTCGGCTAATGGTAGGGTTAGATTTTGGGGGAGAGAGAGAGAAGAAGGGAATGGAGAAAATATCTCAAGCTTGGGTCTTGGGTGGTCGGTCAACACCTAGTTTCTTCTTCCCTTTCTTCTAAGTTTCTTCTCCTTCTTTCTTCCTTGGATGGGGTCGGTGGTGAGAGGGAGGAGGAGAGAAACAGAGTGAGATGAGTGGTAAGGTGAAAGCCATTCCATTCCTTGATGCCTTAGCCCACACACTTGCATGATGGCCTTCACCCACCAAGCATGGGCTCCTTGTCCCTGGTGGTGGTGGTTGAGACCAAACCACCACCAAGCCAACGGTTTGGGGGTTTAAGGTGGGAGTGGTTTGGTCTACCTCCCATTGACCATTTGACCTTATGATGAGAGGTATGGGTCTTCATACCTTGAGTGGTGGTGGTTGGAATGAAACCACCACCCCAAGTCCATGGTTTCCTTGGGTGGTTTCAATGGGATGAAACCACCATTTGACTTGCCCCTTTGACTTATTTATTTGACCCTAGTTCGACTAGCCTAATTAATTAAATTAACTCCTTACTTAGGTTAATTAATTCATTTTTAATTTAATTGCATTAAATTCCCTTTCTAAGAAATTCACCCATGGTTGACCAAGTCAACCATGGTGGATGGTCCCCACCAACACCTATCTTACCAGCCACCTCACTTGATGAGGTGGAGGTGGGCCCCGTCCGGCCATGTCACTTAAACCCCGTTAATCTTAACTTAGATGATTTAAAAATAATTTAATTAACTTAATCCACTTTAACTGTCCTTAGTCCCCTTAACCTATCCATGGTTGACCAAGTCAACCATAATGGTCAGCCCCACCTTTTCCTTGGTCCACACGCCACCTCACTTGGTGAGGTGGAGGTGGGCCCCAATTGGTTAGGCCATCTTAATCATCTCATCATTAACTTAGGTGGGTTTAATTTCAATTCAACCCTTTCCATCAATCGGGTCACCATTGGGCCCACATGGTTATCGGGCCCACTTTGACCATTATTGACCCTTTAAATGGATTCCATCCAATCCATGGTCCATTGGACCATACTTGGGCCTTTGCCCCAAAATTTGATCCATTTAACATCCATAATATCAAAATTCCAATTTTTCCATTATTAAAATAAATAAATGCCATATATATGTTGATTTCAAAATTCGGGCTATTACAACAGCGCAGATCAAGGTGGTATGGGAACGACATGGCAATGAGGAAACCACCTGGGAACTGGAGTCAGAGATGAGTGCCGCTCATCCGGAGCTCTTTGTATAAAATGATTTGAACCCCTACTTCACTCGAAATTTCGGGACGAAAATTTTAAAAGAGGATTGTATTGTAATGGCTCGAAATTTTTAAATCAATAAATATGTGGTTATTATTTATTTTTAATGGTGGAAATGGGAAATTTGATGGAATAAATGGTAAATGGACCAAAATTTGGACAAAGGCCCAAGTATGGCCCAATGGACTATGGATTGGATTTAAATTCATTTAAGGGGTCAATGATGGTCAATTGGGCCCAATACCCATTTGGGACCCAATAGATCAAGATGGTGTAAGCCCTAAGGTAAATGGCTAAGGGTGAATGTAATTGGGCCATGGGCCCAATGATGATCCAATTAGTTGAAATGGGTTGAATTAAATTTAAATCACCTAAGTTAATTTGAATTAAGCCAAGGTGATGTGGCCAATTGGGACCCACCTCCACCTCACTAAGTGAGGTCGCGTGTGGACCAAGAATTGGTGGGGCCGGCCACCATGGTTGACTTGGTCAACCATGGGTGGATTTTACGGAAGAAACTTAATGGAATTAAATTAAATGGGAATTAACTTAACATAATTATCTAATTAATTAAATGTTTAAATAATCATAAAGGTGGTCAAAGGGGTCAAAGAGGGGAGACCAAAACCATCTCATTCCAAGCGTACAAAACGTTGGCTAGGGTGGTGGTTAGGATAACCACCACCATAAAGTATAAAGCATAAAGCAAAAATTAAAATATCCGATGGGTTGGTAGAAGGAGTTAATGTGGAGTGTATTCTAGACAACCAAGATATGAGATGACTTTTCATCTCATTCTCTCCACTCCAACGATCTCATTTCATTCTATCCCTCTCTTGTTCTCCACCACCGTCCCACACCCAAGGAAAAGGAGAGGAAGAAAACCAAGAGAAAGAAGAAGAAAAGCTTGGAAGAAAAGAGAGGAGAAAGGTGTAAGCTTGGGCTCATCACTCCAAGATCAAGACCTTGGGTTTTTTATCTCCATCTTCTCCTCCCTTCTCTCTCTCAAATTAAACCCTATCATGGGCAAACCCAAGCTTGGAGATTTTCACCGTTGATCAAGCATCTTGGCCGACCAAAGATCAAGAGGAAGGAGAAAGGAGGCTAAGGAAGCCGACGGGAGTGGCGAAAGTCGGAGGCGACGACGGATTATAAGTGTTTCCTAAACAAGAGATTTGGATTTTTAGGGTTTAAGATTTGGGATTCATTTTTGTAAAATTGATGGTGGCCAAATGATCATAGGCTTTGGATTTTAAATCCATCAAATGGAAGGATGGAGAGTGGACAAAACCCTAATGGGTAAATCAGGGTTAGGGAAAGGAAAAATAAATGGATTAAGGATATAATGGATTTAAATTATTTAAGCATGGGATTATGTAAAAATGGAAGCATGGAGACTGTTTATGATTTTTAGGGTTGTAAATGATTGAATGTGGTAAGTTTTGTAAAGAGGTTTTAAATGAGAGAATCATAGGAGATGGAAAATGATTTTAATGACCTTAAAAAGAATGGTAGAGGGGGATGAACCCCATGGTAGATGATTGGGTTAATTATTAGGGTTTATAAGAATGGGAGACAATGAGGGTGGTTAATGATTTTAGGGTTTTAAAATGATTAAATGTAGGTAATTGAGGAAATTATAATGGGGTGTTTAAGGTTAAAAATTTTGGAGGATGAATTATGATTTTAGGGTTTTAAGTTGTGAATGATTAATGTTAGTGAAATGTTAATGGATTATGTATGCATGCATGAAGGAAAGGTTGGGTATCTTAAAGGGTATTTTAAGGATCAAGAATATGCAAAGGTGTTGATAGTTTAAAAGTTTTAAATGGGTCTATGTTAAGGAATTTTTTTTAAAGGTTGTAAGTGAGGGAATCCATAGAGAAAGGTTAATGGTCATTCATGGTCTTAAGGGTTACAAATGAATGATGAACAATGAACCATGGGTTCGGCCATGGTGTATGGGCAAACCCTATGGTAGTGTATTGGTGCGTTTAATGGGTATAAATTATGAAAATAATGAGGGGAATATTGATGGCTTTGATGGACTTTAAATGTATCAAATAATAATTAAAGAATGATGAATTAAATGTATGGTTTAGGTTCTCTCAATGGAGGGATTGTTGATGAATCTAAATGTAACCAAGGAGCAAGGAAAAAGTGGGGATTTGGTTAAGTTGAAAGGGCTGATTTTTAATGAACCCATGACCCATTGTTATGAGCCACTTAATGGTCTAAGTATGGGGTTATATATTTATGTTTTAAATAAATGGAGGTTAGGTTAATTAAATGGTTAATTGCTAATGTTCTTATGTCATGGTTAATGAGACATCAATGGACCCATTTTTGTGAACCAATGGATAGGCTAAGATTAAAGTCTATGGATATGCTTTAGCTAATGGGGATTAGGTTAAGATATGGTTGTATCTCATGATTGGTGAGTGTGGATCTATTATGAATAAAGGGAATGAGTGGATAATGGACTCATTGTGGGTTAAATGCATGATGTAAACCCCATGGAAAGATTTGATGAATTGGGTATTTTGAACCCATGATCCATTAACCATTTAAAGGGTTAAGTATGGGGTTTTGTATGGGTTTAAAGGAATAAGGGTTAGGTTAATAAAATGACTAATTTTATGATCACATGATATGGTTGCTGGGTCATTAATGGACCTAAGTTATGGATCATTAATGGGTCTAAGTTATGGATCCATTATAGACCATAATGTATATGGAAAAGGGAATGAATTATCCATGAAAGGGTAATGGAAAAACCGTAAATATTGGTCAAAATGAGGAAAACCCACTAAGACATGATGTATGGGCTTAGAAATGGTTAAAACATGGACTAATTGTTAATATGTAATAACGTACCGGACATCGCAAGAGATGGGTGATCGGCGACCGGATTATCGGACGGAAGTGAGAAAGGACGCTAGTCAGTATTCGGTAGGATTCCTACCTTTTTGTAAGCCATGGATTGAGTGATGGTTTCTTTGAATTATTTTGGAAATTATATGGTTTGTTTTTAAGATGGGTTTGGATTTTGGTATTATATGATGAGTTTCCTTTGATTTATTTTGATTATCATGGGATTGTTTTAAGATGGGTTTTGTGACTATGATTTACATATATTACATGGCATATGGCATCTACATCTCATGCATGGCATGGGAGAGATATGACAGGGGGATACTTGTGTTGATGTTACCTTGATGAGTGCTTTGCCGTCAAGGGGAATACTTGTGTTGATGTTACCTTGATGAGTGCTTTGCCGTCAAGGGGGATACTTGTGTTGATGTTACCTTGATGTGTGTTTTGCCATCAAGGGGGATACTTGTGTTGATGTTATCTTGATAAGTGCTTTGCCGTCAAGGGGGATATGGCATCGGGATAGTAAGGATGATGGGTGGGATTCATAACACAGACACCTATGGCATAGCATTCATTTTATGGTTTTTTGTTATAATATTATCTAGATGCTTTGTTATCACTAATCCATGTGTTAGCCCTACTCGGAGTCCTACTGGGTGCGTTGTCTAACGCCCTACTTCTACCCTAGCTGATGATGCAGGAGATGGCGCAACGGAAGGGCGCGACGGAAGCCAAGCTTAGGAGCTTGGGGAGGCGGCTACTTAACTTATTTAAATTTGTTTTGGAAATGTATTTGAGTAGCCTAGCTTGTCAGAAATGTAATAAATTAGATTACTTGCTATGTTTGGATTTTATTTTGGACATTATCATTTTAAGGTATGTTAGTAATTAAATGAATGTATCTTCCCTGCTATCTACAAATTGATAGTATAGACTTTATTTTATTTCCGCACTTGGTTTAATATTCCGCAAGCTTGCTTTCTATGTGTGAACCATTCTCCGTGGACTTCGTTCCACGCACACGTAGGGTTGGCCAGTTAAGGGCCGGGCTTTAGAAGCTCGGACTTAACTCGCGTTGTGACGTCCGCGCCCTTTGTCACTGTTTGTTTCAAAAAAAAAAAAAAAAAATAGACTCTGATTTTCGGTGAAAAGGGGTGGACGTTACATTAACAATAAGTATCTTAAGTTAACATATCCAAGTTAACAATTAATGTAAGTTATTACATTCCCGAATGCTAGCTATTCAAATACATAGTCCATGAATAACTTAAACAAAATGAAACTAAACATCCAAGCTCCTAAGCTTGGCTCCGATCTCGTTCATCGTCTCGTCCATTGAGATGGGACTCTCCATTTTCCAACTCCACTCATTAAAATGAAAGTCCCATTGACTTCCCATTCAACTCAACTTAAATGAACTCATTTTCCAACTCAAGTAGTTGAACTCACATTAATAAATTCTCAACTCATGTGAATTCACTTTCCAACTCAAGTATTATTTATCTCACTTGAGCTCATTCATTAACTCAATTCTATTGAACTCACCCATGGTTGACCAAGTCAACTATGGCTTAGCCGACTATGAACCATATAGCATTTAGGGTCCCACTTAGCAATTTCATTTACATGCCACCTCACTTGATGAGGTGGATCTCATGTCTTGTATCTTAATTGGTTATTAGACCCAATTATCAAACCTTACCCTTTTACTTCTAACTAGCTCATATATGATCCATTGGGTCCCAATTGGACTTTTGACCCAATTGCCAACCTTGACCTAATTAAATAAATCTTACCCATTTATTTCAATTGAACCTTATTCATAATCCATTGGGTCTTAATTGACCAATTGACCCAACTCCTTACCCATCTAAGATCCATCTCCATTAATTTACAAATTAAATAGACAATTTCCATATATATATCCATAGCTTAAAAATCCGGGGCGTAACATCGGCCATGGTGTATGGCCGAACCCCATGGAGAAGGTTTTGTGGACTTAGGTTTTATTAATGCTAAATGACTAATTCATGTATGATTGGTTAATGAATCAAAAGAGGGACCCAAATCAAGTGAGTGAGGTTCGGCCATGTTATATGGCCGAACACTACTAAGGTATGTTTATGGACTTAAACATAGTTGGAAGTTAAAAGGAACGTTGGTTTAACTTATTGATATGTAATAAGGTAATGGGACCTCTCAAGTGGTGTACGATCGGTGAGCAGTTTTCGGACGAAAACGTAAGGACACACTAGTTGGTCATTGGTAGGATTCCTACCTCATTGAAACCATGGGATATGTATGATGATTTTAATTCATATTTTGATGAGTTATTTTGTATAAATGATATGTTTCAAATATGAGATTTTAATGCTATGATTTGTATTATTACATAGCATGTTGGCATTTGCATCTCATGCATGGCATGGGAGGGATGAAATGTAACCGGAGACCACACTCCGTTGGGGCGTCCGTAAGGCATTTGTGAGGATACCTTGATGAGGAGTTTTCCATCAAGAGGGATGTATGTTTGAGTTGTAACCGGAGACCACGCTCCTTCGGGGCGTCCATAAGGCATTCGTGAGGATACCTTGATGAGGAATTTTCCATCAAGAGGATAGTATGTGATGGGTGGGACTCATTGCATATGACAACCATGGCATGGCATTGTTTTACATGGTTTTTGATATTGTATTTATCTATGTGAGTTTTGGTACTAACCCATGTGTTAACCCTACTTGGAGTACCTACTGGGCGCGTTGTCTAACGCCCTACTCCTACCCTAGTTGATGACACAGGGAATGGACGGAACGAGGAACGAGATCGGAGCCAAGCTTAGGAGCTTGGATGTTTTAGTTTTCGTTTTACTTAAGTTATTCATGGACAATGTAATTTGAGTAACTAGCATTCGGACTGTAATAACGTAGATATATTTGTTATGGTTTGGAATGTTAATTTTGGATATTTTAACTTAATTAATTATGTTTAAGTAATGGACTTCTTTGCTATCTAAAATGGAATAGAATTATTATTCTATTGTAATTTTGCATGTTTAACTTGAGTACGTGTGAACCATTTTTAGTGGACTTGGTCCACGCACACGTATGGTTGACCAGTTAAAGGTCAGGCTTTGGAAGCTCAGACTTAGCTCGTGTCGTGACGTTCCCGCTCTCTCTCACTCTTTTATTCAAAAAAAAAAAAAGACTCTGATTTCAGCGAGTGAAAAAGGGCGGGGCGTTACACCAATTGTCGTCATCGACACATTGATCGACTTAATTTCTCATAAACATCTACGTTCACATACTTGGGGAAATTGTCTAATCATCATCTTGCATTCTTTGTTTTGGGAAGTTTTTCTATGTATCACATAATGTCTCTCTTTTGGGGGAATTGCCAAATAAGCACCCTTAGTTTTGGGGAAAACTTCCCAAGTATCACATAATGTCTTTTGTTTGGGGAATTGCCAAATAAGCACCCTTAGTTTTGGGGAAAACTTCCCAAGTATCACATAATGTCTCTTGTTTGGGGAATTTCCAAATAAGCACCTTGTATTTCTTGTCGTTGGGGAAATTTTCCTAAGTCTCAAATACCATTTTTCAATTTGGGGGAATCATGATGTTTCTCATTTTCGGGGAAATTTTCCTATGTATCAAATGTTGTTTCTCATTTTCGGAGAAGTATGCCCTATCTTGCTACGTTTGATAAATCCCATTTATAGTGACTGTCCTTCCCTTGCTATTATTCCTTTTTCGTCAAATGTTGCTCTTAGATTGAATGCTTCAGTCTAAGTCTAAAGAAGTAAATTAATCCGGCCCTCGTGCAGCGGACTCCAAAGAGTCGGTCAGTTGAGATTCTTATCTGTCAGTGAGACATGATACCGTCTTAATCTTACTTCGAAAGATTCATTCTTCCGGTTTTGCTCTGATACCAACTGTAATGCCCCGCCCCTTTTCACTATGCCGAAAAATCAGAGTATATTTTTTCTTTGAAATAAAGAGTGACAAGAGAGCGGGACGTCACGACGCGAGTTAAGTTCGAGCTTCCAAAGCCCGGCCCTTAAATGGCCAACCCTACATGTGCGTGGAACTAAGTCCACGAGAACGGTTCACACGTAATAAGTTAAGCTTGCAGAATGTAAACTTAATGAGGAATTATAATAGAGTTCTATCCTACCAATTACTAAATAGCAAGGAGGTACATCACTTAATTAATAAAATACTTTAACTTAGAATGTCCAAAAGTAAAGTTCAAACCATAGCAAGTAGTCTAAATTATTAGAGTCCAATGAGCTAATTACTCAAATTACATTTCCATAATTAAAACTTAAATAAATAAAACTAGCTCATCCAAGCTCCTAAGCTTGGCTCCGATCACGTCCTTCACTTCCTCTATTTCCTGCGTCATCATCTAAGGTAGAAGTAGGGCGTTAGACAACGCGCCCAGTAAGTACTCCGAGTAGGGTCAACACATAGATTAGTATAAACAAAAATACATAGATATAAGTAATATTAAAACCATGCAAGTCAATGCCATGCCATGGGTGTCATATGCCATGAGTCCCACCCATCATCCATGTTACCATCACATAACATCCCTCTTGATGGAAAATCCTCATCAAGGTATCACATTCACATAGTATCCCAATCACATAATATCCCCACAAATGTCTTACGGACGCCCCGACGGATCGTGGGTCTCCGATTACAAATCAATCATACATATCTCTTGATGGAAAATCCTCATCAAGGTATCACAATCACATAATATCCCCACGAATGCCTTACGGACGCCCCGACAGAGCGTGGGTCTCCGGTTACAAATCAATCATACATCCCTCTTGGTGGAAAATTCTCATTAAGGTATCACAATCACATAGTATCCCCACGAATGCCTTACGAACGCCCTGACGGAGCGTGGGTCTCCAGTTACAAATCAATCATACATCCCTCTTGATGGGAAATCCTCATCAAGGTATCACAATCACATAGTATTCCCATGTATGCCTTACGGACGCCCCGATGGAGCGTGGGTCTCCGATTATATTTCATCCCTCCCATGTCATGCATGAGATGCAAGTGCAAACATGCTATGTAATAATACAAATCATAGCATTAAATTCCCATCATTAAGACATATCATTGATACCAAAATAATTCAAGTAAAACATTCACATATACATATTCCATGGTTTTCAATGAGGTAGGAATCCTACCAATGACCAACTAATGTGTCATTGCATTTTTGTCCGAAAACCGCTCACCGATTTCACACCGCTTGTGAGATCCCGTTACCTTATTACATATCAACAAATCAAACCAAAGTTCCATTTGATTTCCAACCATGTTCAAGTCCATAACATGCCTTAGTGGGGTTCGGCCATACAACATGGCCGAACCTCACTCCCTTGGTTTTGGGCCCCTCTTTTTAGTCCTTGATCTTTTAAATAAATGTGGGTCCAAGATCATTCCCTCTTTTGGTTTATTACATAAGTTAAATCATTTAAAAGGCCTTAAGTCCACAAAACCTTCCCCATGGGGTTCGGCCATACACCATGGCTGAACCCATGGTCCTTTCATTTTTACCATATTTACCTCTTAGCCATTATTCTTTCCACAGCTAATCACTGCTTTTATTTATACATACCTAAGTCCATAACTGATCCATAAACATAGATCCATAAATGATTCATTAATCATGGCATAAAACCCTAACAAATGCCTCCATTCCTTAGCTTGATAATCCATTCATTCATTTAAACATGCATGCATAGATCCATAATGTCCATAAAATGGGTCATGGGGTTCGGCCATACAACATGGCCGAACCCATGATGTCATTTTTCCTCCTGTTTCTTAAATCATTTACCACATTAGACCCATAACCCAAGTCCCTTCATGTGGGGGGGTTGGGGGGGTTTGGTTTAATCATACACTTGGGTCATCATTTTAGATCATCATTAACCACATTTAAAACCTATTAAAATTACCAACATTCCCCCATCATTTTCATGGTCCAAAAACATCTAAGTCCATCAATATCCCTCAATGGGGTTCGGCCATACAACATGGCCGAACCCATGGTCCATGGTTCTTCACCATTTCAACATTCTAGATCACGCTTTGCATATTTAAAACCTACTTAGAATCACCAATAATCACCAACATACATCCATTTAAACCTTTTAAAATCATTCATACCCTTCCATGAGGTTTGGCCATACAACATGGCCGAACCCTATGGTTCATTATTTTCTCTTAAAAATCACGTAGCCATGTTTATATTCTTTGATGGGGTTCGGCCATACATGATGGCCGAACCTCATCTAACCCTTCCTTTGTCCTTAATGGTCCATGCATATCAACCTTACGGTTTGGCCATGCAAGGCCAACCCATGATCTTTGATCATAATACCTTATTTTAGACATGCATGAGATCTTTTTCATATATCCATAACAATTAGGGTTCGGCCATGCAAGGGCCGAACCATGATCCTTGACCTTTTTTCATGCTTAAGCCATGCATGCATATATAGACCATATTTACATAGTGTCCTTAGTAATCCATTAAACACATGGGTAACCCTAATCACCCTTCCTTTGTTCAATCCATCCCATTCCTTGGATGGATCTTTAAATCCATGGCCCATGATATTTTGGGCAACTCTCCAATCGAAAATGGGATGTTCTTTTAACTCATTTTCTTACTTAATAAAGTTTTATCAAGTACTTACCGATTCCGCGACTCCTCCGGTTTCTTTCACTCCTTCTTGCTCCTTGATCTTCGGCCAAGAGTGTGTTGAGGTCTTGAGATGAAAACCCAAAAAGAGGTTCCACCAAAGAGTGTAGGTTTAAGAGAGGGAGAGGAGGAGAGAATGTAAAATCCCCTAGTCTTTTCTTGTTCAATGAGAGATCAGCCAAGCTTGAGAGGGAGAGGAGTCAAGGTAGAAAACTTCTTAGTCTTTTTCTTCTTTCTCTTAGAGTGAGGGTCGTCCTTGAGGGAGAGAGGGAGAGAGAGATGAGATGAAGATGAGATGAAAAGCTCCCTTTCCATCTTGTCTAGGGTTTGCTTGGGTTAGACTCCACCTTCATCAATGTGGAGTCTTCCCCATGGGCTCTTTGACCAAACAATAGGGTGCATGCCCTCCACATGGCACACACCACTCTCCTCCCACGGTTTTGGTTTGGATTCCTTTGGTGGTTTGGGTGGTTTCCATGAGATGGAACCACCACCTCTCTTTTGACCAATGCATAGTCTAGCATGTCCTTCATTTAAGCTCCTTGTCTAGCCAACGGGGGTGCTTGCCCTCCACATGGCATACCACCCTTCATCCCAACGGTTTTGGTTTACTTGTTTCCTTGGGTGGTTTGGTGGTTTCCATGAGATGGAACCACCACCTCTCCTTTGGTCAATGTATGCCCTCCACCTAAGCATCCTTGTGTAGACAAGGGGGTGCATGCCCTCCATATGGCCCCCCCCCCCCCCCCCCCCGCCCCCCCCCCCCCCCCCCCCCCCCCCACCAACGGTTTTGATGGAGTGGTTTCCACGAGATGAAACCACCCTCTTGACTCACTCCATCTTTTGGTCTTTTATGTGACTCACTCCCCACTTGAGTCACTCCATTTAAATGCAACTCATTTCCCAACTCAATCATTTGAATTTATATCTAACTTAGGTTATTACAATTAAATAATTTAATTCCACTTACTACATTTAATCTTCTTTAATTTATCTTTGACTCACCCATGGTTGACAAAGTCAACCATGGTGGCTGGCCCCACTTGTGCCATAGCCCACACGCCACCTCATTGATGAGGTGGAGTTGGGTCCCACTTGGATTTCCACTCCTACACTTGCCACCTCACTTGATGAGGTGGACCCCATGCCTTTGATCACAATTGGGTCCATGACCCAATTAAATCCATTTCTTACCCATTTACCCTAATGCTCAATCCATCTTGACCCATTGGGTCCCAATTTGGCATTTGACCCAATTGACCATCGTTGACCCAATTAATTGGAAATAATCCAATCCATGGTCTATTGGACTATACTTGGGCCATTGCCCCAACTTTGATCCATCTAACATCTATTTCATCAAAAATTCTTAATTTCAACAATTAAAATATATAATAG
Source organism: Chimonanthus salicifolius (assembly GCA_013350335.1). Lineage (NCBI taxonomy): Eukaryota > Viridiplantae > Streptophyta > Magnoliopsida > Laurales > Calycanthaceae > Chimonanthus > Chimonanthus salicifolius. The sequence continues at coordinate 72,992,208 of CM023532.1, read as the reverse complement.
CCAATATATTTCTTGATTTATAAATCCGGGCTATTACATCTCCTTTGTCTTAGAGGGAGGGTCAGCGTTGAGAGAGAGAGGGAGAGAGAGATGAGATGAGATGGAAAGCCTAGCCATTTTCCATCTTGTCTTGGGTTTCCTTGAGTTAGACTCCACCCTCATCAATGTGGAGTCTTCCCCATGAGTCCTTTGACCAAACAAGGGAGTGCATGCCCTCCACATGGCATCTCCCATCCAACGGTTTTGGCTTGTGGTTTCCTCTTGGTGGTTTGGTGGTTTGCACGGGATGGAACCACCACCTCTTCTTTGACCAACTGTGGTCTTGCATGCCTCCACATGGCACATACCACCCTTCTAATGGTTTTGGGCATGGTGGTTTCCTTTGGTGGCTACTGGTTTGCATGAGATGGAACCACCACCTCTCCTTTGACCAATCCATGAGCTTGCATGCCTCCACATGGCACACACCACCCTTCCAACGGTTTTGGGCTTAGTGGTTTCCTCTTGGTGGTTTGGTGGTTTGCATGGGATCGAACCACCACCTCTTCTTTGACCAATGCATGCCCTCCACCTAAGCTCTTTGTTTAGCCAAGGGGATGCATGCCCTCCACATGGCACACACCACCCCCATCTCCAACGGTTTTGGCTTAGCTAGTGGTTTCCATGAGATGGAAACCACCCTCCTCTCCTTTGACTCACTCCATCTTATCTTCCATGTGACTAACCCACATTTGACTCACTCCATTTAAATGTAACTCAACTCCTAACTCAAGTATTGAATTTATTTCAAATTAACTTAGGTGATTTAGTTAAATAATTTAATTCAACTCACTTCCTTGATCATCTTTAATTCACCCATGATTTCACCCATGGTTAACCACGTCAACCATGGTGGTCGGCCCCACATGTGTATTGGTCCACACACCGCCTCACTTGATGAGGTGGAGTTGGGTCCCACTTGGCCATGCCACTTGGATATCCACTCCTACACTTGATCCTCTTTAATTCACCCATGAACTCACCCATGGTTGACCAAGTCAACCATGGTGGCTGGCCCCACTTGTGCCTTGGTCCACACGCCACCTCACTTGATGAGGTGGAGTTGGGTCCCACTTGGATTTCCACTCCTACACTTGCCACCTCACTTGATGAGGTGGACCCCATGCCTTTGATCACAATTGGGTCCATGACCCAATTAAATCCATTTCTTACCCATTTACCCTAATGCTCAATCCATCTTGACCCATTGGGTCCCAATTTGGCATTTGACCCAATTGACCATCGTTGACCCAATTAATTGGAAATAATCCAATCCATGGTCTATTGGACTATACTTGGGCCATTGCCCCAACTTTGATCCATCTAACATCTATTTCATCAAAAATTCTTAATTTCAACAATTAAAATATATAATAGCCAATATATTTCTTGATTTATAAATCCGGGCTATTACATCTCCTTTGTCTTAGAGGGAGGGTCAGCGTTGAGAGAGAGAGGGAGAGAGAGATGAGATGAGATGGAAAGCCTAGCCATTTTCCATCTTGTCTTGGGTTTCCTTGGGTTAGACTCCACCCTCATCAATGTGGAGTCTTCCCCATGAGCCCTTTGACCAAACAAGGGAGTGCATGCCCTCCACATGGCATATACCACTCCCATCCAACGGTTTTGGCTTGTGGTTTCCTCTTGGTGGTTTGGTGGTTTGCACGGGATGGAACCACCACCTCTTCTTTGACCAACCGTGGTCTTGCATGCCTCCACATGGCACATACCACCCTTCTAATGGTTTTGGGCATGGTGGTTTCCTTTGGTGGCTACTGGTTTGCATGAGATGGAACCACCACCTCTCCTTTGACCAATCCATGAGCTTGCATGCCTCCACATGGCACACACCACCCTTCCAACGGTTTTGGGCTTGGTGGTTTCCTCTTGGTGGTTTGGTGGTTTGCATGGGATCGAACCACCACCTCTTCTTTGACCAATGCATGCCCTCCACCTAAGCTCTTTGTTTAGCCGAGGGGATGCATGCCCTCCACATGGCACACACCACCCCCATCTCCAACGGTTTTGGCTTAGCTAGTGGTTTCCATGAGATGGAAACCACCCTCCTCTCCTTTGACTCACTCCATCTTATCTTCCATGTGACTCACCCACATTTGACTCACTCCATTTAAATGTAACTCAACTCCTAACTCAAGTATTGAATTTATTTCAAATTAACTTAGGTGATTTAGTTAAATAATTTAATTCAACTCACTTCCTTGATCATCTTTAATTCACCCATGGTTGACCAAGTCAACCATGGTGGTCGGCCCCACATGTGTATTGGTCCACACACCGCCTCACTTGATGAGGTGGAGTTGGGTCCCACTTGGCCATGCCACTTGGATATCCACTCCTACACTTGATCCTCTTTAATTCACCCATGAACTCACCCATGGTTGACCAAGTCAACCATGGTGGCTGGCCCCACTTGTGCCTTGGTCCACACGCCACCTCACTTGATGAGGTGGAGTTGGGTCCCACTTGGCCATGCCACTTGGGTAATTCCTCATACACTTGCCATCTCACTTGATGAGGTGGACCCCATGCCTTTTGATCATAATTGGGTCCATGACCCGATTAAATCCATTTCTTACCCATTTACCCTAATGCTCAATTCATCTCGACCCATTGGGTCCCAATTGGGTATTTGACCCAATTGACCATCATTGAGCCAATTAGATGGAATTAATCCTATCCATGGTCAATTGGACCATACTTGGGCCATTGCCCCAACTTTGATCCATCTAACATCCATCTCATTAATGAATCTTAATTTTCAACAATTAAAATAAATAATAGCCAATATATTTATTGCATTAAAAAATCCGCGCTATTACATGGACAGTGGACAGTGGACAGCGGACAGTGGGTAGTGGACAGTGGCCAGTGGACAGTGGACAGTGGGTAACCGGCCGATTTTAAAATGAAATATTTATATGATTTTCCAAATGGTTAGGTTAAATTGGAAGGATGAAGGGAATGGTTTAAATCAATTGGACTAATTAATTTGGTTATTTTATGGAATTAAATGAATCACCAAGTTGATGTATGTATATGTGATAAATGTAACAAGGTAATGGGATTTCACAAACGGTGTACGATCGGCTTGACGAGATCGGTGATCTATTTTTGGATGGAGACACAAGGACCCAATATTTGGACGTTGGTAGGATTCCTATTTTATTGAAATCCATGGAATATGTATATGTGATGATTTTACTCCATGTCTTGATGATTTATTTTGGTATCAAATGATATGTTTCAATTATGGGATTTTAATGCTATGATGTTTATTATTACATAGCACGTTGGCATTTGCATCTCATGCATGGCATGAGAGGGATCAAACGAGGGAGTCCACGCTCCATTCGGCTTTTCGATAAATAATCATGGGGAGGAATCCACACTGATTCCAATAGATTTGTAACTGGAGTCCACGCTCCGTTTGATTGGACTGATAAGTCAATCATGGGGAGGAATCCACCCTGATTCCTATGGATTTGTAACCGGAGTCCACGCTCCGTTCGGTTGGACCGATAAGGCAATCGTGGGGAGGAATCCACCCTGATTCCTATGGATTTGTACCCGGAGTCCACGCTCCGTTCGGGGCGACCGATAAGGCATTCGTGGGGATACCTTGATGTGGATTATCCATCAAGAGGAATACTATGTGGACATGTAATTTGAGTAGCTAGTATTTGGGACTGTAATAACTTAGATTATTTGCTATGGTTTGGATTGTTAATTCTAGATATTTTAACTTAAGGTAATTATTGTTAAGTGATGGACTTCCTTGCTATCTAAAATGGAATAAGATAGTTATTCTATTATAATTCCGCATCTATGAATTATTTCGCATGTATAACCTTATTGCATGTGAACCATTCTTGTGGACTTAATCCATGCACACGTAGGTGGCCAGTTAAGGGCCAGGCTTTGGAAGCTCAGACTTAACTCGCGTCTTGACGTTCCCGCTCTATCTCACTCTTTATTTAAAAAAAAAAAATAGACTCTGATTTTCGGCGAGTGAAAAGGGGCGGGGCGTTACAGGAAACCAATGGACCTGTTAACCAATGGGTGTTTGTTAAGAGATATGTGCCTAAAACCCATAAGGGTAGTTGTTTTTATTGCCACAAGGTTGGACATTACATAATGGAATGCAATCTTAGAAAGAGGCACATGGATAATAAAGCCCAAAAATGAATTCCAGATCTCAATGATAAAAGATACCTCCAAAGCCTTAAGGTAAATTTTAAGAGGTATCCACCAAGGCCTAATAGTAGGATCCTCCAAATGAAGATGAACCCAAACAGGATACTTGTTGAGACATCTCAACCAAGTTTTGAAGAAATTGAGATATCCAATGTTTGGACCACCAAGATTTCCTCGAAGAAATGTGTATGAGAGACCAAACTCAACCATTTTGGCTCCTAGAAGATATAAGATTAATCATGTTTTGCTTTGGTTTAAGATTTACTTACGTATCTTAGACCACTGCAAATGGACTCACAAGAGACCATGTGAGTTCACATAGCAGAAAGTGTTGTGACATAAGGAGAGAAAAATTGGCTAAATACAAGTCTAGAATGTACTTTTCCTGGCTATAGTACATATTCTACTTGGGAAACCAAACATTCCAATCAAATTTTTGTTTTCAATTGTGTATGTTTTTGGAATGTGATTTTTTTATTATGTGCATGTTTAATGATTTGATGTGTTATGTTTGACAAATCTATGCATTGGAATAAAACTATGTATGCCGTGCTTAGAATAGGACTCCATCAATTTGCACACATCAAGGATGATTGCTATGAAATCTGAACTTCTCGGTGTAGTCGAGATGTCGGTGAATAGAGTGGTCGGTGTGACAGACATATTGATACTGTGCTAAATTAAGTGTTGTTGGAAGGAGTAAAAATTGTCGAAAGGTTCGATATGTCGATGAAATACAACATGTGGTAGGACGAAAAGCTTAAGTTTAAAAGATTTTTTTTGTGGAAAGCAACAATCCATTCGAATTCAACTCTCTCCCTCCCGCTAAAGCTCTGGTGATTTCTCCTCTTGCTCTCGTGCCCTAAACCAGTCAGTAAACATTTCGAAGTAATTTCACAACGAAAAAGCATAGGATTGTTTGCTTCTCTCACCTCAAGAAACCAAGGTATCATGGATATTCTGATTTCTCGTGTTCAGGTAATCTCAGAAACTCCTCCCACCTCATTTTTTTTTCCAACTTTACCCAAGCAAACCATGCCAAAAATGAGATTGCCAAAGAGTTTCCAAACTCCTGATTTGGAGGAACAGGCTGAGGCTAGCTCTTCACCTCCCAATAGACCAAAACCTGCTAGGGAGAAAACATCTGCTACCTCGAGACCTAGCCACATCCCAATAAGATTTAGGGATTCAAATTCTGAGAATACTCCTCTAGCTAAACTACGTTTTGTCAGATCCAAGTTTGTAGGGCAAACCCATCCTCAAATCCCATCTGAAAGGGTAAAAGAACCAACTACAGAAGAACACAATGACCAGGACGAAGTTAGAGAAGAAGAAGACATGGATGATGAAGAAGAAAGCACCGAAATCAGGAACGAAGAAGGAGTTAGGGCTTCTGGGATAAGTGATGAGGAAGGTGAATCCTCAGACGAAGAGGGAGATGGCCCATATCTTTAAACCATTATTCAACATAGATGTTTCAAAGACTTCAATATAGAATGAACTAGTTGTGCAACTGATCTAGATAAATGTGGAGCTATGAAATTACTACATGACATGAGTTGGTCGAATATGGTACATTGAGGAAGGGGGGGGTGGGGGGGGGGGGGGGGGGGGGGGGGGGAGATGCGTTCTTCCTTGGCCATGAGAATGTACTGCTCCATTAGAGATGATTCCAAAGAAAAATGTTTTAAAATTCTATTTAAAAATGGAGAGTCAGTACGAGTTGCCCCTTAGTTGATTTTTGATCTTATAGGGATCCCTCTTGTGTGCAACACTGCTCTACCCATCATTCCTCCTAAGATAGAAGTGCAGAACAAAAGAAACTTGCCAAATGACTGTGTGGAAAAGAAGTAGAATGGAAGAATAATATATGAATCAGAAGTGTGACATGTTACCACAATACAAAGTTCTCCATCTTCTCTTCTGCTTTAATCTATATCCTAGACATGGGAACATGGCTGATTTGAATCCTCCCATGATTGTTTACTAGACAGGGTTGCTCGCAAAAAGAAATTTTGCTTGTCTACTTGGATGTGTCATTCCATTGCTATGTAATGGGAACCAGCAAAGAAAGGATATCCTCCCTTCTGTTATCTTATGTCTAAACTAGCTGAGCACCTCAAAATCAAACCAAGAAAAAGGGAAGTGCCAAGATCCACCAGACCCATCGATGAGGCAATTCTTCGTAAGAGCCTTCTTAGAAGCTTAGCTGAGTCTATATTCGGGAAAAATGAACCCTCCTCTTCTGACCATTCTGTGTTTGAAGAATCTAAAGAAGAATAAGAAGAGAAAGAACAAGAGGAAGGAAAATCAAATACAGCACAATCATCCAGATTGAAAGCAATAGAGGATCAACTCAGTCATCAAAGTGAACTGCTCACAGACATAACAAATAGACAAGATGAGCATTAACGACTCGTAAAACAACTCTTGGCTCCTATTACTTCTCTCACTTCCAATCAGCCCTCTGTTTGCTCAGATCCTCAGCCTTCTACCTCAGCCCCCTCCTTCACTCCCTCCTGATGCTGTAAAACTTTAAATATTTCAATTTCCTTTTTGAAAAACTGATATTTTGGATCTGTAAACATTAAACACTTTGTGTGCAAAGTCTGTTATATGCATTAATGTGGTGGTATGGCTTACTATGTGTATTGATATGTTTGATTGCCTTCTATCTCTTATGGTTAAACATGGTTTTGTTTAGAAGACTAACATGCAGGTTTGAATGAGTTGGTTTTGTATTAGCATGTTAGAGAGATAGGGATCAGATTGTGATACTACACACATCCGCGGGGAACGGAAGAGCACAAATATGTGCTAATTAACTACTGTCACGGGTCATGACAGCTATGGAGGAAGGTAAATGCAAGCTTGAAAGGAAGCTTGGAGAAAAATAAACTTAGGGACAGCTAAGTTTAAGGAGGAGCTGGGTAGAAAAAGCTAAATAATATAACTTAGAGAATGGGGGAGAAGTTTCAAGTGAAGCTAGGAAAGTTAGCTTAACCCCATTGAAGATGTAACGCCCTGCCATTTTTCACTCGCCGAAATTCAGAGTCTATTTTTTTTTTTTTTTTTGAAATAAAAGAGTGAGAGAGAGCGGGACGTCACAACTCGAGCTAAGTCCGAGCTTCTAAAGCCCGGCCCTTAACTGGCCAACCATACGTGTACGTGGACTAAGTCCACTAAAACGGTTCACATGTACTAAGGCTAAACATTGGAATTAAACTTAATGCAGAATTATAATAGAATTCTATCCTATCCAATTTTAAATAGCAAGGAAGTCCATCACTTAATAATAATCACCTTAAGTTAAAATGTCCAAAATTAAAATCCAAACCATAGCAAATAGTCTAAGTTATTACAGTCCCAAATACTAATTACTCAAATTACATTGTCCATAAATAAAACTTAAATAAAATGGAACTAGATTATCCAAGCTCCTAAGCTTGGCTCCGATCGCGTCCTTCGCTCCGTCCATTTCTTGTGTCATCATCTAAGGTAGAAGTAGGGCGTTAGACAACGCGCCCAGTAGATACTCCGAGTAGGGTCAAACACATGGGTTATATAAAAATCACATAGATATATATAATATCAAAACCATGCAAGTCAATGCCATGCCATGGGTGTCATATGCCAGGAATCCCACCCATCAATCATATCACAATCACATAGTATCCTCTTGATGTTCAAGCCACATCAAGGTACTGTCATGACTCCCCACGAATGCCTTATAGGTCCCACCGAACGGAGAGTGGACTCCGATTACTTTTCAAGTACAGTATATCTCTCCCCACGAATGCCTTATCGGTCCCACCGAACGGAGCGTGGACTCCGGTTATAATTCAATCATACATCCATTGGAATCAGTGTGGATTCCTCCCCACGGGTGTTTATCGAAAATCCGAATGGATCGTGAAGTCCCCTCATTTGATCCCTCCCATGCCATGCATGAGATGCAAGTGCAAACATGCTATGCAATAATAAACATCATAGCATTAAAATCCCACAGTTGAAACATAGTACTTTGATACCAAAATTAACATAGAAATAAAAACATCACATATACATATTCCATGGTTTTCAATAAGGTAGGAATCCTACCAATGACCAAATATCGTGTCCTTGCGTTTTCGTCAAAAAATCGCTCACCGATCGCGCCCCCGGTTGTGGAATCTTTTTACCTTAAATAAATTCCATAAAATAATCAAATTAATTATTCCAATTGATTTAAACCATTCTCTTCATCCTTCCAATTTAACTTAACCATTTGGAAAATCATATAAATATTTCATTTTTAAAATCAGCCGGTTACCCGCTGTCCACTACCCACTGTCCACTGTCCACTGTCCACTGTCCACCAAAACTCACTAGTGGAGTTCGGCAATACATCATCCATTCTTTGATTACCCAATCTACTAACATTCCATAGTTAAACATTTAATTTCTTAAACATGCATGGATCCACAAAATGTCCATAAAATTGATTCATGGGGTTTGGCCATACAACATGGCCGAGCCCATGATGTCTCATTTTCATCCTCTCATTTCTTAAATCATTTACAAATACTAGATCCATAAACAAAGTCCCTCCATGGGATTTAATCATACACTCAGGTCCATCATTTTAAAACCCAAAATCCATCAACATTTCTTCCATGGGGTTCGGCCGTACATCATGGCCGAACCCATGGTCCATTGTTCTTCATCATCTTCTCATTTTAAATCATCATTTACAACAATTAAACCCATTTAAAATCACCAACATTCTTCCATGGGGTTCGGCCATACATCATGGCCGAACCCTATGGTTCATCATTTTCTCTTAAAAATCACATACCCATGATTAGAGCATTTGATGGGGTTCGGCCATACATCATGGCCTGTAACACCTCGGATTTTTAAGTTATCAATATATATGAAATTTGCCCATTTAAATTGTGAATTATTGGATATGGACCTTAGATGGGTAAATTGTTGGGTCAATTGCCTAATTAAGACCCAACGGATGGCGGTTATGTTTCAATTGAATTAAATGGGTGAGATGTATTTAATTGGGTCAAGATTGTTAATTGGGTCAAAATGCCTAATTGGGACCCAATGGGTCGTGGTTGACATAGTTGACCACCAAGTGAGTTCAAGTTTAAATTAAGTGGGGTTGAATTAAATTGGAAATGGAATCAAGGGATTGAGTTGGTTTCAAATGAGTTCAATTAAAGTGGTGAGTTCAATTAAAGAGTGAGTGAAGTGTGAAGATGAAGGGTTGTTGTTTCAAAAACCAAACCAAGGGTTACACGTTGGAAGTGTGGGAGTTTCATCTTGTAACACCCCGGATTTTCAAGTGATCAATGTATATGAAATTTGCCCATTTAAATTGTGAATTATTGGATATAGACCTTAGATAGGTAAGTTGTTGGGTCAATTGCCAATTAAGACCCAATGGATTGTGGACATGGTTTCAATTGAAATAAATGGGTAAGATGTATTCAATTGGGTCAAAATGCCCTATTGGGATCCAATGGGTCATGGTTGACTTGGTTGACCACCAAGTGAGTTTAAGCCTAATTAAATTGGGCTGAATTGAGTTGGAAGGGAATCAAGTGATTAACTTGATTTTAAGTGAGTTAAGCGAGTTGAGTTGAGTTTAAAAGAATTAAAATTGAGTTATGGTGAGTTGAGTGGTAGTCAATGGGACCTCCATCTTAAGTGGGTGAAGTGTGAAGATGAAGGAGTCTTGGTTGTTTCAAAAACCCAAGTCTTACCTAAGGTTACACGTTGGACATGGGAGTTTCATCTCATGGATGAAACCCCCACGTGGATCATTAATGGAGAGATGAGGAGTTTTCTTATTTCAAAATTCAAACCAAGGGTACACGTTGGAGGGGGAGTTTCATCTACAAATGGAGCATTAATGGGAGATGAACGATTTTAGTGGTGGTTACACAAGATAAACAAGGCACACTGTTGGAGCCTTGGGAGTTTCATCTCATGGATGAAACCCCCAAGCGGAGCACTAAAGAGGGAAGTTAATGAAATGGGAGTGACACAAAGGGCTTTACCAAAAGGCATCACCTTTGGCTGATCACCCCATTGGAACAAAACAAGTTTGGTTTCCATTCACTCTCTCCCTCTCCCTCTTAGCCGTTTCTCTCCCTCAGACTCTCTCTTGGCCGACCACTCCTTAGGACAAAAGACTTAGAAAAGTTTCTGATCTCAAGCTATCACTCAAGGCCGAACTCTCTCTCTCTCTCTCTCTCAAGTCTCACTCTCGGCCAAAGGATCAAGAAAGAAGGAGGAAGAGGCTAAGGAAGGAAAGGATCGGAAGAACAAGTCGGAGCAAAGGAAAACCGGAGGAGTTGCGGAACCGGTAGGTATTTTGATAGATTTTTAATAAAGTAAGGAAATATGGTCAAAGAATATGGTTCGGCCATTGCATGGTCGAACCCTAGTCATATCATGGCTAAGGACCTTCATATGAATAAAAAGGGTAGATGAGGTTCGGCCATGATGTGTGGCTGGGCCCCATCAAAAGTTAGGATCATGGCTATTGGATTTAAAAGAGAAAATGAGGAACCATAGGGTTCGGCCATGGTGTATGGCCGAACCCCATGGAAGAAGATTTAAATGGATGTATCATTTTGTTTTAATGGAAAGGATGAAGCATAGGGTTCGGCCATGGTGCATGGCCGAACCCCATGAAAGGACATTAGTTATTTTGAATGGATTTTTAAGGATGAAATTCATAGATGTGTGTGCATGATTTTAAACGGTTTAAAAGGACCTAAGTGGAGTTATGTATGAGAACCATAAAGAATTGAAAAGAAGGGCACAAAACCAAAGAGTGAAGTTCGGCCATGTTGTATGGCCGAACCCCACCAAGGAATATTTATGGACTTAGGGTTTTCGTAGATGTTGAACTTATGTGGATTGATTAATAATTTTAATGGGTTTCAAAACATTGAAATTGTAGATGCATGTTAAGGATTTTAAAGGGCTTTAAAGGAAGGAATGCTAATCATTTTAAAATGGTGTTAAAATGATAATTGGTGAAAGAACCATGGACCATAGGTTCGGCCATGGTGTATGGCCGAACCCCATGGAAGGTTGTTGATGTCTTTAAAAGGTTTAAGATGGAAATCATGTTGATGGACTTGGGGTAGTAAATGATGACCTAAGGATATGAGTAAACCCCCATGAAGGGACTTGTTTATGGACTTAAAAATGGTAATGAACTCAATGGAGAAAATGGAATTTAGACATCATAGGGTTCGGCCATGGTGTACGGCCGAACCCCATGAACCATTTTATGGGTCATTCATGGATCAATCATGTTAGATGAATGACTATGTAAGGAAAGGGAAATAATGGCAATGTTGTAAAGATAGGCTAAAATGAAAGATCATGGGTTCGGCCATGGTGTATGGCCGAACCCCATGAGGAATGTTTTTTATGAACTTAGGTGGTTACCAAGTTTAGATGATTAAGTTAAAGGATCAAAAGACTCAAAAGAGGGACCAAAATCAAGTGGGTGAGGTTCGGCCATGTTGTATCGCCGAACCCCACAAAGGTGTATTTTATGGACTTGGACATTATTGTAAATCAAATGAGAAATGGGATTGATTTGTTGACATGTTATAAGGTAACGGTACCTCACTAGGGGTGCACTGTCGTGAACGGTTTTCGGACGTGAACGCAAGGAGACACTAATGGTCATTGGTAGGATTCTACCTCTTTGAAACCATGGTTATGTAATATGGTTTAATCCCTTATTTTGATGGTTTATGTTGTAAAAATATTGTGTTTCAAAATATGATGTTTTGATGCTATGATTATTCTATTACATATCATGTGGACATATACATCTCATGCATGGTATGGAAGGGATGTTTGTAACCGGAGGCTACGCTCCATCGGGGCGTCCGTAAGGCATTCGTAGGAAGACCTTGATGTGCATATCCATCAAGAAGAATCTGGAAAACACACTCCGTCGGGGCGTCTGTAAAGCAACTGTGGGGATACCTTCATGACGAGAATTCCAACAAGAGGTTACATGTATTTATGATGGGTGGGACTCATTACATTTGACATCATGACATGGCATTATTTTTATATGGTTTTGGTATTATGTTATTTATATGATTTTGAACTAACCATGTGTTAACCCTATTTGGAGTACCTACTGGGCGCGTTGTCTAGCACCCTACTTCTACCCTAGTGGATGACACAGGAAACGAAGGGAAAGATGAGCGTGATCGGAGCCAAGCATAGGATCTTGAATGTGTTTAATTTATATTTTGATTAAGTTACTTATGGACTTATAATTTGAGTAACTAGAATTCGAGCATGTAATAACTTAGATATTTTGCTATGGTTTGAATGCTTTATGTTGGATATTCTAGTTGAGATAATTATGGTTAAAGACTTGAACTACTTTGCTATCTAAAATGGAATAGAGTTAGGTTCTATCATAATCCGCAGTTTATGTTTTATTCCGCTTGTATAACTTAATACGTGTAAACCATTTTCATGGACTTCGTCCTTGCACAGTATAGTTTGGCCAGTTAAGGGTCGGGCTTTAGAAGCTCGGACTTAGCTCGCGTCGTGACGTCCCGCTCTCACTCACTGTTCTAATTAAAAAAAAAAATAGACTCTGATTTTCAGAAAGTGAGTGAAAAAGGGCGGGGTGTTACAGTTGGTATCAAAGCGAAACGGGAAGGTTGAATCTTCCGAAGTAAGATTAAAACGGTTTCATGTCTCACTATCAGATAAGAATCCCAACTGACCTACTCTTCGGAGTCCGCTGCACGAGGGCCGGATTAATTTACTTTGTTAGACTCAGACTGAAACATTCAATCTGAGAACAACAAGAATGATAGCAAAGGGAGTACAGTCAAAATAACTGGATTCATCAAACATAGCAAATTAGGATATATTTCTCCGATATCCCCCAATTGAGAAACAAACAATTGATACTTAGGAAGTTTCCCCAAAAACAAATAAATACAAAGAGTGCTGATTTGGCAATTTCCCCAAGGACAAGAAAAACAAGATGTTTATTTGGCAATTTCCCCCAAACAAGAGACATTATTTGATACATAGGAACTTCCCCAAAACAAAGATTAGTTTGATTTGAACTGTTGTTGTCATTGATATGTTTCTGTTGTTGTGGCACACATATGTCGAGCAACATTGAGTAGACTGTAACACTCTGGAATTTCAAAGTTATCAGTTTATATGAAAATATTCATATTTACGGAATTGCCATTGCGATAAAAATTGATTTGAATTTAAATGGGTCAATGGCTCAATGAAGACCCAAAGGATGATAGTTGGTTTACAAAACAAATAAATGGGTAAGATAAATTTAAACGGGTCAAGAAGCATATTTGGGTCAAATTTGGATAAATGGGTCAAAATGGCTAGATGGGACCCAATGGGTCGTGTGAATGGCATGATTAATCATGGATTGAGTTCAAGCTTATTTAATTTAAGTCTATTAATTATTTGAGTTTGGTTGAGTTGAAATGAATGGTTGGTTAAGTTGAGTTGAATTTATTAGTTAAGTTAAATTAAATGAATGAGTTAGGTTGGGTGAGTTGATTAAAGGAGTTGAATGAATATGTATTCTTAAATGAGTAAGATGTAGAGATAGAAGGATTGTAGGCTGATTCAAATTCAAACACTAAAAACGTTGGCTGCATGGGAAACTTATGTGCATGTAACTCCCACCCAAGTTAAGAATGGAAATGACGTTACATGGAGTTACATGGGTGAGAATTGAGTTTTCAAATCATTGTGCACATTGAAGATGGTATAGGGTTTATGCCTTGCTGGGGTCTCCAAAAGACAGCCAATGCATGGAGTAATGGTTCATGCATGTAACTCCAAGGTTGGAGAATAAAATAGGTAGCTGATTGGAGGAGTTACACACAAAAGATTACAGCATTTTAAATTCAAATTATGTAATAAATCAATGGGAATATCAATGTGCTTTCACACTTGGAGGTGGGGAGTTTTATTCCCATGATAGAACTCCCACATGGGACGTTGATGAGGGCTGAATGGAGCTGCTGTTTGTGGAGTTACACATAGGAATGGTGGCTGTTACATAGGCCAAAACATGGAGGCAAACAATGGAGAATGGTGCAGCACATGGGAGTTACATCTCAATATGAAACTCCCATGTGAGAACCTAAGAAAAGGGGGGGGGTTACACTAGTCCAACTGCAAGGGACGTTGGCTGCTTGGGGTGTTTCATTTCATAGATGAAACCCCCAAGTAACATAAAGAACCTTGATTGAAGAGAGGGAGTTACACAAGGATTAACCTTGGGGCTGTTTTTGGTCAAGCAAAGGATTGTCATTGTTACTCTCTCTATCTCTCTATCCCTCTATCACTCATAGACGTCCTCTACCTTTCTAAACCAAGAGCAGCAGCTGGTTGTTTGTTTTTCAATTAGTTTTGGGTAATACTTTCATCTAGACAAAAATCAGCAAAAGGATTTTGGCAACAAGGATAGCAATTTTATTCAAGACCAAAGTTCACTTTCTCTCTTTCTCTCCCTCTTAAGTCCTTGTCACCTGGCTGAATTATCTCAAGGAGCTTGCATCAAGATCAGTCTCAGCCCAAAGAACAGTAAGAGAGAAGGAGAAGTCAAGGAGATAAAGGGTCAAAGAAGGAGTCAAAAGAACCGAAGGAGACGCGGTATTAGTAAGTGCATTTTTGAACCCTTGTTTAAAAGATTGGATAAGAAAATGAGATTTGGCCATTGTATGGCCAGATCCATCAATGGTTCAGATTTAGAATTATGATGTTTAAAATGATAAAATATGGACCATAGGGTTCGGCCCCATTGGATGGCCGAACCCCATGGAAAAACTCGGTGGATTCTATGGTATTTGAAAGTCAAAAATCCATATTTTGGAGTGAGGATTTTAAAAGATTTTTATATGGAATTAAGCTTGCTGTTTTGGAGTGGATATGACATGACTGAACCATATTTATCTTATGTTAATTTACTGATTAATTTCATAGATAAATATGGGTGGATTTCCATTAAGAGAACCATAGGGTTCGGCCATGTGTATGGCCGAACCCCATGGACTGATTTAGATGATTTTAAGTGTGTATTTTAAAAAGGTAAAAACATAAATAAGGAAGTTATTTTGGACATAGATGAATGATTAAGAAAATCAAAACCAAAGGACATAGGGTTCGGCCACCATGGAGGGCCGAACCCCATGCAAATAAAGGTATGGTTGTGATGTATTTGAAACATGTAAGCCATGAAATATGTGGACTGTTTTGGGTTATTATTTAAGATTCAAATACATGCTTTGGAAAGGGTTAAAAGCATGGATCTGTATGACAAAGGACTGAAGTTAATATGGTTTAAAACAGTGGTCCAAAACTGATGAAATGGATCATTTGGATCGGCCATTTTGGATTGCCTAATTTCATGAATTAATATGGTCATTTGGGACAAGTAGATGAACTGATTTAGATGGTGTTTAAGAGGTATAATGGCAGCAATAGTATATTGATTTCGTATGTTTAAATAACATCAAACACATGTTTTAGAAGACCAAAACATGGACATAGGGATCGGCCACCTTGGATGGCCGAACCCCATGTAAGTATTTGGTTGTTTGGGTTGGCTTTCAAAAAGATGGGAATCACATCAATTATGGATTTAGTATTAAGGTGATGATGGAAAATAGGATTAGAATCTTTAGGGTGAGGCTCGGCCATGTTATGTGGCCGAACCCCACCAATTGTCATGTAATGGACTTTGTTGTCTAAATTAGGCAAAAGATAGTATAATGGCATTATGGTAAATAAGGGTGAAAAGATGAAAAGATCAAAAGAATGGACTTATGAACCCAAAACCTAAGGTAGTAAGATTCGGCCATGTAGTATGGCCGAACCCTACCAAGTATCATTTGAAAAGTTTGGGATACTTAGATGGTATAAAGTAAATAAAAGATTTATCAAGTTTACATGTGTGAGGTTCGGCCATGGGGTATGGCCGAACCCCACAAAGTGGATGTTTGGGATTTAAATCAAAATAGAATCATATGGTCAAATGATTAACTTGCTGCCATGTATATAGGGTATTCGGATTTCTAGAACGGTGTACAAAGTCGTGATCGAAAGACGGTTCAAAGGAAGGGTTGAACAAAGTAAAAATATTGTAGGTTTCCTACCTTGTTGTAACCACACCACTTATTCGCTGTTTTATGTTTATTTGAATAAGTTATTTGAATCATATGTTATATTTACAAATGGCATGTTGCATAGACATCTCATGCATAGCATGGGATGATGGGGAAGTAACCGGAGGCCACACTCCGTCGGGGCGTCCGAAAGACCATTGTGGGGTACCCTGATGATGAGAATCCCATCAGGAGGAATCCGGAGGCCACACTCCGTCGGGGCGTCCGAAAGACCACTGTGGGTTACCTTGACGATGAGAATCCCGTCAAGTGATGGCTATGTTGAATGGTGATGGGTGGGACTCATTACATGTTCATTTCATACATAGCACATTTTTATAGAATTTGTTACACTTGCATAACTATTATACTATTTGCATGATTTTGACTAACCATGTGGTAGCCCTATTCGGAAACACTACTGGGCGCGTTGATCTAACGCCCTATCTATATCTTTAGTGGATGATGCAGGGAAAGGAAAGAACGTGATTGGAGAAGAGGACCAAGTACGAAAACTTGGGCGATTTGAATGATTGCAATGGACTATGAATGGATTATTTATGGATGATTTATTTGGAACAATGTAATTTGTTAAATTAGATGTTGGCATGTAATAATGTAGTTAATTAGATGCTATGGTTTGTTTACGTTGGATGTTTGGATTAAACGATTAGTTAAGATCGGTTAGTGATTTTGGAAAATAAATAAGGTACTTTGCTATCTAAAAATGGAAATTGGATTAATCATAGGTTCTATTATAACCTCAGTTAGATCTAGACTAAGTTAATTCCGCTAAGTAAATATGTACCATGTGCGGTTCAGTTTTATGGACTTAGTTCATACGCACATGGGCTTGGCCAGTTAAGGGTCGGATTTAGAGATCCGAACTTAACTCGCGTCGTGACACTCCGCCCCGATCACTTGTTTATTATTATTATAAAAAAAAAAAATAAACTCTGAATATTAGAGTGAAAAGGGCGGGGTGTTACATAGACAGAGTTGTGGGACAAAGGAACTCCTAGCTGTCCTATCGATTTGACTTCTTCTTTCAACAACTCCAACAGGCCAAAACGCATTGTGGAAGTTAACACAGACATCCAGGTAGGATTCCCCGAGGATGTCGAAGTGAATCTAGCCCCTTTTCCAAAAGGGTATATGGGAGATATCCCAATGATAGGAGAATCAGTAGGGGAGATAGCGCTTGGTATATGTGCGAGTTGTGCAATCAGGAGGGGTACAACTGTATTTTCTGCCCCTACCCTCTTGAGGTTATTTGCCCTATTTGTGGACTTCACGGGCACGGGAAGGAGACGACTACATGTCCTTACATTGGGGGACCGGGAATAATACACTGTCTGACTTGTGGAGTGTTGGGGCACACGTCGACGACATGCCTGACAACTTCTTCGATTTTTATGATGATGCAGGGTCTACTACGGAAGATTAGGCTAAGAAATGGTAAAAGAATGTCTGGGAAATGGGAGATTTTGTAAGGATTGTGGGTACCCTACCAACCCTTGTATGGTGATGGAAGTTTAAATGATTTTTAATAAAGTATGCAAACTTAAGAGTTTATGGGGACTTTGGCACTGAGATATATGTGAAGAGGTCACTTGATTATATTGAGACGTGGTATGGGTGTGTCCCTCACGTGATATTGATGATTGAGATATGGTATGGGTGGATCCCTCATGTGATATTGATGAGATAAGTATATAGATTCCATGAGTAAGGCTTAGAGTAGCCATGAGACTGTGGGAGCCTCGATATGAGATACAGAGACTTGGTTCCGTAGGGTTACCGTTGAGGAGTGGCCCCTCACATGCTACGTGCTGGAGGGCGGTCTCACGGCTATTTTGCACACTTGATGTGCGTGGATGCGCAGAGCTAGGTACTATTTTACCCCATGGAAGTGGTGCTAGCTTCGTTAGATGCGGTTCGACAGCCTTAGAGCTTGACTGAATCACCCTTGGGGTGAAGGGATGCAGGGCGGGGTAGAGTTGATCACGTTGGACGTGGGTCTTCCGCTGAGTAAGTCATGGGCCCTAAGTCTTGCTAGGGGTCAGGGTATATTTATGATTTGATATTGTTGGCACAATCACGTAGTGACTCATTCAAGTGTTGTTCCTACGGATAGAATATCTCATGGTAGATGAGGTGCCCTGGATTAGTCATGCCCATGAATGGATTATACCCAGTGGGGGGTTATATTCATGGATGGTTATTAACCATGGATAGATGATACTCACTGATAGAGTGATACCAGGGATGGATGTGTATAACCGTGGATGATGGTTTCCATGGTGGTTTGGATTGATGTCAGATATCGGTACCATGGTAGACATGTTGGTAGTGTGAAGGACCTGTTGGTCCCATAGATGACGTATTCTTCTAATGATTCGGACATGTTTCGATTTACATCCCACGTTATAAGAAAAAGGTGTTAGTCGTATTACAACTTGTATCACAGGAAAGTTAGTGTGGAGAGATACTCGGTATCGCAGAAGTTTTGAACAGATGGTGTTAGTCACATAGTGACTTATGTTCAAATGAGATATGCTTACTTTTGGAGATGTACTTAGTGGAAAAGATAAGAGTCTAGTGAAACTCGAATGGGAAGCTATGGGCGACTGCCGAGTTAGACTGATCACCTGACTCTGTAGGTAGCCAATGGAGTTCCAGGAGAGTGCAACTAGAAACCTAGTCAATGGAGTCAACGAAAGTCTTGAGCATAGGCTCGCATTGGCAGGCTACCTCACTAACAAATTTCAAGGATGGGCAAGGTCATCACTAACCTCACATAGAGGGTAGACGAATGAACGTATTGAGCGAGTACGTATGGAAAATATCTTGCTAGACCGATTGACCAAGTCTGCAATGTAACGCCCGGCCTTTTTTTCACTCACTTTTCGAAAATCAGAGTCTATTTTTTTTTTTTTTTTAAATAGAAGAGTGATAGAGGGCGCAGACGCCACGACGCGAGTTAAGTCCGAGCTTCTAAAACCCAACCCTTAACTGGCCATCCCCACACGTGCGCGGAACTAAGTCCACGAGAACGGTTCACGCGTAGGAAGTAAGCTCGCGGATTATAATTATTGCGAAACATGATAATAGAGTCTATCCTACCGGTTTTTAGATAGAAGGGAAGATACAACATTGAATTACCAAAATGCCCCTATGTTCATATTTATATCACAAAATGTAATCGTCCATAAGTAACGTCCAAACCATCGCAAGAAATGTAAACTTATACAACCCGACAAGCTAAGTTACTTTAAAATTACATCTCCAAAATGTAAACGTAAATAAACTAAGACTGCGCTGCCCAAGCTCCTAAGCTTGGCTCCTATCATGTCCACCGCTTCCGCCATCCAGTAGGGGTAGAAGTAGGGCGTTAGTAGCTAGGGTAGAAGTAGGGCAGTCAATGCACCCAGTAGGACTCCGAGTAGGGCTAGCACATGGATTAGTGATAATACACATACCGATAAAATAACATATGACAAAATAAGCATGTGATGAATGTTATGCCATGGGTGCCTATGTCATGTGTCCCACCCATCATCCGTATGATCATACAATGTATTGTCCCCATGTTTGCTTCTCGGTCGCCCCGACAGAGCATGGACTCCGGTTATAGCCCTCAGGCTATCCCCATGTCTAATTCTCGGTCGCCCCGACGGAGCATGGACTCCGGTTATGGCCCCTCAGCTATCCCCATGTTTGCATCTCGGTCGCCCCGACGGAGCATGGACTCCGGTTTGTTTATTTTTTTCCGCGCATGCCATGCATGAGATGTAGTCGACAACATGCCTGACAATTTCTTCGATTTTTATGATGATGCAGGGTCTACTACGGAAGATTAGGCTAAGAAATGGTAAGAGAATGTCTGGGAAATGGGAGATTTTGTAAAGATTGTGGGTACCCTACCAACCCTTGTATGGTGATGGAAGTTTAAATGGTTTTTAATAAAGTATGCAAACTTAAGAGTTTATGGGGACTTTGGCACTGAGATATATGTGAAGAGGTCACTTGATTATGTTGAGACGTGGTATGGGTGTGTCCCTCACGTGATATTGATGATTGAGATATGGTATGGGTGGATCCCTCACGTGATATTGATAAGATAAGTATATAGATTCCATGAGTAAGGCTTAGAGTAGCCATGAGACTGTGGGAGCCTCGATATGAGATACAGAGACTTGGTTCCGTAGGGTTACCGTTGAGGAGTGGCCCCTCACATGCTACGTACTGGAGGGCGGTCTCACGGCTATTTTGCACACTTGATGTGCGTGGATGCGCAGAGCTAGGTACTATTTTACCCCATGGAAGTGGTGCTAGCTTCGTTAGACGCGGTTCGACAGCCTTAGAGCTTGACTGAATCACCCTTGGGGTGAAGGGATGCAGGGCGGGGTAGAGTTGATCACGTTGGACGTGGGTCTTCCGCTGAGTAAGTCATGGGCCCTAAGTCTTGCTAGGGGTCAGAGTATATTTATGATTTGATATTGTTGGCACAATCACGTAGTGACTCATTCAAGTGTTGTTCCTACGGATAGAATATCTCATGGTAGATGAGGTGCCCTGGATTAGTTACGCCCATGAATGGATTATACCCAATGGGGGGTTATATTCATGGATGGTTATTAACCATGGATAGATGATACTCACTGATAGAGTGATACCAGGGATGGATGTGTATAACCGTGGATGATGGTTTCCATGGTGGTTTGGATTGATGTCAGATATCGGTACCATGGTAGACATGTTGGTAGTGTGAAGGACCTGTTGATCCCATAGATGACGTATTATTCTAATGATTGGGACATGTTTCGATTTACATCCCATGTTATAAGAAAAAGGTGTTAGTCGTATTACAACTTGTATCACAGGAAAGTTAGTGTGGAGAGATACTCGGTATCGCAGAAGTTTTGAACAGATGGTGTTAGTCACACAGTGACTTATGTTCAAATGAAGATATACTTACTTTTGGAAATGTACTTAGTGGAAAAGATAAGAGTCTAGTGAAACTCGAATGGGAAGCTATGGGCGACTGCCGAGTTAGACTGATCACCTGACTCTGTAGGTAGCCAATGGAGTTCCAGGAGAGTGCAACTAAAAACCTAGTCAATGGAGTCAGCGAAAGTCTTGAGCATAGGCTCGTATTGGCAGGCTACCTCACTAACAAATTTCAAGGAGGGGCAAGGTCATCACTAACCTCACATAGAGGGTAGACGAATGAACTTATTGAGCGAGTACGTATGGAAAATATATTGCTAGACTGATTGACCAAGTCTGCACTGTAACGCCCGGCCTTTTTTTCACTCACTTTTCGAAAATCATAGTCTATTTTTTTTTTTTAAAATAGAAGAGTGATAGAGGGCGCGGACGCCACGACGCGAGTTAAGTCCGAGCTTCTAAAGCCCGACCCTTAACTGGCCAACCCCACGCGTGCGCGGAGCTAAGTCCACGAGAACGGTTCACGCGTAGGAAGTAAGCACGCGGATTATAATTATTGCGGAACGTGATAATAGAGTCTATCCTACTGATTTTTAGATAGAAGGGAAGATACAATATTGAATTACCAAAATGCCCCTATGTTCATATTTATATCACAAAATGTAATCGTCCATAAGTAACGTCCAAACCATCGCAAGAAATGTAAACTTATACAACCCGACAAGCTAAGTTACTTTAAAATTACATCTCCAAAATGTAAACGTAAATAAACTAAGACTGCGCTGCCCAAGCTCCTAAGCTTGGCTCCTATCATGTCCACCGCTTCCGCCATCCCCTGCGTCATAAGTTAGGGTAGAAATAGGGCGTTAGTCAACGCGCCCAGTAGGACTCCGAGTACGGCTAGCACATGGATTAGTGATAATACACATACCGATAAAATAACATATGACAAAATAAGCATGTGATGAATGTTATGCCATGGGTGCCTATGTCATGTGTCCCACCCATCATCCGTATGATCATACAATGTATTGTTCCCATGTTTGCTTCTCGGTCGTCCCGACAGAGCATGGACTCTGGTTATAGCCCTCAGGCTATCCCCATGTCTAATTCTCGGTCTCCCCGACGGAGCATGAACTCCGGTTATAGCCCCTCAGCTATCCCCATGTTTGCTTCTCGCTCGCCTCGACGGAGCATGGACTCCGGTTTGTTTATTTTTTTCCACCCATGCCATGCATGAGATGTAGTGCATTATGCTATGTAGTATATAGATAAACTATAATTTTGATATACCATACATAGCCATATAATGCATAATGTTAAAATATAATCCATATGATTCATAACTTAAAACTTATCATAAGATAAATCATAATCATAAATCCATCATAAGACAAATCAAAATAATCTAAAATACCATCACATATCCATCGCTTACAAAAAGGTAGGAATCCTACCGAATACAGTGTAGCGTTCCGTTACGTTTTCCGTTCGATAGTCCGGTCGCCGATCGCGTACCGTTTGCGACATCCCGATACCTTATTACATTTACCGAATTAGTCCATACGTTATCCATGATTAAATTCCTATCTGATCATAACCCTAGATCCATTCAATGATCCTTTACAAGTTTATTAAAAATCGGTCCTTAACTTAGCCCATTATCCATTTGGTTAAAACATATACATAATTCCGATTTTGGCCATTTCAAATATTACATTGAGCGAGCCTAAAACGCAGCATCTATACGTTTCAATTAATCATTCATAATGCATTCGATTCCATGTCTAATCCACATAGGGTTCGGCCATGTACCATGGCCAAACCCATGGTTCTTCAAAGTGGCCATAAATTATGGTTTTGCCACTCCTCTTCCATGTACATTTTGAATTCGTATTTCACCCATAAAATTGGGCCCATTTATAATTCCATAACATATCCAAAATCAGCCACCTATTGTTTGATTTTGAAAAACATTTAACCCCATATGTCCTTTCACATTTTGGCCCTAAAGGTGGCCCACAAAGGGATCATGGGTTCGGCCATACACCATGGCCGAACCCATGGTACCCTATCTTCATTTTCTTGGGTCCATTTTACTCCCTTTAATCCAATCTCCAATGAAATTAAAACATCCATTTAAGTCCCCATTTTTCATCTCATTTAAATCATCACTTACATACTCATAAATCCATTTAAATTTGTCATCTCTTTCCAACATTTTCCATTCTTTTTACCTTCATTAAAAATCACTAACCTTCATTCATTTTGGTCCTTTAAAAACAAACTCCTAAGCATTGATACATACATTAACCTTAGATTAAATATCCAAAATTGGGTCATGGCTTCGGCCATACACCATGGCCGAACCCATGATGTTTCTTTCTCCATTTTTCTTGGTTTCATTCACCCATTTTACATACTTCCAAATGAAGATTAAATCATCCATCTAAATCCTCATTTCCATCAAAAAAATGCTATATACCATACTTACCAATCTATTCAAATTTCCATTCCTCTACATTATTTTCCATGCTTAGAAATCCCAAACCATTACCATAGGATTCGGCCATACACCATGGCCGAACCCATGGTTCATGGCCCACCTTTCTTAGAGCCATTTAAGACCAAAGTTCTATGAACATTTGTCCATGACTTTTCTTTGTTAAAAATTCCATTTAAAATCAATAATATCATTCATTTGGTCCATTTAAAACTTATGTCATACACTTTGGAAATCCATTTGCAACTATTATTTCCTCCATAACTTTCTATCCTTTTTCATCCATTAAAATTACTATCTATCACCAACTTTAAGATCTTCATAAAAACCATTAATCATTTTTTGTACTTAAAAACCCTTAACCATTTTTCCTACTTACAAAACCCTAATTAATTGCATACATCTTCTAATCACCCACCATTGACCATGGGGTTCGGCCATGCTACATGGCCGAACCCTATGGCCCATTAATCCATTAAAATCCCATTTTCCTATGCTTAATAAAGACTTAAAAAATTCCATTTTTCCATTTCATCTTTTTCTTAATCAATTCCTCCATTTTTATCCATTTCTTATCCTACCTTTTGATGGATCTTAGATCCATGGCCCACAATGTTTTTGGCCACATTTGGTCTAAGGAATGGTTTCTATATCCTAAAAAATAAAATCTTGTTTTAAGAAATCTTACCACCTGACGACTCCTCCGGTCCTTCTTTGCTTTTGGGCTTTCCTTAGCCTTCTCTTCTCTTCCTCTCCTTGATGGACGGTCAAGATGAGCTTGATCAATGGTGAGATATGCTTGGATCGGCTATGTAGATGGGGTTAGATTGAGAGAGGGAGAGGGGAAGGTGATGGAAAACAAGATCTTAGCCTTTGATCTTGAGGGGATGGACCAAGGCTTGCTCTCTCCTTCTCTTTTTTTCTCTCTTCTTCTTCTAAGTTTTCTTCTCTTTTCCTTTGCAAGGTAGGGGCTGGTTTTTTTGTGTGTGAGGAGGCTAGAGTGAAATGGGTTAGTTTGAAATGAGATGGAGGTGGTTGGAGTGGCCTTCACTCAACATTAACTTCCCCACCCACCAAGCATGGGCTAGCTTGACTTTGGTGGTGGTAGTTGAGACCCAACCACCAAGCATGGCTCCCATGTCCTCTTTGACTTGTTTATGTTGACCCTAATTAATCAACCTAATTAATTAAGTTAAGTCCTCACTTAGGTTAATTAATTTCCATCCAATTTAATTCCATTAAATTATCTATCTAATAAATCCACCCATGGTTGACCAAGTCAACCATGGTGGATGGCCCCCACCTATACCTACCCCACCCGCCACCTCACTTGATGAGGTGGAGGTAGGCCCCACTTGGCCATGTTATTTTAATTCCATTGCTTTTAACTTAGATAATTTTACAATAATTTTAATCAATTTAATTTACCTTAATCCACCTTAGTCTTCTTAAATTTATCCATGGTTGACCAAATCAACCATGATGGTTGGTCCCACTTTTTCCTTGGTCCACACGCCACCTCAATTAGTGAGGTGGAGGTGGGCCCCATTTGGTCATACCATTTCATTTCATTACTAACTTAGGGGTTTTAATTCCAAATCACCCTTTTTAAATTAATTGGCCCACCATTGGGCCCACAGCCCAACCGATTATTTTCTACCCCTTTACCTTAGGGTTTGGACCAAATTTGATCCATTGGGTCCCACATGGTGATCGGGCCCACTTTGACTCAAATTGACTATCTTTGACCCAATTACTTCTCATTGACCCATTGAATGGATTTCATCCAATTTGTGGCCCAATTGGGCCATTCTTGGACCCTTGTCCCAAAGTTGATTCATTTGGTATTTTCATCACATCAAATTCCAAATTTAAAATAATTAAATGTCCAATATATATTGCTTCGAAAATTCGGGCTATTACAATAGAATCCTCTTTTTAAATTTTCGTCCCGAAAATTCTATCGAAGTAGGGGTCCAAAACAACTCATGCGAAGAGCTCCAGGTAAGCGGTTTTCATCTCCGACTCAAGTTCCCAGGTGGTTTCTTCACTGCCATGTCGTTCCCATGCCACCTTGACGAATTGAATGGCGCGGTTATGTAGCACCCTTTGTTCGCTTCCAATAACTCTGACCGGTTTCTCCACATATGTCACATTGCTTTGTACATCGATGTCTTGAACATTTATTACATGGGAAAGATCAGGGTTGTACTTTCTCAGCATGGACACATGAAATATATCATGTAGAGATGACAGCTGTGGAGGGAGCGCTAATTGATAAGCTACCCCTCCCACCCTCTTCAGTATCGGGAACGGCCCCACAAATCTAGGCGACAATTTCCCTTTCTTTCCGAATCTCATGTGCCCCTTCCGTGGTGAGACTTTCAGAAATACCAAGTCTCCCACCTCAAACTCGAGGAACCTTCTCCTCTTGTTGGCATAGTTTTTCTGACGGCTCTGTGCAGTGAGTAGATGTTGCCGTATCAGCTTAATCTGTGCTGTAGTCTCTGCAACCAAATCTGGCCCAATCAACGCAGGCTCACCGGCCTCCGTCCAACACACTGGCGATCTACA
This sequence comes from Chimonanthus salicifolius, assembly GCA_013350335.1. NCBI lineage: Eukaryota > Viridiplantae > Streptophyta > Magnoliopsida > Laurales > Calycanthaceae > Chimonanthus > Chimonanthus salicifolius. Next base: position 72,965,712 of record CM023532.1, on the reverse strand, counting down.
CGGTCTACCATACAAGGCCTCAAATGGAGCCATCTGAAGGCTTGCCTGGTAACTGTTATTGCAAGAGAACTCCACCAGTAGTAAATGATCCTCCCATCCACCTTTGAAGTCTAGCATGCATGCTCTCAGCATATCCTCCAGTGTCTGTATCGTTCTTTCTGACTGCCCATCAGTCTGTGGGTGAAACGCTGTGCTAGTTAACACGTCGGTCCCCGTAGCCGACTGCATGCCCTGCCATACTCTGCCGGTGAATCGTCCATCCCTGTCGGATACAATAGACCGGGGAATACCATGTAGCCTGATGATTTCTCGGATGTACCGTCGACCCAAAGTCTCTGATGAATCTGTCATTTTGATGGGAAGGAAATGTGCGGACTTGGTTAACCTGTCCACTATGACCCATATCGCATTGTTGCCCTTTGATGACCTCGGCAACCCTGTTACAAAGTCCATAGATATATGCTCCCATTTCCATTCTGGTACCGGTAGGGGTGCAAGTAGGCCCAGTGGTTTCTGATGTTCTGCCTTAACCTGCTGACAAGTTAGGCAACAAGCGACAAAGGCTGCCACATCTTTCTTAAGTCCATGCCACCAATAGTGCCTCTTAAGGTCATGGTACATCTTCGTGCTGCCCGGGTGGATAGAGAGTTTGGTTTGGTGTGCTTCAATCAGCAACTCTCTTCTACAATTCTTAGGTACGCATGTCCTGCCTCGGAACATAAGGCCTTGTCCGGGTCGTAACTCCCACTCCGGTACAACCTCACCGGTAGACATCTTAGCCCAAATCTCCTCCACCTCTGGATCTGTCTGTTGCTCCCGTTCAATCTCGGAGACCATGTTGGATCATATGACCAGATTGTATATGGTCCAATGATTATTGAGGTAAAGTTTAAATTCTCTGATGGTATTCAGTACCTCTCATTCCGTCCTGATCATGCTGGCTACTGTAGCATGTGACAAGCGGCCGAGGGCATCCGCCACTTTGTTCGCCTTGCCTGGATGATACCGAAGTGCGAACTCATAATCCGCCAGATATTCCATCCATCTACGCTGTCTCATATTGAGTTCTTTCTGATCAAATAAGTACTTCAAACTTTTGTGATCCGAGAACACCTCAAACTTTTCACCATAGAGGTAGTGTTCTCCAGCTTTTGAGAGCGAAGACCACCGCTGCTAGTTCTAGATCATGTGTGGGATAATGGCGTTCATGAATTTTCAACTGTCTTGATCCGTACGCCACCGCATGATTACTTTGACTAAGTGTACACCCCAGTCCCTCACCGGAGGCATCGCAGTACACCTCATAATTTTTGCCTCTTTCCGGTAAGATCAAAATAGGAGCGGTCGTAAGCCTCTCCATAAGCTCCTCAAATCTTTGATTGCACAGATTGGACCACTCAAACTTGACTCCTATCTGAGTGAGTCGGGTAAGTGGAGCCGCAATCTTGGAGAAGTCCATGATGAATTTCCGATAGTAACCGGCCAATCCCAGAAAACTGCGGATCTCGGTCACATTTGTCGGCGCTTTCCATTCCTTGACTGCTGCTACCTTAGCCGGGTCCACGGCTATACCTTCCTTTGATATGATGTGCCCCAAGAAGTTGACTTCAGATAGCCAAAATTCACACTTGCTAGCTTTGGCATACAATTGGTTCTTCCGCAAGGTGTCTAGGACTATCCATAGGTGCTCGGCATGTTCGTTCTGACTTTTGGAGTAGATCAGAATATCATCAATGAATACGATCACAAACTGATCTAAGTATGGACGGAATATCCTATTCATCAGGTCCATGAACACCGCCGGTGCATTAGTAAGCCCAAACGGCATGACTACATACTCATATAACCCATACCGTGTCTTGAAGGCAGTCTTCTCTATGTCCTCCTCTCTAACCCGAATTTGATGGTATCCGGACATCAGGTCAATCTTGGAGAAATGAGAGGAACCCCTAAGTTGATCAAACAGATCATCAATCCGGGGTAGGGGATACTTGTTCCTGCCAGTCAGCTGATTTAACTTCCTATAGTCCACACACATTCATAGGGTACCGTCTTTCTTTTTCACAAATAACACTGGGGCTCCCCATGCGGATGTACTGTTCCGAATGAAGCCTAGTCTGAACAGTTCATCAATTTGCTTCTTCAGCTCGGTCATCTCAGCTGGTGCCATCCTATAATGGGGTAATGATACTGGAGCAGCGCCGGGGTATAATTTTATTTCAAAGTCTATCTCCCTCTTGGGTGGCAAACCAGGGAGTTTTATTGGGAATACCTCGGCAAAATCTGCTACTACCGCTGGAAGTTTAACCATTGGTGCCTTATCTAGTCTGAGGCTGTTCAAGGTGAGATGGTTCAATTCCTCCTGCAGCCTTCTAGGGATACCCTGCCTGTCAGTGTGTACCACGTACCACTTTCCCTCGGGTGACCAAAATATCACCCTACGAAGGTGGCAATCAATATGAGCCTGATATGTAGTCAACCAGTCCATGCCAAATATGACATCATATTCTGCCATATCGATTACTAAATAATTGAACTCGAATCTGAATCCCGCGAGTTCCATGTTCAATGCCGTACATATTAGTCATAATGATGTGTCTCCGACGGGGGATACAATGGTGAGTGATGTGGACAGGTTTTGTACTAGTGTACCCGTGGCAGATATGAATGCAGCAGATATGAATGAATGTGATGCCCCAGAGTCAAATAAAGTAACAGCATAGGAACTACCAATTACAGCCATACCTTGCATCACTGAACGGTCCACTGCTACTGGAGATGGTATGGTGAAGAGTCGTCCAGCTCCCGCAGGTTTTGGTGCCCATCCCACTGATTGTATGTCCTGCCTCCCCGTGACTGAGTTGATCTAGCTGGAGGGCGGAAGGCACCCCTGGAGTTAGAGGGTCGGTTGATCTGTGGACAATCCCTCTTGAAGTGGCCCTGTTGGCCACACTAGTAACATGTGTTCCCATCCCAGGAACCTGTGTGACTGATGTTGATGAGGAGGGCTGATTGGGGGCGGAAGCCCCCGGTAGATCCCGTGGAGGGTGAGGGCCTGCTAGGATTTGGGCGGAACTTCTTGTTGGGTTGGAATGTACCCCGCCCACCCTGCCCTCGGTGGTTGTCGAACCGCACTATCTCATTTAGTTCCCGTTCTGCGATGGTGGCCCTGCTAACCACCCCTGCCAGTGTGGGCTCTTTGAAAATGGTCACTCTAGTCTTGATGCTTGGCCGAAAGCCCCGTTCAAACTTGCGGGTCCTTCGGTGTTCAGTATCCACCATATAGAACCCATAGATAGACAGCTTAAGAAATTCTCTGTGATACTCCGCCACTGTCATGTTGCCTTGTACCAATGAGATGAAGGCTTCAGTCTGGCCCTCTATTTCTTCCTCCGGAAAAAAATGTTCTAGGAAGGTGGCTGAGAACCACTCCCATGTCATGGGGATCCTTTCTCTTTCCGGTTCCAGCGTTTGTTGCTTTTCTACCACTTCCCACCAACTACTGGCATCCTCGATCAGTTGGGATGTGGCCAGTAAGATCTTATCAGCAGGACTGGAAACCTGGAGCAAATTCAAGATTTGATTGATCCTCTTTAACCAGTGCTCCGCTCCCACAGCCCCTTCCTTTCCCTTGAAGTAGGGAGGGCGCTGTTGTTGGAAGTCCTTGACCATCTTCCATTTACTGGAGTTGCTGGCGGTCGCATTGCCGCTTGAGTGTTGTTGGAGAGTAGAAGCGACTGCCGCTTGGACTATGTCTCTTAACTCGGGAGGTACACCTTCTTGTTTATACTATTTTGTCCCTCGGCTGTATGAGGTGGTGGTTGTACTTCCTCGTCCTGATGAGGGGGTGTTATCTCTTTCTCTACCGGTGGGTTGCGGCGGGTTCTTCTTTTTGGCGGCATTTCCTAAGTCATCGAAAAATATTGACTTAGTTCCCTCATAATATTGGCATGTTCATAGTTCAGAATAATTTTCCTAAGTATCAAATATTTCCTTCAATTTGGGGGAGAATTATCGATCAAGTATACTTCATTTTTGGGGGAAAATTCCTAAGTATCGAATATCGTTTCTTTCATTTGAGGAAAGTTGCCAAATAAGCATACTTGGTTTGGGGAAAACTTCCCATCTAGCTATGTTTGTCCATTTTTGTGAAATTGGGGGAAATGTTCCTACGTTTGATAAACCTATCAGTGTTATAATGATTGTACTTCCCTTCCTATCATTTTCTTACGTCAAATGTGGGGCTCAGATTGAATGTTTCAGTCTGAGTAAATCGAAGAAGATTAATCTGGCCCCCGTGCAGCGGACTCCGAAGAGTCGGTCAGTTGGGATTCTTAGCTGTCAGTGAGACATGCAACTGTCTTAATCTTACTTCGAAGGATTCATTCTTTCGATTTTGCTCTGATACCAACTGTAACGCCCGGCCTTTTTTCACTCGCTTTTCGAAAATCAGAGTCTATTTTTTTTTTTAAAATAGAAAAGTAAGAAAGGGCGCGGACGCCACGACGCGAGTTAAGTCCGAGCTTCTAAAGCCCGGCCCTTAACTGGCCAACCCCACGCGTGCGCGGAGCTAAGTCCACGAGAACTGTTCACGCGTAGGAAGTAAGCTCGCGGATTATAATTATTGCGGAACATGATAATAGAGTCTATCCTACCGATTTTTAGATAGAAGGGAAGATACAACATTGAATTACCAAAATGCCCCTATGTTCATATTTATATCACAAAATGTAATCGTCCATAAATAACGTCCAAACCATCGCAAGAAATGTAAACTTATACAACCCGACAAGCTAAGTTACTTTAAAATTACATCTCCAAAATGTAAATGTAAATAAACTAAGACTGCGCTGCCCAAGCTCCTAAGCTTGGCTCCTATCATGTCCACCGCTTCCACCGACCCCTACGTCATCAGCTAGGGTAGAAGTAGGGCGTTAGTCAACGCGCCCAGTAGGACTCCGAGTAGGGCTAGCACATGGATTAGTGATAATACACATACCGATAAAATAACATATGACAAACAAAGCATGTGATGAATGTTATGCCATGGGTGCCTATGTCATGTGTCCCACCCATCATCCGTATGATCATACACTGTATTGTCCCCATGTTTGCTTCTCGGTCGCCCCGACGGAGCATGGACTCCGGTTATAGCCCTCAGGCTATCCACATGTCTAATTCTCGGTCGCCCCGACGGAGCATGGACTCCGGTTATGGCCCCTCAGCTATCCCCATGTTTGCTTCTCGATCGCCCCGACGGAGCATGGACTCCGGTTTGTTTATTTTTTTCCGCCCATGCCATGCATGAGACGTAGTCGACGACATGCCTGACAACTTCTTCGATTTTTATGATGATGCAGGGTCTACTACGGAAGATTAGGCTAAGAAATGGTAAGAGAATGTCTGGGAAATGGGAGATTTTGTAAGGATTGTGGGTACCCTACCAACCCTTGTATGGTGATGGAAGTTTAAATGATTTTTAATAAAGTATGCAAACTTAAGAGTTTATGGGGACTTTGGCACTGAGATATATGTGAAGAGGTCACTTAATTATGTTGAGACGTGGTATGGGTGTGTCCCTCACGTGATATTGATGATTGAGATATGGTATGGGTGGATCCCTCCCGTGATATTGATGAGATAAGTATATAGATTCCATGAGTAAGGCTTAGACTAGCCATGAGACTGTGGGAGCCTCGATATGAGATACAGAGACTTGGTTCCATAGGGTTACCGTTGAGGAGTGGCCCCTCACATGCTACGTGCTGGAGGGTGGTCTCACGGCTATTTTGCACACTTAATGTGCGTGGATGTGCAGAGCAAGGTACTATTTTACCCCATGGAAGTGGTGCTAGCTTCGTTAGACGCGGTTCGACAGCCTTAGAGCTTGACTGAATCACCCTTGGGGTGAAGGGATGCAGGGCGGGGTAGAGTTGATCACGTTTGACGTGGGTCTTCCGCTGAGTAAGTCATGCGCCCTAAGTCTTGCTAGGGGTCAGGGTATATTTATGATTTGATATTGTTGGCACAATCATGTAGTGACTCATTCAAGTGTTGTTCCTACGGATAGAATATCTCATGGTAGATGAGGTGCCCTGGATTAGTCATGCCCATGAATGGATTATACCCAGTGGGGGGTTATATTCATGGATGGTTATTAACCATGGATAGATGATACTCACTGATAGAGTGATACCAGGGATGGATGTGTATGACCGTGGATGATGGTTTCCATAGTGGTTTGGATTGATGTCAGATATCGGTACCATGGTAGACATGTTGGTAGTGTGAAGGACCTGTTGGTCCCATAGATGACGTATTATTCTAATGATTGGGACATGTTTCGATTTACATCCCACGTTATAAGAAAAAGGTGTTAGTCGTATTACGACTTGTATCACAGGAAAGTTAGTGTGGAGAGACACTCGGTATCGCAGAAGTTTTGAACAGATGGTGTTAGTCACATAGTGACTTATGTTCAAATGAAGATATGCTTACTTTTGGAGATGTACTTAGTGGAAAAGATAAGAGTCTAGTGAAACTCGAATGGGAAGCTATGGGCGACTGCCGAGTTAGACTGATCACCTGACTCTATAGGTAGCCAATGGAGTTCCAGGAGAGTGCAACTAGAAACCTAGTCAATGGAGTCAGCGAAAGTCTTGAGCATAGGCTCGCATTGGCAGGCTATCTCACTAACAAATTTCAAGGAGGGGCAAGGTCATCACTAACCTCACATAGAGGGTAGACGAATGAACGTAATGAGCGAGTACGCACTCTTACCATAGTGCATCGTCTATAGGCACATGGGTGGGTTCATCAAAATTGAAACCATTCATTGCTCAATACTTATCTCATCATAAAACCTGTTTACAAAATCTGCAGAGTTAAGTTCCCTCACCGTTATGTGTGGTTTACGCGGTCTCTGTTCAAACAATACACAAGTGCACAATCAATATACAGATCAAATACATACACATACGTAGTATTTGGAAATCATACGTTTTCCCACAAAATATCAAGGGTTCATGGAAATGAGTCTCCTACTTGGTTTCTAACCTTTTTAAATCATCCACAAGATAATAATATAATAAAAAGGGGCTCAGTCCAAACTCATATTGTCTTCTGGGCATTGACCAGATTGACTTATTGAGTTAGGTCTAGATCCTCGGGTCACTTCTCGGTTGTCTTCTGGATAGGACCAGATCTGACATTTTGAATAGGCCTCGAGGTCACTCAGTGCCCGACTATATAGCGTCGGCCTGAAAGTGAATCACTCAGTTCCCGACCAATAGGGTCGGCCTGAAAGTTGATACAATAGTATTTACACTATAAATAATAAGAGAAATGAGTTAGTACATTTTTAATTAACAAGGGGGTATAAATCATCACAAATAATCAAACACATTAAATAATAATCAAGATTAGACAAAAACAATAATCAAACAATATTTTATCATTTAAAAAATGGGTCCCTCCGAAAATCACTTCGGAACTGGGTACAGTGGCTTCGGATCATCCGAACCACACTAAACTAAGTCATTGGTCTCGGAACATGGGCCTGACTTCGGATCGTCCGAAGGTTGGGTCTCAGACCTTCCGAAATCCATCTGAACCGTTTAAAATCCGAAATAAGTGTCGGTGGGTCTGCAAAGCTCGGAACGTCCGAAGTCTGAGTTCGGAACGTCTGAGTGGGTTCGGTCCTTCCGAGCCTGGCTCGGTGCGTCCAAAAGGGTCTGGCTCGCCTCGGGCATAACTAGGCTTCGGGTGAAGCTCAAAACGTCCGAGGGTCACGGCTCGGACCGTTCGAAGGTTCGGACCGTCAGAAGATCGGCTCTCGGACCTTTCGAGAGTCGTCTTCCTCATCTGTCTGCACCAGCAGACAGTGACAGCGGGTCAACAGTGAAATGCGATTCTGAAAAGGGAGGGCTTCCCGGACTCGGTTTTCACATCTGTCTGGTCTGATGGACTCCTCAGAGAGTCCTCTTTCCATAGGGAATGGTTTGGAGCTCAAAAGCTCATTGGGCCAACGGATTTTAACAGTAAAGGCTCACGGGTACATGACACCCATGCTTTTCCTTAAATTTAAAATTGGTTTTTCTCTATCAAAACAGGGTCAAAACTTGAATTTCTTGATTCAAAACCGGTTGAAATTGAAAGAGGAATGCAATGGATACCTTTGCTGAGGTTCCTAGGCTGAAAATCTTGATTTTGAAATCCTTCCCTCTAAGCTACGGGTAACTGATAAACAGAGAAGGAACGGCTCGGTCGTCGGGGTTTACAGAGAAGAAATGTGTGGGAGTTCAACCGATGGGGAACGGCTGAATTTATAGGAATTCAGCAGGGGAGAGATGCCGGAAATCTGCTGGGACGATGGGACGGGACGACGGTAATGATCATCGCTGGAAATCGGGCCGGGCAGTAGTGCACGCGCCTGCATAGCGCGTGCACATTTTTTCTGCTGTTGCAGATCAGCCCTCCAACAAAACTAAATTGCACATAAGCCCTGGTTTTAATAAAAATTGATTTTTTTAAACTATAAGTAATAATTTAAAAACTCAAAAACTTGATCTAACCTTACAGATGGGTTGGGTTTTGAAAAACCTTGATCACCATAAAAATTTCAGAATTTATCTCTTACTAAAAATCATTTATTTAAACAAAACTCATATTTTACCCATAATTACTTAAATAAACAAATGTAAAAATAACCAATTTGTAAATCTCATTTTGAAGTGAAATGAAATAACTAGACCATTCTTAAAATGGTCTAACACCAAATACCATTTTCAAAATTTATCTCTTTTCCGAAATTATTTAAAATAATTAAAACTCCCTTTCGGAGTTTTGACGGACGGCATTTAAATACCATTTTCTGAAAATAAATTCATTTTAAAAATCAGAAATGCAAATCCTTTATTAAGGAGAATATTATCCACCAATAATATTCACATAACAGTATAATTTATAAAATTACAACTAAAAGCGGTAAATTACCAAAATGCCCCTCCAGCTGAACGAGCTGGATCACTGAGCTCACGGGCTCGGATTGGGCCAAACCTGGGCTTTCCTCGAAGCCCTAACCGTAATCTCCGAGATTAACCGGTTAAACGAGCTAAAGCACTCCTAATCTGGGGTAGGGTATTACAGTACTTGTTAAACTTTTTATAATAAAAAATTTCAAGCATTTCACTTTTGGTATGTCTCGTAGCAACACAATTATAAAACATTTATAACATACTTTATGAAGTATCCTATATAACTACATGTATAACTACATGGGATCCCATGTGTCTAGCGCGATATATTGAGCATATACCAGTGCTTGTTATCATAGGGTCTAACTATTGTCATAGGTGTGGGTGGGTTGGAAAGCTGTGCATGCAAAAAGCCAACTTGGTTGAATTGCTCTTGGTTTTGAAAGTGTCCATCATCAGCTAGTAGATAGAGATGCAGTTCTGTCAGCTTTCAATCGTTTATTTTGTGTAACTTAAGTATGAGATCAATGATGGATACGTAATGATTGTGGGGTGAGATATGGGTACAAATGGGGCCTAGGGTGGGCCCTCGAGGGATTCTCACTTTTAAATCCCTAAATGCTTCCTAATTGAATGTTTGTGTCTATGATTGATGAGCTTAATGAGCAGTCATGGATTGGGCTAGGGCACTAGGACGGGGCTTAGGCCTGCCCAAGCTCGGGAATGAAGTGCAATTAAAGGACATGAGCCCGACTTAACTTGAATTAGACCTGATCTCAGACCTAGTTGTATTTGTAGAACCTAAGCTAGATTTCTAGCCATATATATGGGCTTATCAACTCGAAGGGGTTGGAATGATGGTCAGGAACCTGTCTCAAGTAGCAGCAGGAGAGTTTTAAGTTCGATTCACGCCCCACCTCAAAGGGCCACTCCTCATAAATTCATCCAATGTGTGTGGGTAATGAGGCTTGCACATACCCTGAAAATTAGTCGGGTGCTCTACGAGGCCTAGACACCTTGATCATCAAAATATATATGGGCTTATCAATGTGGAGCTTCCTTGGACCTAAAATGGATTTCTTTTTGCATTATTCAAAAAAATATAAATTACAAATTATCATAAATTTTATATTTAAATAAAAATGAATTAAAGAACGTTAGATTTGTAAATTGTACCTAAAATTTGGACATTTTTTTGGCATTCGTCTGAATGTAGGCATTTTGACAGATACCATTGCGTAGTGTAGATGATGATGTAAATACGGAGATGCATTAGTGTATTCGGCCCAAACAATCAAGCCTTTCGTAATTTTTAGTCAATAAAGGGCAATATTGTCTTTTAGATTTAGGCATACTGTTCTGATTCATGAGGGGCTACAGATGATTGATTTGATTTTATGCATTTATTTGGTCGTAATTATTTGTCAGGTCTTAAGTCTCTTAACTGGTATTTTCAAGGTTAGGCAGAAGTAAAACGCAGGCCCTCCCAGGAACTACAGTAAACTCTGAGGCACATTTGTTTATAAGAAATTTTGAATTTTTTTTTTTATATTTATTTGAATGTTCAGATTACATTTTTGGGACTTCAAATTTTTATGGTCTAATTTTTTAAGAATAATTTGAAAATTTTCCTATCAACATTCATGTAGAATTTTTTTTATGAAAAGGAAAATGCTAAACTTACTAAAAAAAAATTATACCTTTTAATACCTATCTTGGTGCAGTTAGCCATTTGATTGCCATCTCTTTTAACTTTTGAAAGGAAATCGATTATGATTTGCCGCAAAACCTTGAGGGTATAAAAGAGTATGATTTAAGGTAAGTTTACCTTCTCCTGAAGAGGATATCTTAATAGACTTCATATAATCAATTTAAATTTTTTGATCATTTTCATACTGAATGACTCACTTGTTAAAAGGGTCGATTAGACCTTATCTAGCTTAAATGGTTTGACCAATTTAATTCAATAAATTTAAATGGATTGGCCAATTTGACTCATGAAATGAATGACCACCAAGGCTATATCAACACAAGTTGAGGCCTAAGGCAAAATATCTAAATTGAACATTCTTAATATTTAAGATATTATTATAATTAAATATTTAACACAATAAACAAAGAATTACACTTGTTTTCTTTCTTTCCAAGTATCTCACATGGGTAGCCTCAAATGGGGCTACTATATTCAATAGAACTCATTTTCTAAATCTGAGAAAATCAAGTAAGATAAAAGAAGAGTAAGAAATAAATTTTAAGGAAAATATTCTTCTTCTTCAACATCAAGAAAGCAACATATATTCGAAACAAAGAAACTGAAAAAAAAAAATGAAAGGAAATAATTATTTTTGTATTGATAGAGTGTAACAGAGTTTAAAATCGATAAAACCCATGTCTCAAAACAACAAAAACATCCACAGAAAATAAAAATAAAATAGAAAATGGACTGTGACAAAAAAAAAAAAAAAAAAACTCAACAGTAGTCTATACTCTTCTTTTTATTTCTCACCTGGCGACAGAGACCGTCCAAGGCGTGACTAGAGAAGAGTGAGAAGCAGTTAGAGAGAGGAGAGATGAGAGAGAGCAGTAAGAGAAAGGAGCCAGTGGCGAGAGAGAGCAGTGAGAGAAAGGAGCGAGAACTTAGAGAGGAGCGGCATGAGGGAGGGGTTTTGCGGTAGAGAGGAGCGATTTTATTGTAAGAGTTAGGGACGTAGGGTTTTGATGTGTAATAAAGTAACTAAGGATTTTGACGTGTCATGTGGTAACTTAAATTTTTTTTTGAAATCTTTGGGCCTCCTTAAACGGGGCCTAAAGCGGCTACTTTTTTTGCTTAGTGCTTGAGTTGGGCCTGGATCCACCTCGCACGTGATTGCACAATTAGTAGGCACTTTGGCTTAGTAATAAGAGGTCCTAGGTATAAGTTTTGTAGTCACTCAATGTCCGTGACTTGCAAAGGGCTGAGTGCATTCAGATTTTTATCTTATGTCCTTGTACTCAGGGAGGATGGGATCTTAGAATTCTTTGTCATTAAAAAAAAAAAAGAAAAAAAAAATGACCCAACACAAATTATACTTGATCCTTGACTTAATCCAATTAATTATATATATAATGAGTTGAGCATCCCGAGTTTCCAAGAATGCTTGAATGGGTCAGTTTGACACAAGCAAGTATCGATCCACTTTAACTAGTTTTTTCTAGATGTACCGTGTATTGTTTTACAAAATTAGAGCTCAAACTTGCAATGAGGGCCATGGTTGTAAGTTTGAAAATCTTGACTGAAAAAGGGCATCATATTGTAAATTTTTTAACCAGATACTTTGTTGTGTATTTTCTTCCCCAGCACTTTCATTTTACTTGTATGAAAGAGACAACGATCAGTGGATTTAACGGAAACATTTTATTTTAGCTTGTTAAGTTGTTTGAGCTTCATGTGCCCTAATGATGTACGTAGGAACTTGCCGTTTAGATTTGAACCTAACCACCATTTCATTATTTACATGGGTATAGTTCAACTGGTTATCTTCTACTTCAGGAAGTGAGAAATTGCAGGTTCGAACCCCCATGGTCTAACCTTGGTGTGTCCTAAGGGTAGTGAGTTCACCTGTGGAAGTTTCACGCTGAGTATCCCGTGGTTTACCACACACAATTCTAAACAAAAACCAGAGTTTCAAATGTTCTACATGGAAGTATCTACACCGGTTTCTAGTTGGATTGGATTCGCTCTCAGACGTTCAGAGATAAACGTATATCTTTGAATGGATAATCCAGCCATGCAAAAGCAACCAAATTTTCTATTTTCCGAATATTGTATAAATGCATGATAAAGTGGGAATAGGTTCAACTTGAGAGTCTAGTAACCTACGTAGGATTCCTTTCATTTGTAGCGAGGACAAACCCGTGACGAGAGGGGCACCAGATACTCCCTCTGTCTCAAATTAGTTGTCATTTTGAAATTATCCCAAAATAGTTGTCTCATTTGTATTTGAATAGTATGCATTGAAAATGGATGAGATTACATAAGTACTAACTTTATATAGAGAATTTCTTAAAAAATACAAATATTTAAAATGAGACAACTAAAATGGAACGGAGGGAGTATTAAGTTTGTGAATACAATTCAAAAAGCCTTCATCATTTCACAAATATTATTTTGCAATACAACCGCACACTTGATTCATTTTAGCTCGTTATGCCAAGTAACCCATGTGAGACCTACTTGAGATCATACGAATAGATTAATTTGCAATACAGCCGCACACTTGATTTCGGATCATTATGCCAAGTAACCCATGAGAGACCCACTTGAGATCATACAAATAGATTGATTGATAAGGTCTATACTTTAATATAGAGCTTACAAAATACCACATTGGTTGAATTACTCAAGCCATCCTCCCTAAGGCTACCAAAGTAATGAAAATCTTGAGAGCTTCAAAAACATTGGTTGAGTGGTATGGTAAAGGCGAATTTTGATAAAATTCCATATTGAAACATAGACAATTCCAACCACCAATTCTTGTGAGCAAGGGGCCACAGAACACATTCATTCAATCCATCAAATTGGTTCCTCAACACCAGAGTTACAGCCCCCAGGACATTGTTACTCCTTTATTCTCCACTTGCAAATTTTAAAAAGACAAGAAAAATATATTGCGCTAGACTTGTTACCTTCAATGTGTTCTGGGTTATAACTTCACAATTGCAACTTATTATTCAATTTCTCCAGGGGTACGTTTACAGAACTGTTGCAAACTCTAGTTGGTATAAAGGTCATGGCAAAAATGACGTTACCAAAGAATGCAACTTGCGTGCAGACTTTTTCCACATGATTCATTTTACATCATATATAATAAAGGTACATTCTCTAATAACATGAACAAGACATACATTGACTTCTCACAGAACATTTAAAATAGGTAAGTCCCCTTGAATACACTGAAGAGAAAATATCATTGTGGTCAACTGGACTAACTTATGTCCCATGGATTGGTTGTGAAATTAGCATATTAGTTTGGTTACCATAGTCGACTGATCTTTGAACATTCAATGTTTCATCTGTCAACTCTAAGGATGTTGTTTTGTATGTTGCCCCTGGTAATAAATTCTCGTTGTGAATCAATCTTCCAATTACCATCAACAATAAACTTTATCTGTGGCAAAAAGTTATGCAGTAAGAATATGACAGGACTATACGGTCATTCAAAACACAGTAAGCCTACACCTAATTTAGCTTGAGAAAACCCACAAGAATGGAAGTTACATTTTAAGAAACATGGCATATGAAATAGAATAGCGCAAATCGGCATTCACAAGGAATGAAATGTTCCGTACCATTGTAACTCCATAATGAAATAGGAATAAGGAAAACTAACTTGTTTGGTGGCAAGAATGTTTCACTAGGTCCCAAATAAACATCAAATTGTGGGTGTGAGGCCTTTACCCGTGACTGGTAATGGTAAAGAGGGGAGGGGGAAGAAGGAACGGGACAAGGATGCATCACAATGTGTGAAGATGGCTTACTTGTCATTTTTAAGTTTTACTATGAATGAAGAGTTAATGTTAGAACAATGTTATGTCAGTCTAATAATTGACACTGTATTTTGGATTTTATTTTGTATAGATCATGAGTATGAATAGCTCTATCGCAAGAGAGTTTTTTTGGATTTTGGTGAATTGTTTCAGGTTGAAGGCTTTAGAGGAGAGATTGAGGTATTCATCTCTCATTCTATGTGAGATCTATTCTAAAGTAGGATTTCTCACATAATGGGAGATATATTCTAAGGTAGGATTTCTCACATACTTCTTGTGCTTTCTTGATTCTTCTTTGACTTTTTTTAAGGGGATTTTGATGTGAAAACCCTAGATCCTTGAAGTTGCACATTTGAATACAGTTTATTTTCTATTTTTTGAAATGGTTCATATATTAATATATAAAAGGGCATCAGAGGTGCAAATACAAAGATAGAAAACAGATAAAACTAACATCATTAATAACTGGAAATGAACCAAACAGTGAATCTTCAAGCGAGATCAACACATTCTTTCCAGGTGCGCAGAAATATTCTGGAATACCTGCAACGAAACAGCCCACGAAGCAAGAGCACGCCTTCCAACCGCCACACTGGTCTCACTCTTATCTCTGAAAAGCCTATTTGAATACAGTTTATGCTATACATTTGCACCACAAACAACATTGTAAAGCCATACACTTGGGCTCACCATCCATGAGAAATCAACAAGAACAAACATGGTAACAACACGTGTATGGAGAGGTTTTGGCTTTGGAAGAGTAGGGGGCGGTTGGGAGTATCTTAGAAGGTAAGACTAAGATTGTTGTGTAGAATTTAATAATAAGGAAAAGGAAAAAAGAAAAGAAAAGAAAAGAGAAGGACAAGATGTGGAGAAGAATTCTTCTCTAAATTGTATTGTATGTTTTTCCTCTCAGAGGATACATGAATAAATAGGAAAAGAGAGCCAATTAAGGTGACGAAAAATGAAATACAATAAAAGAATACTTATCTACATTAAATCATACAACCACACAGTTAACTTTCAAAAATAGGATTAGTCGGGTCAATTATCCTCTATTGGGTCCCCAACTAGCCGAGTTCCTTGTTTGTCAAATCCATGGCTCGAGTGAAGCATTGCCTTCAAGATAGAAGCTCAAGAATCAAGATCAAGGGGTGGTTGAATCAAGTTCAAGTTGGAAGATCAATCAAGATTCAACAGATCATCAATATGTATGGCAATCACCCAAGGTAAAATGACCACAGACGACTCTAGGTGGAACCCTCACCTTAGGATGACCTTGCCTAGGCTTAGAGATCACATCTAGATAATTTATCTAGCCTAGAGGTTGTTTGACACCATAATCAGAACATGAACTAAATATGAAAAACCATTTTAGACCAAGACTACACCAAGGAGTTATTAGCTTTCCATGTACGATAGGAGTAGTCTTTCTTGTCTGGTTCAAGGGCAGTACCGTTGATATAATCGGACAGCTGCTTGGCAGTAAGGAACATCTGAGCCGAGTGAGACCCTTGGAAGTAATTGGTCTCATTCAACAAGACAGTAGTGATCTTACCAATATGCTGAGTACTAGAAGACGTCAGATCAGGGAAATAAGATTCCCCAGAAGTCTTCGGTGGTTTCGTAGAGGTAGACATCCCAAGAAGAACCCTTTAAGCAGAGGAATCCAAGATAAAGGAGTCAGAGAGAGCTGGGACAACAAACTGGTAGAAGAGCAGCAGTAGATGCAGAGCCAACGAACCAAAAATGGCAATAGTGGGGCCCACCGACGATGGATGCAACAGTAGGCAGGCAGGATGAAGACAAGAGGAGCAGGCGACACCAAAGAATAGAGAGAATCTGATGCAGGAGCACTTTATTGGAATTGAGATGTTATTTTCTTGTTTATTTTCTCTATTTAGTTTTCTTTTTTTTATGTTATTTTCTTGTTTATTTTCTCTATTTAGTTTTGGTTTTTTATATATGGGGGCAAAATTGTCATTCTTGATTTATTATAATGGGGGGTATTCATGTCATTTGCACTCTTCATAGTGGTTGCCCTAGGGCAACATGACAATAAGTCAACAAGCAGGCCCCTTGTTGTTTTTCTTTTACTATTTAAGTCTTGTATGGGATTTTTTAGAAGGCTAATGAATGAATGAAGAAAAACAAAGTTTGTGAAACCCTAGCCATCAAGAATGTGCATGGTCTGAAGATTATTCCCTTGTGGGTCTGGTGTGAAGCCAACGGGAGCACTTCCCAATCTCCTTCTTTCTCCTCTCTATATTCTCTGGTAAATTCTTCCTTAACCCTTTCTTCTCTTTCTATCTCTCTCTTTTCTTTTATTTTCCTACATCATAATCCTCATCAACCCTTGCTGCCACCATCTAAATCTCTTTCCAATTATAGCCGCCACCATCCAAATCAGATCCAACCTTAGCCGCCACCCTCTTACGATCTAAACAGCAGTTATGGATCTTTCCCACAGCCTATATGTTTGTATTTCATTAGCACAGTCCCAAATCAGTCCCTTGGAAACCTAAGGGTGCCACTCTATACTTGGGACAGCGCTGCACTACTTTGTTTTGGATCCCAAACCAACCCACAAAGCCTTCTCTTACCCCAAATCTGCCCCAACAACCACCTAAAGTCAGGACAGCAGTAAACTAGTCCTATGATGATTCAAGAATTGTACAATGTCTTCAACATTGATTGATTGAACTAGTACGCGTTCATTGAACTGACTACTTTGATACTTTTAGGGCCAGAATTAGGGCTTCAAGAGTATTAATTGTGATTTGGAAATCTAACTGAATGCTTATAATGGTGAATGTGTTTATGCATGTTGAGTTATCTTTAATTGCTTAGCGTGGTCTAGTCACTAATCTCAGTTTTATTGCATACATGTGTTCATATCATCATTTTAGACTAGCGTAGGTCAAGGCACCGTTCATTTGCACAGATATTAATTTAGGATTTCTAGCCAACCTTGCATTAGAATCAATCAGTGACTGCGGAGAGAAGTAGATCTGGTGAAAAAAGTCCAAACAATGGACTCTGGGCGTGTTCTGTAGCAGCAAGGGAGAAGAAGCACGTGGGGCCCATAGTTGCCTGGTACCTGTCGTCAGTCGGAGAAGAGTGTAGATGGGTCAGGGGCGAAGCCAGAGGAAGGAGTCCAAGGCAAAGCAGTGTCCAGATCAAGCAGATCCAAGTAGAACAACAAAAATTGTACAAGGTGCGACGGTAACTGCTGCAGCACCAAGGAGGGGCCCACCGAGATCAGATGGAGTCGTAATCTGATGGGATGAAGACCAAGGTCAAAGGCGAAACCAAAGGTGGTTGCCGGAGGGAGATCCAAGGCTAGACAAAGCAGATCGAGGGTCAGCAATCCAGATCTGAGGTTGTTCTGGCAAAAAACAGGGTAGTGGAAACCAAAGGAAATGTGCTGCACAGAAAGCCAATGACAAGAACCAACAAGCAGTGCAAGGAGTGGGTACACGACAAATCCTCAGAGAATGGGGTCGAAGGAGACACCGGAATCCGACGAGAGATTATTACGCCGGTGAGGAATAGTACCAAGTGGAAGGAAAAAACACCCCTTAAAGCGTCCAAAAGATCGTTCTGGCCAATACCATGTTGAATATGATAATAGAAATAAGAAAAATATATTGAGAAAAGGAGAAAGGAAAAGAAGATGAAGGATTTATTGAGAGAATCCTCTCATTTTCTAAATTGTATTCCAATGTAATCAACTTTACATTGTACATGAATAAATAGAGTATGATGAGCCAGTCATGATAGCAAAAAAGGAAAATAATAAATCTAAATCTAATTACAATTGTGTTGTGCAATATACACTGAATCTCGGGTCTTACAATAGGGAGAGAGAGAGAGAGGCAGAGAGAGAGAGAGAGAGAGAGAGAGAGAGAGGGGAGGGGGGGGGGGGGGGGGGGGGGGGAGTGGGATTGCGATACCCCTATATTGTGGGCATTGTTGGAAGAAAAAATATCCAGGTTGGGCTTACTTGTCCCACATCGCCTATGAGGGAGAGTTGGTGGTGGTATATTTAAGGATGCCTCCCTCCTTCTACCACAAGGTCTTTTGGGAGCAAACCTTGGGTTGGCTCGCCAAAGCAAAGCCGTGCGGGTCGAAAGCGAACAATATTGTGCTGGCGGGATGGGGCGTTATAGCACTATCTTTGTGGGTATAGGAAGGCCATATGCCGGGTTGAAGGAGATTCAACAAATGTCATTGCTTGTGCTTCTGGAAGGAGGAAACCCCCTAGGAGACTTCTCTCTGTTGCAAGGGATATTTTCTTTCTGTAGGGGTAAGGACATTTCCTTCAGGCAGGTTAAAAGGTCAGCTAATGGGGTGGCTAATTTCCTATCAAAGTTGGGGTGTGAAGGTTGGTAACATTTTTTTGCATATTGTTTTGGTTTCTCTTTTGGATATTGATTCCCACTATTTGTAGTGAATCAGTATAGATCTCTTATACTGTACCCATTGCTCTTTAACAAATACATATGTGAATTAAAAAAAAAAGAAACCATCTCGCTGACATGTGCTCTAGGGGGTACATGATGTTCAATGTTGATAGGGCAAAAGAGGGACAAATTGAGATAGGTAGTCTACATCATGATGACAAAGGCTTAGTTAAAATGCCTTTTTTTTTTCTTGAGTACAATTGGCTTTAAATAATAAAAAGGCAAAATCTTAGTTATGAAAGAGGCATGGTTGTTTAATAATCACCTCTGAAGTTCTACCGATGGAAAGGGTTTTAGAGATTAACTTTCATACTAGCTGAATTGAGCTATAAGTGTATGTCAGTTTATTTTAAAAAACTAATGGAGTTCCTTTAAAATAGCATGCAGTAGGTGAAGAAGTGATATTTGTGGGACATGTGATACATTGTAAGTCGTTCTTTGTTTTTTCTACTCTGGTCTAGTTGCCTTTCCCCCTTCTGTAGCTTGTATGTTTCTTTCATAGGAGAAGCAGCTTAAATGGTAGAAAATTTAAAGCAAGCATGGCACTTTTATATGATATGGATGTGACTTATATTTCATATGTGGTTGTTTAGTTATTATTGAACAATATTACATTGATTAAAAAAAGTATGTACAAGCATGGCATTCAAAAATATTACTAAACCTCATAAATCCCAGGATAAAGCCATAAAACTGTTGACCACAAACAGATTTCCTGCAAAAATGTGACTCAAGTAAGTGCAAAATAGTGCTAAGACATCAAGCTATTACTAATAAGAAATGAAAGTGATCGAGGCATTCTCAATTTTGATACCAGGAGGCACTCATTGTATATTCCACCACTACAAAAGGAATGTTTCCTTGTATCAAAAAGGGTAGAACATAAATCAGAACCCAAACAAAATTGAGTAGAATAGATTATTGTAAATGTGGTACATAGATTTTCTTTGCATCAATTGAATGCATTTTAAATATCAAATATGGCATAAAATATTAAAAAAAAGATGGATCTAAAATGACCTATGATTTGCATTTTTATTAATACTTTTTGTAAATTAACAAAGAATAGAAGAAAGAACCATAACCCCTTCAAAATATCTAAGTTCCACTCTTGCCACAAATTATAGCAAGGCTATTCAAATTGCCACCATTTTCACTCTCACAAGTTCACGGAAACAAATTGTCATAACACTTCAACAATGTTCATTTTGTAACAAAATAAGTAGAAACAACATTTAGTGAAGGGAGACACTTTGTGGCAATAATCACTGGACAAACTGTCTAGAAACCTTTAATGAACTGGCAATCAATTTCCAAAGGATGTTAAAGACATCAATGAGATAGCAATTAAAGAGGGGGAACACGTCAATTTAGAGGCCCCTGGTGCTCTTAAGGAAACCTTTAAAAGGGTTTAACAGATTACCATTTACAAATGGTCTTTTTGTAATAGGCTTTTTGTTTTCATGAATGGATGGTATGGTAGCATTCGGAGGTCAAAAGGAAATAGGTTACACTGATAAGACGAGTTCATAGTACAATTGATATATGTTTAGTATGCATATTGAAGACTACAGGCTCAAGTAACTTTATCATGAAAAAAAAAGTTACACTAACATGTGACATGGTTAACAAACTCCATGATAACGAGTGCACTCAGTTGATTTTTATCCATCATGGAGTCAAATATGGAGCAATAGCTTCTTTTTTGTTTTCATAAATGGAATTGATCATTGAACTAGTGTATGAAATGATAGCACTCAACAATTACTATTACGAGAGGTAGGCCCACTCATCCTAGTTCATGTACGGACCCATGACACACGGAGGATCTTTTCTTTCCAATGGATGAGGAACAATGAAGTGTTTTAATGGTTTTACATATAGAATGGTTTGAAAGAGCATGCAATTTTTAGCATTACTGGAATCCTGCCAAATGAGATCATGATTCAAGGATTAGAAGAGTTCAATTCCAGGATCCATTAAACAGAACAATTATCAATTCCAAAGTCATCTAAATTCAAAGATATGGAATTTTAGAATCGGATTCAATTCCAATTCCAAATTGAAACTGCTAAACATCTTTGTAGCTGCACAAAATGGATAGTTATGGCTTAACAAATAGAATGGGCGACCATTTATAAATATGATTTACTCATACCATACAACAAGAAAATTGCTTTTCTAGAAACGAAAACATAAGAATCATGTGGAAGTAAACACCACTAGGAGACACCATATCAAATATAAGATGAAATGGATGGAAGTTGAAGACCTCAATCGATCTTGATTTGTGGTTTCAGCTGAAACATGTAGATCCATATTAATCTGATGATGCCAACCATTAAAACTGCCTGCTACCTCAACCATTTCACAAGCATCCCAATATTCAATCCTAACCTGTTACAGTGAGCACCATAGAGGAACTTATGACAATCAAGTAGCATATGCTAAACTATCACAAACAAGTACCATGGTCAACAAATCTGCATATGTACACCATCGTGATCAAGTGCAATGGAACAATTATGTGAAGGAAATTCTAGGGCCGTCATTGCCTTGTACCAATTCATGGGGTAGGTGGGATTTGGAAGGAAAACTAATCCCCGTCTTATCACCTCAGTTTTTTAATCAAGGCCATACAAATCTCACTTGTATCATACCCAAACTAAAGGTGAAAAGATTGAGCTAATTCTTGTCCACTTAACCATTAGCTTGCAACTAGGGCAAGGCTTAACCTGAAACCTCATGGAAAGTTCTGATTTAGGCCCTGGCTTGAGCTACATTGTCATCAGCTTGGACTCCAGCCTCAAACTAGTTGTCCAAGTCGAAATCAGGTCTGGTTGACCTTATAGGACATGTTACACATATTTACAAACTACTTGGAGGTTTATGTCAAATCTACCTCATTTCCATTGGGAGAATAATCTCAATACACAAGGGAGAAATTATGGCCAATTACGCATTATAATAATAAGAGAGGAACAATGGATTTCTTGACGTGGGAGGGGAAAGACTTCAAGGGGCTCAAACCAAAGGATTTCTTGACATTGTGGGAGGGTTGTATCAGTGGAGTCAATGGGAAATTGAGGACAATTGCTATCTGGGAGACGTGATGTTATGAATTTAATGTTGATGGAGCCTCTCAGGGAAAGTCGGGACCAACATGGATAGGAGGAGTTCTCAAGGACTATAGGGGGAAACTTCAATGGCCTTCACAAAAGAGGTGGGGATTAGGGACTCAAATAAGGCAGAACTACTTAGTATTAGGAGGGCGTTGACCATCTGGAAAGTCTATGGGGCCAAGGGACTCAAGCGTTGTCACACCCCACCCTTCCTACAGCCTAAACGAGTCGTAACCCGTTTAACTGCAAACTGAACGGGGCGTGATCTAACGCAACAACATAACTAACGGGTCTTACATCACAGATTTGTGGTTGAAAGAGATAAGTATATACTTTTTTTATTTGTTGTCATAATTTCAATTGTTCTCGTTTATTTTAATTTTCTCTCCAGTTAGTTGTTTGCTTAAAAACAAGAATTAAATTATAACTTTCTAATTGAGGAGAAAGTGTGTGCAGCCGGGATCCATTGTTCAATTTCTATGTTTGAAGTGTATTTTTTTTTGTTGAATAAATTTTAATGAAATAAAATAATACACTAGTATAAACAATATTAAATTCTGGTTAACTCTACCCACTACTACTAACCCGCCACTTCGGGTCGGGTCACTACAAGCGTCACCTTGGAAATTGATTACCATAGCTAGGGAGATTAGGAATTAATCCTCGGGAATGGATGCTCTTTCTTTCAAGTGAGTCGAACAACAAATGGGATCGCAGATTTCTTTGCTAAATTTGAAATCAACAACTCAGAACCAGGGGTCTTCTTTCTTTGAGCAAGGGGGGACTTGAACAAGGTTTTTCAATTTCTTTTGTGGAGATGTTTTTTCAGTAGCATTTATGCTGTTAGTGATTGGTCTAACTCTTATAGACCTCTCTTAGTTGTTGTAATACTTCTTTTTATACTTGTTTTTTTCTCTAACTAATGAAATCTTCTTTGTTACTGTTGAAAAAAATAATAATAAATCTTTAAAAAAAAAAAATAATAATAAGAGGAACAACTAACCAAAAAGTTGAAGGTGTGGGACAGGCCTCAAAAAATTCTTCATTCATGAATACCACTTTCCATTGCATAATAACAGAAGCACAACTAAACTATATGCTGAATGTGTCGATATAAATAGAAACATGGAATTGAGGCTTGAAAAATTATAAGCAAAGAACTTTTCAAAAAAAATTGTAAAGTAAAGAAGCTACCTCTTTTAATCCATAAAGGTTTCCTTCAGCTGCAAGCAATTCTGCATCTTTTGTTGAAATAACCTTTTGTGCATTCCCAATCTCAGTTTTAGCCTTTCTTTGCAAATTTGATAAAGCACGCTAAGGGTAAGAAAAGAATAAATAACTTTAATTACTCTCCCATGAAAGGTAACCATGTGAAAATCAATTACATACATGAAATCATAAAACCAAGACACCTCAACTTAAATCAATCTCGTAAGAATGGTGAACTTCTATTTAAGTTAAAAAAAAATAGAAAATCAATTACATTAATAAACTAAGAAGGCGTGGGATAATGATCCAGCCATTGTAATTAAGGATTAAGGATCAGATAAACGTAAAAAACACAACCCAAATGGAGAGTGAATGAGGAGGTCACTTGGCGAGGACAGCGAGAGGCAGGAATGTGGAGGGGGTAGAAATGACAAGAAGGATGGCAACTAGTAGCGAGCGCAAGGAGAGATGTCGGTTCCATAACGCTTTTTGTCCCATTCTCCTAGAAGCCATTTCCAAAAACTTGCTCTTGGATGTCCTCAACAAGTGGGGTTTTGTCACAAACAATTTCATCCCTCACAAGGAGGACTCGTAAATGAGAGGATTGTGAATGCATTGCAACCGAGGAGGGCATTAATTTCTCTAGGGTGGGTGTAGAAAACATAAGGTGGTTAGAAATTTTAAGGGGTGACCAAGGTGCTAGCTAGTATGGAAGGAGGCCTTGATGGCTTTAATTTCTGTTCATCAAATATTGTTGAGACAGTGGACATTGACTTTATGAGGATGTCTAGAGAGTTTCATGCTAGCAGAATAATTAATAGGGCTTGAAGAATTTGTTCGAAGAGGGATGGTCTTCAGAGCTAGCTCATCTCAGGTCAATTATTTGACAGGTCGTGTTTACGAGTTAGCAAAAGTGTTAGCAAGGCAACCTTTTTTTTGAGCAGTAACAGGATACTTCATTCATAAGAAAAAGAGTACAAGAGCAAGAAAATGTCTAAAAGCAATAGACCTAAAAGAAAACCAAAAGAAAGGAAAAGAGAAGAAAGAACAAATAAAGAAACAAACAAAGAAATACAAAAAAGAAGCTGGAATCTAGCATCCCCTCAATCCAAAATGCAATCAAATGGGTGCCCTCAAATATCAAAGGAAGAAGACTCCTTCAAGAGATAATAAGAAAATCATAGGGTTCTTTGTGGAAGAGAAACAAATTCTAGATGGGTTCTGTTGTAGATAATGTTGTAATATGAACGTGTTTTTCCAGTGCAAGTGTTTTATTTTTAAGTAGTCTCTCATACCATTTCACGTGCAAGAGTTGACCTTCCTTTCTTATTGTAAAATGTGTCTATAAAAGAGGCTCCTTGTACAACTATTGAATCAATCAAAATACACAACATTTTTCTACTCAATATTTTCATCTCTTCAATATTTCTCCATTTTTATTTCCATCATGGTATCAGCCAAGAATCATATCTTTTAAATTTCTGCTACGACTTTGACTTTTGCAACATGTGTGTGGGTACTCTACACTGGTTTTCTATTATTTCATCATAGGCAAATCCACATCACACAGGTCAAATTACTATATTGCTATCTTTTGCATCAGTCATTGTTCATTAGGTAACCATGTCTCTGTCCTTCGATCTACTGACTTTTTGCAGATTTGAGCCTGCAACCTCACCACTTTTCTTTTGTGTTTGCCCCTAAAATCTATCCGTACAGTGTGATTTAGGGTTGGGTGGTATTTGCCGTCTCACAAGACTCGCTTTCACATTTAACCTTCTGGTGGAAAAAAAAACAAGTTCTTACACAAGTTTTGCTAGATCTGCCTGAGATCATTGCCACATAGTCACCCCTTCCTTTAGAGGCTTTTTTGACCTCCTGACCTAGGGTATAGTCAACGGTGGGGCCAGTTTTCATATCTGCACTTGTAGACGTCCAAAGACCCAATTTTCTACACATGGTCTTTAAATCTGGCATTCAGTCGTCTTCTGGCCTTGGAACTTCAACCTCCACAATCGCCCCTACCCCTATTTGCCATCCAAAAGGGTGGCTTGGTATTTTGTTATTGTGTGGCTTACTTTTTGCTGCCTTTTCTGCACTGATATGGTAATGAATCAAATTCTTTTGCAAGACATACATCCGAACAACATACATCCAAGCAGAGGTGAGGGGCACATATACGAGGCTCCTAAAGTAAAACAATGATGCAGAGCAGCCCAACTAGGCCTTGGCCCAATCTCGAGCCAAGCCCAGTTTCGAGCCCAGCCCTGCTAAGCTTAAGCCACAACTTAAGTTTTAAAAGTCGTAACCCTAAAGAAAGGAGGCAGCAATTGACGAATACAGAACAAAAGGAAAAGAAAGGAAAGGAGCGAAGGAAGAACGGAAGCAGCCGAATACGTGAGAAACGACGGCGATAGGCAGGGAGAAGGGTGAGAAGCCATCCAGTACAAGTACTCTACTTCCTCTTCCTCCTTCCTCTTCTCTCCCTCTTCTCTCTCTTTTCCTTTTCTTTTTTTTCCTCCTTTAGCCTTCACCGATCCCGTCACCATCCCAGCAACCTCTCTGCTACCTCTGTTAGGCCTTCCCCTATTTCCGCCATCCCCTTTTGGGGTCCTTTAGCCATCGCCATAACACTTTACCCACCCCTGCCTTTTCGCCACCGTCCAAGAGACTTCCTAAACCCTTCCGCCACCTCTGTTAGTCCTCCATCCTTGGTCGACAACCCCTGCAGAGCCTTTCCCCACCTGTTACAACCATCACCCCACTCAATCCCCATTCCCGACCTTCTGCCCCTTCCTAGTTGCTTCCCAATCTTCGTCCCACCTT
Source organism: Chimonanthus salicifolius (assembly GCA_013350335.1). Lineage (NCBI taxonomy): Eukaryota > Viridiplantae > Streptophyta > Magnoliopsida > Laurales > Calycanthaceae > Chimonanthus > Chimonanthus salicifolius. The sequence continues at coordinate 72,939,588 of CM023532.1, read as the reverse complement.
CAGTACCCATTCTATCTTCGTCCCACCTTCAGTTCACCCCTTTCACTGAAAACCTTCCCTAGACATCGCCTCTGCCGCCAGCAACCCCAAATCATGTTCCTGACTTTCACCTGTCATCCCAGTTCTCCTGGGCTTTCGCCAGTGCCCGTAAACCCATCCTGGGTTTTCGCCCCTCTCCAAACTCCCCTCCACTGTTGTCTCCCCTCCCTAAACTGCCCTTTGTTGCGGTCCCAAGACCCTTTTGGCCTTCCCATCTCCATCGCCAGGCCAAACAACCCACTTCCCAGTTCTTGCCACACCCATATCCAGTCCCCTTTGCCCCTTCCCAAGCCTTCACCCCTCTCATACAGCCCCATACTTGGCTGCCTACCCACAAACAGCCTCTATCCAAGCCCTGTTGCTACCTCTAAAGGCTTCTTAAGCCTTGCCGCCACCCATAATCTTCTCTATATCTGGTTGCAGGTCCCACAAACCACTCTAGGTAGTGACGCCACCACCCCTATACCTTCAATCCCTTGCTGCCATATCTCCTAAACCACTCTATAGCCAACGCCCACTCACCTTAGTCACCATTAACCATTATTCAATCCTATTAAATCCCTTTTACATCCACTTAATCTGTTTGACCCGTGATATAATTATTTACACTGTTCCAATGGCTTGCGTGATTATTTGTGTTAAACTTGTATTATGGAATTTGCAATATTAATTTGGTGATTAATTTCAGCCCATCTAGAATTAGGACATATCAGATTTTTCCCCAAATTGGGTTGCATTAGGCATTTAAGGGTTCCTTAATTTGGTGTCCAATCTCAAATTAGGCATTTAGGATTACCCTATCCGTTGTCCTGCATCAAACAAACCCTAAACCATATACACTGCAAGCCAAAAAGTCCAAAATTACAATAACTCCATTGCCAGCCTCCACTTCTAATCTCCAACCTTTGCCAAAAAGTCAGCCACATTGTTCATTGAACGTCCAGCTTGTGTGAAGAAAATAACTCTATTCCTACTCATTCTCGTATGTCCCTTACAATGCTAACCAGCTTCCAAGGGAAATTCTTCCTACCACTAGCCCAGCCAATAGTATTGACAGAATCACCTTCGATAAAAAAGTTACCATTCCCTTTTAAATGAGACCAACATCTTCAATGGATTCATTCAGCTAAAAAGTCTCCATTCTAAAGGAAAAAAAAACACAGATTATATTGATGGTATGGCTGAGGAGCCTACCCTTTCAAATGAGATCAACTATCCTCAATGGACTCATTCAGCTAAAATGTTTCTCCATGCTAAAGAATTCTATTGATGGTATGACTAAGGAGCCTAAAAAGGATGCCCATAAATATAAAAATGGACGGCCAATAATTCTTTAGTCCACACTTGGCTCTTACATTATATGAAGGAACATATCAAAAAGATGGTACATACATTACCCACTACGAAGGAAGTATGGGATACAGTCCATGACTCGTACAATTACGATTATAACTGTGCTTGAATATATCAACTATACTAAAATGCTGCATCTACGACTGGGGGACTTATTTATAATTTAGTATCATTCAACAACGCACAACTATTGGTTGAAATTAAACCAACTAGAGAATCTTAACTTTGACAAATCTGTCGATATTCTGTTGCATAACAAACATGTTGAGAAACGGCACACATTTAATTGATTGGCTGGCTTGAATCCGACTTCAAGCATGTTCTCACCCAAATTTTGAGCAAGAAACCTCTTCCACCGCTCAATAAGGTATATTGATGCAGTACATCCAATGAGAAGTTGCTATTTTGTATTTTGTGTTTCTTTTATTTTCAGTAAGGGTAGTTTAGGTAAATTTGTTTGTGTTTTATTTTAGTTAGTTTCCTTTTCATGTAAGGGCACTTTCGTCATAAGTTTTTTGTAAGCTTATAAAAGCTAGCCCTCTCATTGTATTTGATACATACGAAAGAAATAAAATCTGAGATTTACAAAATCCCCTTGCGGCTTTGTCATTGAAGAGAAGCTTGGTTCTTGGCAAGAATCCCTCTTCCTCTTCTTCCAGGTACGGTTCTTCTTCTCTCCTCTTCTCTTCCATTTTGTTTCTTTGGCCTGCTGGAACCCAAAGCCCCATCCACTGTTGTCGTTATCTGTCCCCAAGGCTTCCTCCTTGCTGTACCACTTTCGTCTGCCCCTAAAACCCCTCCAATCAAGTTCGCCCCTCCCTAAACTGACATCTACATCTGCCGTTAACCCCAAACAGTCCTTCTACAGCCACCGTTAGCCCATTTTGGACCCTTTTTAAGCCTTTAACCTTCTTAAACAGCCCCTTTCTGTTATCCTAAACCTTTTTGGACCTCCTATCTTCACCAAGAAGCCACACAGCCTCAACCTTAGCCTCTACACCTGTCATAAACCCCTTCAGACCTTCTTTTCCTCTACCAAACAGCCATACAGTCCCTTGTTACTGCTGTCCAAACCTTTCTTAAGCTATACACTGCTGTCCCATTCTACTTTGAAGCCTAAAAAACAACCCAGATTTAATCTCTATGTGATGTTGGTTTATGTGTTTGGTGATCTGATAATCCTCTTGGTTTTGACAGCCTTCTATTTTTGAGCTATAACATGGTTTGGATTGTGAGTTAATTACTTACATTGAATTCTCTGAATTTCTTGATTATTTGTGGTAAATTTTATTACTTTGAATTGCAATTATTAATTTAGATTTAATTTCAGCCTCATATTTTGCTTTATATTAGTTTCTTATTACATCAAAATCGCATTTAAGCATTTAGGATCACCTTTTGTCTTGTCCTGCGTCAAATTTGCTATCAGTAGAAAAGTTGGGTTGTTTCCTTAAACACCCACGGTCTTAATGGAAGACAGCCTTCAAAACAAAGGATGGTCTGTAAGAGTGGATGATTATGCCTTTTGGTTTGACCAACGCTCCCAGTACGTTTATGCGGGTGATGATTCAAGTATTGAGACCCTTTATGGGTAAGTTCTTGGTGGTATATTTTGATAACATTCTTATCTATAGTACCTCCTAGGAACAACACTTGCAGCATCTGAGGTTAGTCTGTGAGGTCTTTCAGACTAAAAAATTATACGCAAACCTTAAGAAGTGCATATTCATGTCTGATAGGGTTATCTTCTTAGGGTTTGTAGTTTCATCTGAAGGTATGTCAGTGGACCCCGAAAAGATCAAGGCCATAGTAAGTTGGCCCAAACCGCAGAATATACATGAGGTGCGAAGCTTTCACGGCTTAGCTACCTTCTATTGGCTGTTTATCCGAGGGTTTAGCTCCATCACGACTCCCATCACGGATTGCATTAAAAAAGGGGAGTTCCAATGGACTAAAGCAGCCTAGAGAGCTTTCCAGGAGATCAAGACTCGTATGGTCGAAGTTCTTGTCATGAGACTACCAGACTTCTCCAAAGTCTTTGAAGTTGCGTGTGTTGCGTCTGGCGTTAGTATAGGTGGAGTCCTAAGTCAGGAAGGACATCGTGTCGCTTACTTTAATGAGAAGTTGAATGAAGCCAAACAGCGATATTCCACCTATGACAAAGAGTTTTATGCGGTTGTGCAAGCACTCTGTTATTGGAGACATTACCTTTTACCGCACGAATTCGTTTTGTTCTCGGACCATGAGGCCTTGAGATATCTCAATTCCCAGAAGAAGTTAAACTCAAAACATGCCAAGTGGGTTCAAATTCTTCAGGAATACACTTTTGTGTTAAAACACAAGGCCGGGGTTGAGAACAAACCAATCGATGCATTGAGTCGTAGGTTGCACTAATACACTCCATGAGTGTAAAGGTGACCGGGTTTGAGTAGTTGAAGGATGAATATCCCGCATGCCCAGATTTTGGGGAGTTGTATACTTCACTCTTGAGTGATCAAGAGAAGAGTAATAAATAGTTTCTCATGGTGGATAACTTGTTGTTTAAAGGAAATAAACTCTGCATTCCCCGAACTTCCCAGTGTGATTTTCTTGTTTGGGAGTTACATGCCGGAGGTATGGCCGGACATTTTGGGAGAGACAAGACAATTGCCTTGGTTGAAGACAGGTTTTATTGGCCTAGTCTCAAGAGAGATGTGGCTAAAATCATTGGACAATGTCGAACTTGTCAACTGGCGAAGCAAAGGAAACAGAACACAGGATTGTATACACCTTTGCCAGTTCCCCATGCTCTTTGGCAAGATATCAATATGGACTTCGTACTTGGACTTCCAAAGACTATTAAGAAGTAAGATTCCATTTTGGTGGTTGTGGATCATTTTTCTAAAATGGCCCATTTCCTTCTATGTTTTAAAACCTCCGATGCTTCTAATATTGCCAAGATATTTTTTAGAGAAATAGTGAGACTCCATGGGTTACCAAAGACGATTGTGTCAGATAGGGATGTCATATTCACGAGTTATTTTTGAAAAACTCTATGGCACATGATGGATAATAGGTTACAGTTTTCGTCTGCGTATCATCCTTAGACTGAGGTAGTTAATCGTAGCCTAGGAAATCTGTTACGTTGTCTGGTTGGAGAGCATACATGAACGTGGAATGTTGCTCTACAGATTACTGAGTTCGCGTATAATAGTTGATCAATAGATCTATAGGTATGAGTCCCTTCGAAGTCATGCATGGTTATAAGCCTAGGAAGCCTATAGATCTCATTCCCATATCTATGTCACATAGGCCATCTGAATCTGCATCATCATTTGCACATCGCATACATGAATTGCATGCTGAAATTAAAAGAAGAATTAATATGAGCAATGAAGTGTAAAAGTCTGCTGCAGATACTCATCGTAGATTCAAATAGTTTAATGTGGGTGATTATGTGATGATCCACATAAGACCTGAACGGTTCCCACAAGGGACTGTGAAAAAGTTACATGCTCGTAGTGCAGGGCCTTTCAAAATTTTGAGGCGAGTTGGATCCAATGCATACATTGTAGACCTACCATCTGATATGGGTATTAGTCCAACTTTCAATGTAGAAGATTTAGCCTCTTTCCAAAGCCCAAGAACTACACCTGTAAGCCCATCATCACATCATTCCCTTAACCATTCTACTGAAACTTCATGACCCATGGCATACACCTACCCAGCCTTTACGTACTTTACCTTCCTTGCCACCTAAGAGAGATGAGATAAAATCTATTCTGGATGAGGAAGTGGTTTCTACACGTGCCGGAGGCTATCAAAAGTATCTAGAATAGAATAAGATGTATCTTCAATGCAAGTTTTCATCCATTTGCACCATAAGTCCCCAAAGCCCATCCTCTCGAAAAGGTAACCCACAAAGGACCAGTCTACAAAATCATATGCCTTCTCTAAGAAAATTTTGAAAAGGATATTGGGTTTCTGTCTCTTTGTCAAATGTGGACCAACTCAATGTTAACAAGGACCCCATTTAGGATTTGTCTATTTTCCACAAACGCTACCTGTGACTCCAATAATCTCCGATAAGACTTTTTTCAACCTTTCTGCCAACACTTTTGCTAGGAGTTTATATACACTTCCCAATAGACTGATTGGTCGGTAATGAGACAGGTTTATCAGACCCTTTCTTTTGGGGAGTAGGGTAATGAAGGAATTTTTCAAAGTTTTATTAATGATACCATTGCGATAGAGTTCCTTAAAGACCCTAAGAACATATGAATGAACTATCTCCCAACAAGCCTCGAACGAGAAATTAAACCCATCTGAACCTGGTACTTTATCTCCAACCAACCCATCCAAAGCATCCTTGATTTCATCGGTCGAAAACAGCTTTTCCAACCAGCTTACACTTTCATTACTAATCCTCCTAAAGAGGATCCCATTTAAAGTAGGCTGAGGGCATCTTGATGGGGTCAAAGAGGTTGTTGAAAACTTATGAAAAGGAGATCTAAAGGCATTAGAAACCTGGGCTTGTGAGTCTTCGGTCACGAGAATCGGCAAATGCAGTACACAAGGCGCACGGGGAAGGACACGCCCGAAAGAAGAGGGACAATAGTGAAGGGAAGGAGAGAGGTTAAAGAGTGAGAGTACCCAGTCAAAGTTGAAGAAGGGCAGAACTCCAACTGGCTCGATGAAGAGATGGTGAGTCGACTGAAGGTAGTTCAGAAGAGCCTCCCTTGGATTCCAAGAGTCAACAACAATCCACAGATGAGGATCCTCAGACTCCAAAACGGGAGGAGGATGGAGAGGGCTGAAGAACATGAGTAGGAATCCATAAGAAGATGAACAATGCAGTGGTCTGGTCCAAGGTGGAAGTGAAGATCCATGAAAGGAGGGGGGGACGACTGCTGCAAGTCCCAATCCACCCAAAGGAAGAGCTCTTATCACGGCCCGACCCAAAAGGACACGTGAGAAACAATAATAATTTTTTTCTTTAACTCTGAAGAATGCACAACTCATAATCCAAACACGTGACACCTACACGTGCTGCGAAATCCCTACGGATCCTATGACTTGTTGAACCTTTGATTTGATCGAGCTAAATTATCAGCTGCCTACGTACTCCAATGGAGATCAGATCTTGCGTAGTTATCAATTCATTTATTTCATGGCACTAACCCCGTGCTATTCATGATGTCACATCAAGACATTCTATTTACTCAATCGTGGGCCTCATCAGTAGAATGGATCTCATCTATCACGGGTCTAGCCAATCACGGGTCTATACCAACTATGGGAACACGGTCAACCATGGGGTCAATGTCACACATGGGATAAACCTCAACCATGGGACCTACACCCGAACATAAGTACATCCCTCCTCAGGGACAATACTCTAAATATGGGTCCAATTCTCTATTTGAATCAATGCCCTCCGTGGGAATATACATCCACGATATACAATACTCATCCATGGTCACAAAGCCTTCCATGGGAATAACCATCCATGGGAAAATAATATCTATCCATAGAACCGTCACGTCCACCATGAGACCAATATGTCTACCATGGGACCACTATATCTATCATGGGGTTAATATGCCCACCATATAATCAATATCTAGGAATGAATCCAATTTGTCTACCATGGGAACAACATCCATGGGATTCATCATCCATCCCTGGTAACTCGCATCAGTGAGTATCATCTATCCATGGGTAATAACCATCCATGAATATAATCACTCCATGGGTATAATCCATCTATTGGCATAACTCATACATTCGTAGAACCAATATGTATATCATAGGACCAACAAGTCTGCCATAAGACTAATACGTCTACTATGGGACCAACAAGTCCACCATAATACTAATACGTCCACCATGGGACCAACATGTCCACCATAATGCCAATACGTCTACCATGGGACCAATATGTCTAGCATAAGACCAATACTCTACTATGGGATCAACATGTTCACCATAATACCAATACGTCTACCATGGAACCAACATGTCTAGCATAAGACCAATACGTCTACCATGGGACCAACAGGTCTATCCTAAGACCAACATCCGAGCACCACCATGGGAACCATCATCTATGGGTATACACATTCATCCCAGGTAACACTCTATCTGTGAGTACAATCTATTCATGGGTATAAACCATTTATGAATATAATCCCTCCGTGGGTATAATCCATCCAGGGGCACATCATCTACCATGAGATCTTCTATCCGTAGGAACAACCTGAATGAATCACTACGTGACTGTGGCAACAATATCAAATCATCATATCAGATCATAAATATACGACGACCCCTAGCAAGACTTAGGGCTTACTAAGCGGGAGACTCACGACCGGCGTGATCATGTCTACCTCACCCTGCATCTCTTCACCTCATGGGTGATTCAATCAATCTTTAAGGTGGTCGGACCGCATCTAACGAAGCTAGCACCACCCCCATGGGGTAAAATAGTATCTAGCTCTGTGCAACCACGCACAAGTAGTGTGTGGAATAGTTGTAAGGGCGCCCTACAGTATATAACATGTAAGTGACTCACCCTGCGACGGCAACCACACGGGACCAAGTCTCCATGGAAAAACACCACTATCCCGAATACCTCTTTGGGACAGGAAATCAAACATCACAATCACGTGAGGGACGTACCCATATCACGTCTCAATATCAAGTGACCAAGTCACATAAATATCTCAATGCCACAGTCTCCGTATGTTCATATCGAGGCTCCCACGGTCTCACAGCTACTTTAGGCCTTACTCATGGAATCTATATACTTATCTCATCCTTTTAACTATACAAAGGTGAGACACAATGATCTACTGATAAGACAGTTTCCCTTTTTTTCCAACGGACTGAGCCATATTGTTATCATTACATGAGGGACATACCTATACCACGTCTCAATCATCATTAATATCACGTGAGGGACGCACCTATGCCCACGTCTCAATCATCATCACGTGAGGGACACACCCATACCACGTCTCAAAATAATCAAGTGACCTAGTCACATACATCTCAGTGCCAAAGTCCTCATCTGACCATCTTAAGAATTTTCACAGTTCTCTAGCAACTCTAGGCTTTACTCAAGTAACAAACATATACGTCTCATAATATCGAGACTCCCAAAGCCACCTTCGAGGGATCCAACATCTAGCATTAGGGTCTATATTAGGGAAGGTATATCCCACCAATCCCTTTCTACCCTTCACATTTGCTCAACATCTTACATTATCCTTAATATAAATGGATGACACAATGCATCTTTTGATCGAGCTGAGATACGATGCTCTCAGTTGCCTACGTACCAAATAGTGGATCAGATCAACCGTAGTTCATTATTTTCACATTTGGGAGTGATCATACTTTTACTTTGGGGAAATCAAACAAGGCTATCTTTGCATTTACATTGCATTCCATGCATTTTCAATCATGCTAGCTCATCCCCATCGTAGCACAAGTTAACCCCCTTGGGTTTTAAGATACTTGACCTTAACTCACCCATATCACTTAGTCTAACCCTTTATTAAGTTCCTCTTCAAATCATGGAAATTCGTTCTACACATAATTAGGTCGATCCACTACAACCATCATCACAAAATCCAAGCATGGCATTAAAACACATTCATCATGCTTATTATATGAGTTACCCATCTAAGAATTCCAATCACAATCATGAGAATTCATTTGATACATACATTACTCATAACCATATATGGGTATCGAAAGTTATCAAGTTCTACATTACACATCTTGGACAATCTTGATTTATCATACATTCTATCATAGTTCAACACATCACAAATCTATGAATTCTCAATTATAGTAAACATCTAATCATAGGGAACTTGGAAAACTCATACATATGTATCTGATACAATATATTCACATCAATCACACATAGGCATAAGGAGGTCAAACCATAATCTTAACCAACTATTCATTGGAATGTATACAAGGCAACATTCACTCAAACATATTATCACACACCTTGTGAGCATTGAATTTTACAAATATTCTCAATGCTCTAAGTGTATGGCAATCTCCAATTTTACCCAATGTTATCAAACTTGAATAGTATCGAAATTGGTCTAGGGCGTGAATCGTGAATCGAAAATCGTAAAATCATATAATTCATATATCCTCTTATTCCCATAACCATTTTGTTGTCATGGGCCATTTCAGCTCCATCGTGTCTGGCATAAAAAACTGGTAGAGGAGCTTTCGGAAACAAGTTGTGGTCTGGTACAGAAGTAATCACCTGGAATGCTAAGTTGCTGAACTGGCAAACAAATCTGGAAAACAAGCCATGTGGAAATCCGCAACCGTTGTCGTCATTCTACCTCTTCCAGTCTTAAGCACTCTCAAAGAGTAATTTTGCTTATTCTTCAAGCTGCCAGTTCTTCTTCATCTAGGTCCATTTCCTCTTCTAAATTGTTCCATCCCTCTAACTCATTAATAGTTGATTCTTTTCTTTCTTTCACCGGGCCTCCTTCGGATTCAACCCATTTCTTGATTTTTTTATTTAAGGAGAATGAGTTTCTTTGAAAGGACAAACACCGCCCCCCCCCCCCCCCCCCCCACCCTTGGATTTCAAAACTCACACACCATTCCTTAACAAGTCCCACAAATTTAGGAATCTCCAACCAAATATTCCTGAAACAAAAAGGCTTGGAGCCCCAATCTATTTCCTCAGTGTCAAACAAAATCGGCCAATGGTCTGAAATGGGACCGAAAAGGTTTACCTGACTAGCATTGGGGAAGAGAATATCCGAATTCGAAGAGGTAAGGAACCCATCAAGCATGCTCATGGAACATCTAGCTTGTACATTGCTCCAAGTGAATCTACCACCACTGAGTTGGAGGTCGGTCAACTCATTTCTTACAATAAAATCTGAGAAATCCTCCATACTTCTAGTGTAAGAATCCCCCCTTTTTGAAGGAAATCGAACTGAGTGATTAGTTATCATAGTTTATTTAGAACCATATGTTTGGTTGTGATTGGTATATGCCAAGTTTGAATTTTGCATGTAGGAGGGTCGGCTCCTAAGTAGGATTAGAGTCGGTTTGTCTTTAATGTTTAAAGAGTTGTAGTATGTATTTTAGAGGGGGCCAAGATAATAAATAAAACTTATTTTCCTTATAAGTATATGCGTTGGAAGAATTGTGTCAATTCCCTGTGATTGAACACGGGATCAGATCAAGCCAGCAGAGCTTGGAAGTCATTGATTCAGCATAAACCCAGGTAATCCTAAAATCCCTTCTTAAGGTTTGTGGATTAATTGAATCGGTTTGTCCCATGGCTAATTAACCCGTAACTCAGTCGAAGCACTGAGGGTTGATTGGCGAGTCTTTGACTCAGTGTGGAATAGCAGCGTTTTGGACCTGATTTGGTTGGAAAACTACCGGGTTTAAAAATTGTTTCCATAACTCAGTTTTCAAAACAAAACCTGTTAAAAAAAACTGATTTATTGAAGGTTTGAATTAGGAATTGGAGAAGTTTTAATCCTGCGTGAAAACAGTATTTGAGGAGTGGTTTGAGGTGTTTAAATGTCCATTTAAACCTGGTTGGAAACCAGTAATTCTTTTTAACACTGTTTTAATTTTATATATATATATATATATATATATATATATATATATTAAAATAACCACTGAAACGTGTTTGAGTGCTGTGTGAGTTTGCAACTACATGAGTTATTTCTTTTGGAATCATCAACCATCACTTAGTGAGTTGAGTTGTGATTTAAAGGAAACAAGAGAAGAACTGTAACTTGAACGTCCTAACTGGCATTATTTCTGTGTGAGATTAATTACTTTTAACATATTCAGTGCATGAGGTTTGCATGATTCCATACACCAAATTGTGAGTCCTTTTAGTTGTTGGGTATTAGAAAAGCGACCCATCTTTGTTGGAACCACTTAATTGTTTGGACCAATAAATTGGATACAAATTAAGATGGGTGTGTTTTGATAAAAAGCCTATCAGATTTTCAATTACTTCAATTTGGATTTTGAAAATAGAGATTCAAGTGATTTTGGAGTTGTGGAAGGTTTTTAAATTTAATGGACTTTTGAAAACTCTATCGTGTGTATTTTTAAATTAATTGATTCAATTAATTTTCCACACTTAAAAGTGAGTCGGGTTTTACGTGTGAAGATCAAAGGGTTGTGTTAAACAACATTGATTCTTGATTTGCACAACCAAGATACCTGAGTTGTATCAGTGCTTCCGCTTTAGCGGTTGAGTAGGGTGTCCTATCCGACCTAATATACATCAGTTCAAGATAAAGGAGATCTCTTGGCTATGGCCGGAGATAAAGGTGATTCAGTGGCATAAAAAACTTGTGTCTTTTCAAGAGATGGGGAGTTCCAGAACCAGCAAACTGTAATGAGAAGTACAGAGGGACAGAGAAGAGGTTGCGGCGAAGATAGCAAAGGCACACGGCATCAAGGATGTAGGGCTCCTGTTTCGCAGATGGAAGGATGTTTTTCAACCACGAGTGGAGATCATGTGGATAGGATTGGGAAGGAGACGGATTTGGAGGAGAAAGAAGATTGTAGGGTTCCGCTCTTTTGCTTTCACAGCAGGACTCTCCGGGGGTTATTGCGAAGGAAAGAGGATCCAACAATCTTAAAACAAAAGAAAGGGGGACCCCATTGGCGACAGGCGCTATTGGACCAAGGAGAGACTTGGTTCTCCCCTCTTCAATTGGGCCTGGGCTGAAAGGCTCTTCCAAGTCAGATGGAACCGGGACCAACATGGACTTTGGGCCTGTGAAATTTGATCTCATAGCGGGCCATGGTTTGAAGATGGAAGGAGATTGTCTAGATGATTTAGTTATAGGCTCCAATTAATTTTGAAGGTGTTAAGAAATGCATGCAAGGTTTAGGAAAGATCAGAAAAAAGGGAAACATCTACAGTAGATTTATCTAATTTGCCAAATTGTTAAAAAACGATCATGCAAAGATTGTCCTTCAATGGCTTTCTGAAGGGTGTGAGACAAAAGAAAAAGATAAAAGGCGGAAGGAGTAAGAGTTAGTTATTGGTTGTAGGACGGTTTGGGGTTTGAATTTACAAGGATGTTTTAAGTCATAGCGGGGGATTGTATAATATTGTTCTTTTCTTTGTTTTTATTTCATTTTTATTTTTAAAAAAGTCATAACTATTCAAAAAAAATAATAAAAAAAAAAAGATGGAAACAGATAATACATTAAGCAAGCACAAGAGTAGTGTGCATACCTTCTCCTCCTCAATTTGTTGCTTTAATTGAGACAACTCCAACTCCTTTTCATGCTAAGCACATAAAACAATATGATCAAATGTTTAAAACTTTCCCTTCTTTCTGATAACAAGAAAGTTTCATCAAGGCTTTCTTTCATTGAAAATGAGGATGTACAATGAAATGAGCACTAGCACAAAAAACAAGATAGTATTTGCAAGGTGTAAGACTGTTTTCCACTTCTCTATTCATCTTCCCATGTATCTGGAAAAGTGTAATGCAAATATCATATTTTACTCTCTAAAGGACCATTTGCAATGAAACCATTTTCCTGTGGAGGGAATAGAGAAGTTGTTTCCTCTCATTGATATTCATAGGTGTGGAAACACGTAAACCTGGCTAAAGATAAATAATTAAATATAGATACAAGCAGAAAAGACAAACAACATAAAAATATACTATTTCAGGTACACTTGTTTTTGTTGAGTATTCATAGGGAACAGTTTTTTAGAGGATTTTATAAATAAATCATGCCACTAAATCCCTTGTTTTGCCAAGAAATAATGGTCAAATGCTTTGGATGATGATCGAATATTTCGATAGTTAGATTCCCACTCCCAAAGGGATTGGAGTGATGGCCAGGAATCCGCCTTAGGAACTGAGAGTTCTGATTTCGATTCTCACTCCACCCCAAAGGGCCACTCCCCGTAGAGTTACCCGGTGTGTGTTGGTAGGGAGGCTTGCACATGCCCCAAAGATTAGTTGGGCGCTCTAAGAGGCCTGGACACCTTGGTCATCAAAAAAAAATGTTTTGATTGCACTACTCATAGGGTTGATAAGTAAACTTTTTTTTTGAACAGTTACCAATGAGAATTGCATTAATAGGGTTGATAAGTAAACATTGCATTACCATAAAACACGGTACAAGATATTACTAGAAAGCCACAGGATAGAGTACCAGCAATGCCTTCAAACAATCAATTTCATTTTGATCATCTCCTCCGCCAGCCTACAGTATGGAATTGATAAATCAAATTTGAGTTATAAGTGGGCTCTAGTCATCTTACCAATTCTAATAATAACAATTACAACCTACCAGTAATAGTAATAGTAATAATATAATTATAATAATAAGAACAATAACATGAGTAATTTTAGAGCAAACTGCAAATGAAATGCTATAGCATGACTACTACCTCATTCAACAATTCCTTGTCAAATACCATACTGTTTAGCCCTTCATTTGACACAATATTGTCCCTGCAATTCATTCAATCAAAAATGGATGATGATTAGATAACAAGAGACCATCTTTATCATATCATACAATTTAAAAACAAAATTAAAAGTAGCGATTTCAAGCTCCGATAAAGGATGTGAGCTCTGCCCAAAAGACTATTTCTGTGCATGAGCCTAGATACACAATCTAATCATAAGTTAAATTTATACTATTCTGCATTCATTCACAGCACTAGGACCTGTTAAAAGTATATCATTTCCAAATGTACTGTGTTGTACCCCTTGGTTGTAGAATACTGAAAAGGTGACCATCTCTAATTGAGAGGATTAGGATAGCAAAGACCCCTCAATTAAGGTATTGATGAGCAGATTCAGTGTTCTGAATGTACTATGATTATTATAAACCATCTGCTAATCTCACAATGAGATATAGCAAAGAATTCCCAGAAATTTCTCTCTCCGACTCACTTAACCTTTTTCATTTTCTTCAAGCGGTAACAAAGAAAAAATATTATTAAAGAAAAACATATAGTACAAGGTCTAAAAGCAATAAACCAAAAAGAAAAAACAACAAACAAGAAAAACAAAACCAAAGATCACTCCAAGAGAACAAATACAATACAATAACAACTCGGACTACAATCATATGAACACATCTCTTCAAATGTAGAAAATGCCTTGAACAGATCCCTCTATACCATTTTTGGCAAAGTAGTCCGCTACCCCATTTGTTGTGCGCCTAATGTGAACAAAAGGACACCTCAAGGCCCCTAACTAGTGCCTTGATTTCCTAACTGTAGTAATCAATCTCCATGGGGTCTTTTCAAACCCTTGGCTCATTTTATGGCATTTGCCGAATCTCCCTCTATAACTAACTTCACACCACCTAGATTGATGTAGGACATGCAGCAAGCCAGAGACCCATTTAGCATTCTCTATTTTTGTATTTTATTATTTTTATTTTCAGAGTCCTTTTAAGGAAGCCAGGTCAGTGGCTTTCCTTATTGGTTTAGGAGCCTAGAATAATATTAGAAGTTGTGCTAGATTCGGGAAACCACTTTCATGGCTTTCCTAGTTTCTTTAGGAGTCCTTGTCTATTTTTATCTATTTGTTTTCTTATAAATACGATAGATGTAAAAGAGGGATACACACCTTTTCGATATTATGAATTGAATAAGAAGATTACCAGTTGTATATTATTTATCTCCTCTGTTTCTGCTTGAGTTGCAGACGAATCTCCATCTGGCCAGTTCCAGACCTCTGCATCTACAAATTTTGAGCTTCATCCCAAGAGATGCCACCACTGCTAGTTGCTTGGGCCTTATCCCAAGTCACCATTGTCGTCGCTTCCGCCACTACCACACGATTGCCCTTATTTCGCTACGAACAGATTTGGTTCCCTTCATCACAAACCCAGGTACAGCCGATCCCAAGCCTTCTCCTTTCATCACCTTCCCTTTTTCCTTCATCTTCTTCCCTTCGAATCCTTCTCCTTCCTTCCTCTTGCTTCCGCTGCCGTCATCCACCTCTTTCTTTCCCCTCTTTCTCTGTTTTCCCTTTCCTTTCCTTTTCCCATTCGTATTTTACCTTAAGTCAGCTCTAACTTAAGTCCCACACGTGCCAAAGAAACCCCTTCATTTAAGTTAAGTCTCGCACGTGTGAAGCAACTCACGTGTGCAACGCGATATTTGTCGGGACTGACTTGATTTGATTTCTTCCCCCGCTTCCCGCTACATTAAGTGTATCAAAGCCCAATTCTCTGTTGTCCAGAGACGATCCCCGCTTCTCGTCGGTGATCTGAAAAAAAAAAAAAAAGAGGAAAAATTCTAATGGCATCCAACAACAATCAGAATATCTCCACCACTCAGTTCGATGCATTTAAAGCTGAGATCAACACTCAAATGAAAGATATGAAAGATGAGATAAAAGAATTGTTAACAGAGTTCCGCGCAATCATGATTACAGATCTCGCTGACAGAGACGCTGCCAAGAAACAAAAAGAAGAGCCACCACATCGGGAAGATTAGGATGATGAGGACGTCGAGCAACTGGTTCTCAACACCCACCCACCCAATCCCACTCGACAGCATACTGGAGATCCTCGTCGCTCTTCTAACAACAATGACTATCGACCCAAGGTTGAACTTCCATCCTTAGATGGTGTTCTCCACATTGAAGAGTTTATGGAATGGATAACAAAAGTCGAGCGGTTCTTTGAATACATGGGCATCCCTGAAGCCAAGCAAGTTCCATTAGTTGCTTTCAAACTCACTAGGGGTGCTTCTTCTTGGTGGGAGCAAACTCAACAGGATAGAACTCGAAAAAATTTGGCTCCTATTCGTACATGGTTCCGCATGAAGCAGCTTTTGAATAGTCGATATCTGCCTCCTCATTACTCTCAAGTCTTATTCAACAAACTTCAAGACTATTACCAAGGTACATGTTCTGTTCAGGAATATGTTGATGACTTTTATCGCCTACTCTCTCTCAATGATCTTCATGAGACAGAAGAGCAAAAGATTGTCCGCTTTCTACGTGGTCTGAAATGGGATATTCGAAAAGCACTTGCTTCTCATTTCCACTACGCCTTAACTGCCGCCATTAGCGCAGCTTTAAATGTCGAAGAGTTCACTGATGACCCACCACCCACCCAACCCACTGGCCATCCCGCCCCTCATACACCTATGACCCTCCCCAATACCAACCAGAATCAATCCCTTCCCAGGCATCCTATCAACCTCCCACATCACAACCACCACCTCCGAACCGGACTACCCGATACAACAACCCATCGCCTCCTAATAAGCCCAATCCATCATCCTCTTTCTCTTCCAATCCCTGCACTGGTCCTAACCTCCCCAAGTGCTCTAAGTGCGGCCGTCCCGGGCACCGTTCCCATGAATGTCGTAGCAATGTGGCGCTTGTCACACCCAATACTCAACATGATGAGGATGATGAGGCACCCGTCTCTTGTGTATTAATTCCTTTCCTCCTACATCTCTAGACCTACCATCTCCACGCCATCGTCTTTTTTGCACTCCGTGCACAGTTCACGGCCTCCCTTGCCTCTTAGCCATTGATAGCGGTTGTGAAGACAATTTGGTTTCCCAATCCTTGGTCTAAAGGTTGCATCTCCCTGTCCAGAAGCTACCTACACCGCACCTTGCTCGTTAGATAGATGATGCTTATAGCAAGACGATTACTTTTCAGTGTGAAGTCCAATTCTCCATCGGAAACTATACGGATTCTGCTTTGTTCGATGTGATCGACATGGATGTGTGCGACTTGATGCTGGGACGCCCCTGTCAATTTGATGTTCGCGCCTTACATGCCGGCCGCTCCAACACCTACACCTTCAAGAAGGGTTGACGTTTGTTCTTGCCTCCTCCCCGCCTACTACATTATGTGATTCGTCTTCTGCCATCCCGGTTCCTGATGCCAGAGTTGATGCAAATGAGATAGACCCCGACGAACTCGATGACGAGTTTTTTTAAGACCCGAGGGAATGATGTAGGACACGCAGCAGGCTAGAGACCCATTTAGCATTCTCTATGTTCGTATTTTAGTATTTTTATTTTCGGAGTCCTTGTAAAGAAGCCAGGTCAGTGGCTTTCCTTATTGGTTTAGGAGTCTAGAATAATATTAGAAGTTGTGCTAGAGTTGGGAAACCACTTTCATGGCTTTCCTAGTTTGTTTAGGAGTCCTTTTCTATTTTTTTCTCTTTGTTTTCTTATAAATACGATAGATGTAAGAGAGGGATACATATCTTTTCGATATTATGAATTGAATAAGAAGATTACCAGTTGTTTATTGTTTATCTCCTCTGTTTCTGCCCGAGTTGCAGACGAATCTCCATCTGGCCAATTCTAGACCTCTGGATCTACAAATCTTGAGCTTCATCCCACGAGATACCACCACTGCAAGTTGCTTGGGCCTTATCCCAAGTCACCATTGTCGTCGCTTCCACCACTACCGCACGATTCCCCTCTGTTTCGCTGTGAACAGATTTGGTTCCCTTCATCACAAACCCAGGTACAGCTGATCCCAAGCCTTCTCCTTTCATCACCTTCCCTTCTTCCTTCATCTTCTTCCCTTCGAATCCTTCTCCTTCCGTTCTCTTGCTTCCGCCGCCGTCATCCACCTCTTTTTTTCCCTCTTTCTCTGTTTTCCCTTTCCTTTTCTTTTCGCATTCGTATTTTACCTTAAGTCAGCCATAACTTAAGTCCCACACGTGCCAAAGAAACCCCTTCATTTAAGTTAAGTCTCGCATGTGTGAAGCAACTCACGTATGCGACCTGATATTTGTCAGGCTGACTTGATTTGATTTCTTCCCCCGCTTCCGCTACATTATAGACCAACCCAAATGGACGAAGCTCTCCTGATAGTAATGAGTTCTGCTTCATTAGAATCTCTAGTTCCTACTGATTCTATAAAAACCACTGATGTCTAACCTGTGTGATCACTAATTACGCCTCCTATACCTGTCGGTCCTAGTTTTCCCCTAGAAGCTCCATCAACATTAAATTTCATGACACCAAGTTGAGAGGGTACTATTCCACCAAGGCTTTGGACTTCCTAGATCTTCCTCTCAAACAAACCTCCCAAAAAGATAAAAGGTCACTGGCTTTAAAATCTTGGAGCTCCTTCTTGGGCAAGAGCCAAGAGCAAAGTCACTATTTGGCTTTTTGAAATAGCTTGCAGATCTCAGTGGACTTTCCTTCAAAAATTCTAGAATTTCTTTCTTTCCAATTAGTCCAAATAACTGCTAGAATTGTGAACCACGACATCCTCCACCTCTTATTAGGAAAAGAGAAAAACCATGAACCCAAAGTTTTAACCCAAGTACTCACACCAACCCATGAGACCCCGTGCCATGCAACCAGACAAGTAACAAAAAGATGATAGATTGTTTCTTCTGATAAACCACAAAGAAGACAACTACAATCTTCCTATGATCTCATAAGGCCTCACCTCCTAAGATCCATTCTTGTAAGAATTTTCCTCTTCACCACACACCAGACAAAGGCCTGAACCCGAGGGGGCGCCTGATTTTTCCAAACTAGACAAGGGGACATCGTCGATGAACTCACCTGTTGAGAAACCACGTCCGCCATATACTTGATCGAGAAACCCCGGAGGAATCACTTGTCCAAACCAACTCATCTTCCTCCCCCATCGCCACCGGAAATTCACTTAAAAATCTTAATAGCTCGTCCAGACTTTCCTTTTCAAAAGACCTCAGCTCTCTCCCAAACTTGATGTTCCATTGGATGTTAGGACCTTATTCCTGATAGTTGTCCTGAATTGAGGCTTGTTTATTCCTTGCGGTCGTAACAATCTTGGGAAACTATCTCGCAACAATCTATCACCCAACCAAAGGTCACTCCAAAACAATATCTGATCTCCTTTGCCCACTAGGAATCTAAGCTAGTCCCTAAAAAGGTTCCCAACTAATAATCTACATTCACTAATCCTCCACAAAGCCCTCACTATAATTGAATCAGTCTTCTCCACATCCTCTCCCGTCAAAGCCGAAAGTCGTGGAGGCATTAGATGTCTTAGCTAGCATGTCTGTTGAACCCGCTAATATCATAGCAGATGAGCTAAAAGAAGAAATGCCTTCACCAATATCAGAGGTGGGAATTTTCCCAATCTCAAAGGCTTTACAAGAAAGCATAGGACTTCCAACTGTCATAGTTGGTTCAGAGATTGTTAATCTAACAATGTCTAACAAAGAACCTACAGCAATTGAAAATGTGGAGCCTGTGATTGTGCCTACTCTTCCTGAACCATTCATCTCTGAAATTGAGAAATCTGACCTGGAATTGGATAGTGCTGTCCTAGAACATCCGTTGAGTTGTCCAGTTGATTCTGCCGATAGGTCTACATGCATGAATCCCTTTGAAGTCCTGCATGGTTACAAGCCTAGAGAGCCTGTAGATCTCATTCCCTTATCAGTATCCCTTCGGCCATCAAAGTCTGCATCTCCATTTGCACAACCATACATGATTCGCATGTTGAAATTAAGAGTCAGATTAATATAAGCTATGAAAAATATAAGTTTACTACAGATAGTCATTGCAGGTTCAAGGAAGTTGATGTGGATAATTATGTGGTGGATCTAGTACCCTCTCAGTATCTAGCACCTTCACTTCCAGACCCTGATGCTTGTCAGACTCACTCTGAGCCACATCAGACTTGCCCCATCCCACATCAGCATGACCATATTCCACATATTGGCCTTCATGACCATCCTATTGGCCTTCTTGACCCACAGCCTCACCCTGATCCTACTGGCCTTCTTGACCCACAGCATGACCCACTCCATGACCCATGGCACGCACCAGTACAGTCCCCTCAGCCTTTACCTGTGCCACCATCTCAGTCTCTACCTTTTGTACCTCTTGGCCTTCCTGATCCATTCCATGACTCATGGCATGCACTCGTCCAACCCACCCAGATGCCCCCACTACAAGACCCATGCTATGCACATGTCCAGCCCACTCAGCCTGTACCTCCCTCACCTTTTCAAAGCCCAACAACTACACCATCTAGCTCACTTCACAGTCTAGAACTCCCTTAAATCTAAATCATCACCTTGACCCTCCTACTAGCCTACCTGACTCACTTCATAACCCATGGCATACGCCCACACAGCTTTTTCAACATTTACCTTCCTTCCCTTCCATGTCACCCAAGAGAGATGAGAAAGAGTTTATTCTGGACGAGGAAGTGGTTTCAACACATCCAGGAGGCTTCCAAAGGTATCTTGAGAAGTGGAAGAACAAGCCTAAGACAGACGCTGCGTGGCTGACCAAGAGCGAGCTTCAACGACTTGACCTAGATCTTCTAGAGAGATATTGGAGTTTTATCTCCTTAGATATGCATTCTTCTCATCCGGGAAGAGTGGGAGACAGAGCACGTTTCTGCGTATATCATCACTGGTGGAGGAGAGCCACTACCTCACCACCATTGTGGCTCGCTAACAGCCCGACTTGATGTCGTATGGCGGCCTCACGTGTGCATAGATATCATTTGAAGACCCCACACTAGGAAGGCACACGTGTGGTTCGATCTGTCTCACGTGCGCGTAATTACACTTTGAAGACCCCACACTGGGAAGGCGCACGTGTGATTTGGTTTGCTTTCTTCTCATTTGAGAACTTGAAGTCGAGCTTTTCTTAGATGGGGAAATTGACGCGGAGCAGACGAACTGGGCCTTGACCCAATCTCGAGTCAGGCCCAGTTTCGAGCCCAATCCAGCCCAACAACAACTTAAGTGTTTTAAAGAGGGTGATGCAGGAAAAAAAAATGATAGGGTGACCCTAAATGCCTAATGTGGTTCCCTAAAAATCAAAATGGATGAAAATAATGCACCCTAAATCTAAAATGGGCTGAAATTAAATAATCAATTAATATGGAGCAATTAAATAATATAAATAAGCTTCAAACAATCATGGGAGATAGGTTTTCTGTGTTAGTGGGAAACATTCCAGATTGGGGAGCGGGAGATCTGATTAGAGTCTTTGGTGTTGCAGGAGTGGTTTTCGACAGCTTCGTGCCTTAGGATCGTAGATCGGGAAAGCGTAAGAATTTCGCTTTTGTGCGCTTTAAAACAGAGAAGAAAATGGATTCGACTATTAAAATGCTGGATGGGAAGGTTTTCGATGGTAAGAAGTTGAAGGTGAACAAAGCCCATTTTGGACCTGATAATCGTGGTTTGGGTGGGAAAGGTCGGGAAGAAAAAAATTTGACCTTTAGGAATAAGGGGAAGGCACATGCTTCTGGTCCACTACATCATAAAAATCTCGAGAAACCAAAGCCGATTCATCTTATCTCGTCTGATCCGGATCAGATGTTGGTACAAGTTTACTAATCTTTCACTGGAAAGAACATTGAGTTTTTGAATAATACCTGGTTAGGGTTGGCTCGTAAGTCAGATTCTTCTCCGCAAGAAATCAAAGATCGGTTGTTGGAGGTGTGGGGCTTCGATCTGGATGTTTAGGTGCGCAGATTGTCTCCTGTTCTATTTTGGATCGTGCCTGCTTTCAGAGGAGGATAGGAACAAATTTCGTTATGGTGGTTCTCATTTTGTCGATGGACCTTTAAGAAGGATCGATAAGTGATCCGAGTCACAGGGACCAGTTCTAAAGGTGGACTGGGTGCGAATTTACGGAATCCCGTTGCATGCTTGGCAGAAGGAGGTGTTCTGGAAATTGGGGACGTCAATAGGGTTGGTCGAAGAGATTGATAGTCACGGTTTAAATATGGAAATTGTAGAGTTTGCTCATGTGAAGATTTTGCACCCTGTTAGTGTTGTTGCTACCACTTTAAAAGTGTAAACCCAAGTGCAGGTAGCGAAGTAACAATTACTCAGTGAGTCCAAGGTCGAATCCACAGGGACTGAAGTTATTAAAAACACTATTTAAGAAGAAAAGAATTAAAATTGGATTTTGATAATTTCCACACAAGAGTATGGAGCAAAGTTGGTGATTTTAAAAACAATAATAAAAATGCACTAAGGTATCAGGGATCCATTTAATAATTCATAGCGCATTTTCATCAACTTGTCTCAGTTCAATTCGAATGACGATTCTATTGAACCGGAAGATTGGGCAGTTAAATCATTAATAATTTACATATAATTTATTCGAATAATTGATGGTTAAGAAATATTAATTACATATCACATGTCACAGGGATTCTCTAAGTAATCAGTTTATTCGGAAATTACAATGATTCAAAGAAAATATACAGACATTGAGAGATCCTTGATAATTTATCATATAAACCATAAGATTATCCACGTATTTATTGTGTTTGGAAACTACAATAAATCAAGGAAATTACTATGGTGAATATAATAAATACCGAGAATAATTAAACCATTCAATTAAATGAAACTTATATTAATACTCAATTGTTGATTTAAAATAATCCAATAAATAATTAAACTTCACCCCTAACCTTAGTCTAAAATTTAGCCTAACATGATAATAATAAATGATATAAGATGAATAATATTTTAATAAATAAATTAAATCACGAAAGTAAGTCAACAACAAATCACAAAATAAATTAACACTTCCTGTTTTAACGAAAGAGAGGAGAGATGGAACAAAAGGAATAGTCCCAATGCACTGTTCACACAAGCTCCTTCATGTCGCCTGTCACACGGCAGAGAAAACTACCTCAGCTTGCTGCCTTGCTGATTGAAGACTTGTAGAGAGAAAAACAAAATAGAAAATTGGAATTGATGTTGTTCGTCCCACTCCCCAAAGGGAGATCCCCCAAACTCATCCAGTCGATCCCCTTTTATTGAAGAAGAGCAACGGCTCTTTCTGACATGCCACCAACGATTTTTTTCTATTGTCAAATTACCCCTCTGTACTGCTTCCATTTTTAGACTTCTTTTCTGATTTTTCTCTCTTGCCTTTCTTGTTCTGCTAATCCAATACACCATGTAATCTCAGCTCCAACGGCTCCTTGCCATGCTTCCATTTTTATGCTTCTCCATCTGCCCATTCTATCCTTTCTTTTGCACTTTCCATTCTCAGCAGTGCAGGGAACCCATCAACGACTCACATTCTTCTAACTTGGCTTTGACTCAGGACTCGATGTTGACTCAAGATTTGTCTCCAGGACTAACTTTATTATATCCGCTTATTTTAATTATCTGAAACAAAAAATACATGTAAATCAATCTTAATTAAATAAAACTCAAATATATGTATAAATTGCGGAAATAAAAACAAAATAAATGTGATAATGCTCAATAATATTAAGATATAAATGCAATTTTAGGCATTTATCAGCTGCAATTCTGAAGACTTTATTGCTGGATGTGGAGGATCTTCGGTTTCAACTTTGGATGGAGGTGGAACCACGGTCGATCGTGTCGATGGAAGATTTGGTGGCTACTTGTGGTGTGAACGGGCATTCTTGTCCTTTGGTGGTGTCAGAAAAAGAGAAAAATGGAAGACGGGATTTGTTTCGATGACCCAAACCAGAAGGATGTGCTTTTCCGGCGACCGGAGATGATGAAGGTGTCAGAGAAGGCGAGAAAGGAGAATCCCAGAGATTTCACCGTTAATGCAGGTGTTGCGGCAGTCACTCCTTGCTTCTCGTTGCCATCTGTTCCTGTCTCTGTTCTTCCGGAGCAGGATGACATATTTCGTGGTAAGGTTACTGCATCTATCGCCGAAATTTCTGGGACTTCCATGCTACCTCCAATCTCGGCGGTGATTCCTCTTTCTTCCTCGCAGCCGTTGAGGTATGCGTGTGCTCCTCCGAATCCTTTGGATGTATATAAGAATGATGCGTTAGGGCAACAACCTGGCTTCGGTAAGTCCTTTAAAGATGTGGTCTTGGATTCGGGTAAGGCCCATTCTGAATCCAAATTATGAGCCTTATCTAGGGCCCAGTAGGGGCATGTTTCATTGGGTCAGACGAAACAGTCTAGGCTTGACTTAAGCCCAGTTGTTATTAGTCCATTACAAAGCAGAACCGCGACGGACTTTCCTCTTCCCGACTCTTCTGCGAATGTCTCGAACACCACAGCAGGAACGAAAGGTGATGTTTTTCCATTTTCGGTTGTTCCTGTTGGGGAAGCTCTGGATAGTCAATTGACCCCTGCTTCTTCAAGCGCAATTGGTCGTAGTGTTGATTTCATTCCTCCTTGTCCTCGGGAGGCTACGATTGAGGGCACGATGACAACCGGGCATCAGAGGAGGTCTTCACATAAGGGTAGAAACATTGATCATGAGGAGTTTTCATTGTAGGGATCCACGCATCTACACGATAATCAGAGGGGTTCGACTAACTGCGCAGATGAGACAGAGCAGGTTGATAGGCTGGCTTTGGCGTTACGGACTGAGAATCTTGATGATGAGAAGTTGTTATTAGTAGGGGCCACTCTTGGGATTTCTTCTCCCACTCGCTCTTCACAACTGACACAAATTTTGACTAAATTTTGGGAAGCAGATCGGAGGGATAATGAGGAAGAACAGCGTCAGCGGTGAACTAGAAAACGGGAGGAGGAATTGCGAAATCTTCAATCTTCTATTAATTATGACCATTCTTTGGTGGCAGTTGGTTCTACAGGTGGTCAAGGTTATGTCTTGGAACGTTCAGGGTTTGGGGGCAGTCTCGAAGAGGGTTTTGGTCAAGCGGGTGGTGTTAGATCAACGGCCGAATGTTCTTTTGTCACAGGAAACAAAATGTATAGAGACTGAGGAAAGATTGGTTCGATCTGTTTGGGGTGCAGGGAGTATGGGGTGGAGTGCTAAGGCTTCCGTTGGGGCTTCTGGTGGGATTTGGATTATTTGGAATTCTGCTTATCTGAGGTTGGTGGCGGTTGAGATTAAGACCTATTCTATATCTATAGTATTAGAAGAGATTTCTTCAGGTAAGAATTTTTTATTTACTAATGTGTATGGGCCCAATGATGATTCTGCTAGAGAGATTTTTTTGGAGGAGATTGCTTCGGGGAGAGGGGATATCTATGCTAATACACCTTGGTGTGCGGGGGGCGAGTTCAATGTAGTTCGTCGTATGTCTGAGAGGAAAGGTTGCAATAGAATATCCCCCCATATGCAGAGTTTCAATCAATGGAACGATGATTTGGAGTTGATTGATTTACCGTTGGGTGGTGCTTCTTTTACTTGGTCGGATATGCAGGACAATCCTAAGCTTGCTCGTCTGGATAGATTCCTGAATGATTCTTGGTGGTCGGATTGTTTTCATCATTCGTCACAGTTTGCTACCACCACTCTTGTTTTGGATCATCTTCCAATCATTTTGGATTCAACTTTGGACTCTTGGGGTCCGACTCTGTTCCGATTTGAGCTGGCTTGGTTGAAGGTTGGGGGTTTCGTTCCGTTGGTCAAAAAACTGTGGAAAGAATGTACCCCGATAGGCTATAAAGGGTATTGTTTAATGCAGAAGCTTAAATTTCTCAAAGGTAAGTTGAAGGTATGGGCGAAAAATAAGCGTGAGGAGGAAATAGTGGAAGAGCAATTGTGGAAGTATGAGCTTCATTGTCTTCATCAGGTGGAGGAGGTTCAATCTCTGTCCTAGGAACAACTTTTGAGACGGAAAGAGCTTAAAGAAAGTTTTTAAAAAAATGCTTTGTTGGAGGAGACAAGGTGGAAGCAGCGATCTCAAGTTCAATGGTTGAAAGAGGGGGATAAGAACACTAAATTCTTTCATCAGATGGCTAGTGCTCGAAGGAGGAAGAATTTCATTCATTCTTTGTCAGTAGATGGAGTTACAGTTGAGGGCAGATCGGATATTTGTGAGGAAATTGTTTCTTATTATCATCGGTTGTATAAGGCTCCAAGTCGAGATTTCCCTATTTCCTCTTCTCTGCCTTTTAAAGTTTTATCGGAAGATCAATGTATTGGGTTGGAACATCCATTTATTGCAGTTGAGGTTAAAGAAGTTGCCTGGCAGCTAGAGGAGGATAAAGCGCTGGGTCTTGATGGTTTTTCAATTATGTTTTTCAAGGTTTTATGGAATTTAGTACAGCCCGAGGTTTTCGCTTTTGTATCGGAGGTTTTTGATAGAGGTCTTCTTTCTAAGGATTTGGGGGCTGGTTTTATTAAACTAAAATTCTGGCTAATAGGTTGAGGAGGGTGTTACCTCAGATTATTTCTCCAGTGCAAAGTGTTTTTTTGGAAGGAAGGCAAATTGTGAATTATGTTGTTGTGGCTCATGAATGTTTGGATTCTGCATTTTCAGCGGGACAAACAGGGGTGGTTTGCAAGTTAGACTTTCAAAAAGCTTACGATAATGTTGCCTGGTCCTTTTTGGACTTTGTCACCAGTCGTATGGGCTTTCGTGAGTGGTGGAGATTATGGATTATGTCTTGCTTATCTTCTGCGCATCTGTCGGTGATGGTCAATGGGAGCCCGAAAGGATTTTTCAAGATGGAGAAAGGTGTCCGACAGGGGGATCCACTGTCACCTTATTTATATGTCATTGTTGCGGAAGCTCTTCATCTTATGTTTCAGGTGGTAACATCTCACACCTGGATTCAAGGTTTCCATCTTGCTAATACAGATATTGAGATCTCCCATCTTCAATATGCTGATGATACGGTCCTCTTTCTCAAAGCTGATGAGGAGGTCATTTCTGTGGTCCGGGCGGTGCTTCATTGGTTTCAGATTTGTTCGGGGTTGAAAATTAATTTTGACAAGAGCAAGCTGATGGGGGTCAACGTTGAGCATGGGCGTTGTCTGGAGTTAAATTCTTTATTGGGTTGTAAAGTGGCCTCTTTTCCATCAACCTATTTGGGGATCCCTTTATGTAAAGGAAAAGCCTCGGAAATCCTGTTGGGATATGCTTATTGATAGAATAGAGAAAAGATTATCTTCCTGGAAGGGGAGGTATCTGTCGCTTGGTGGTAGAGTTGTTTTTATTAAGCAATTCTTTCTAATCTACCAGTTTATTGTTTGAGTGTTTTTAAATGTCCGGTGGCGATCATTGATCATTTGGAAAAGATTCAGAGGAAGTTTCTGTGGATTAATAACAGTGAAAAACGAAAGTTTCATTTGGTTAATTGGTCCCAGGTTTGCAAACCTAAGGAGGAAGGTGGTCTTGGGATTCGGCCCCTCCGTCAGGTTAATGATGCATTGTTAGGGAAGTGGTTGTGGCAGTTGTGTGATTTCTCTGATGGCCTTTGGAAGGATATTCTTTGTAGCAAATACAGGTTGCAATCTTCTGGTTGGAGGATTGTAAATGTTTATAGAAGTGATTCCGGTTTTTGGAAGGGTGTTTGCTCTGTAGCCTCAGTTTTTTGTCGCAATATTTGTTATCGTGTTTACTCGGCAATGACATCTTAGGGTTGGATAAGTGGATGGGTGATGCTACATTGGCTCAAGCTTTTACTCGGTTGTTTTCTCTTGCGTCAAATAAAGAGGCTAAGGTTAGAGAATGTTACGAGGTTCTTAATAATAAGATAGTTTGGGGCCCTAATTTTCGAAGGGAGATGGAAGATTGGATGTTAGATGATTGGTTGTCTCTTATGACTAGTCTGGAGAATGTTCATGTGTCTGGATGTGGTCAAGATAGGAGGATTTGGGAGCCTAATCCTCACAATTTTTACTTTGTAAAGTCTTTCTATAGGAAGTTATTGAGGGTAGGTGAAAATCCTATTGTTCATCCTAAAATCTGGGAAGGGGCTGCTCCTTTCAAGGTGAAAGTCTTTGGTTGGCTTGCTGGTTTGCAGAAAATCTTGACAATAGATAATATGCGGTTACGTCATATGCTTATAGTGAACGCTTGCTCTTTGTGTTTATCTGATGCGGCGTCTGTCAATCATTTTGTTGCTTCATTGTCAGTTTTCTTTTCAAATTTGGATGTATTTTTTTTGGCTAATGGATATGGCTTTCTGTTTGCCCCGCTCGTGGGCTGAGTTGTTCAATGAAGAGGTTGTGATCACAGGGAGTTCCTTTCATAGAAGGTTGTGGAAAATGACTATTCTAGGTATCGTTTGGTCCCTTTGGTTGGCACGGAATAACATGGTGTTTCGAGATATGGTGTGTCCCGTTTCGCCATTATTGGATTTAATTAAGTTTCATGTTGCATGGTGGTTGGTGGGATCAGATAAGTTTCGGGGTCTTTCTGCTTCAGATTTATGTTGTGATTGGTCTTTTGTTGATTTAGTGTTTCATCATTCGGTGCCGACCTTTCATGATATTTGGACTCCTCCATCTTCGGGGCTTCTTAAGCTTAATTTTGATGGAAGTTGTATACGGGAAATTGGTCGGTCTGGGTACGGTAGGATCATTCGTAATGACTCAGGAGCTTCGGTGCTTTCCTTCTCTGGTCCTCTTATTAATGGAACAGTAATTGAAGCGGCATTATTTGCTTTATAGCGGGGCTTGTTGGAGTTGGGAGCAGCTAGGAGTGTCGGGGAGTCTAGTTGAAGGTGATTCTAAAGTTGTTCTTGGTTGGACTCTGGGTTCTAATTGCCCTTGGATTTACTTGGAATTCGTCATATCATTGCTTCTTTCAAGTTTAAGGTAGCTTGGGCTCCTTGGTTTGTTAATACGGTTGCTGATGCCTTAGCTCGTCAGGGTTCATCCTTAGCTTCTGAAGTTGTAAACAGAGTATTGTAATGTGGCTAAGTATGGCTGTTTTGTATAAGGTTATGGCAAAATCAGCATCGGACAGCAATATGAGAGGGGCGAAAGTTGTAAGGTGGGTTTTGTGGGTTGTGGTGAAGGGGAAAGGCCTTTAGGTAGAAACGAAAGTTTGGGACAGCAAAGGGATGGGTGACGGCAACAAGAAAGAAAGAAAAAGAGAGAAGGAAGAAGAGAGAGGAAGAAAAGAGGAAAGAAGAAGATAGAAAAAGAGAGAAGTAGAAGAAGAATACCTGAAGAAGATGTGGAAAGGAGAAGGAGAAGGAGAAGATGTCAGCTTCACACCAAACCCTCAAGGGGAGTTCATCACACCACCATGCGCATGTTCATGGGAGGGCTTCCAAAGCTTTCGTATTTCTCATTCATTTTCTATCTCCTTCGAATGCCTCTCCATGAGGGTTATAAAAACCCTATGTAACTTAAGTTGGCTGGGCCTGGCTCGAAACTGGGCCCAAGCCCAGCTGGGCTGCTCTATATCAGATGGGTCTTCTAACCCCACGGAGGAGACAGTCGACAATTACACAGAGAAGAAAAGAACGGATAGAAAAGAGAAAGGAAAGGAACGAAATGGAGAATGGAAGCAGCCCAGCCGAATACATGAGAAGCGACGGTGAGAAGGCAAGGAGACGGGTGAGAAGCCCTCATCCTCCAGGTATTCCACTTCATCTTCCTCCTCCTCTCTCTCTCTTCTCTCTTCTCTGTCTTTTCCTTTTCTTTTCTCTCCTTCTGTTGCCGTGAACCCCTCCCACCCTTGTTCCCATTTCCGCCACCCTCCTTACTCCTTCCCAAGCCCATAATAGCCATGGCCATCATCCCAGATTTGTCCCTGCTACTCCCGCCACCCCTGTTGAGTCCCCATCTAGTGCGGCCATTCCTTACTCCTTCCACCTGTGTCGCCTCCCTTCTAAACCCCTCTAGCCTTGTCGCCAGGCCCCCACAAGATCTTTCCTACTTCTGCCACCTCATGTAGACCCTTTTAAGGCCATCGCTATCCATTCATAGCTCCACATCCAGTGTCGCCTCACCCAAACCTCCCTTCCTATTGTAGTTGTTACCCTCCTTAGCTCCTCTTGCAGCTGCAACCCAGATAAGTCCCCAACTGTCGCACCCTTTAAAATTATTTCCCTGTTTGCCGCCACCCCTTTTTTTCATTTCACCTAAGGTCCCATTCCGTATTCTTATTATCCTTCTTTAGCCAATACTACATCTGCCAACCCATTAACCCCAATACAAACCCAAACACTAACCCATCAGATACCCATTTCATCCAAAATCATTCCACCTTTGTATTTAATTTGTTTTATATAGTTGTTTACATTATATTCCAAGAATTTGCATGATTATGTATGATAAATCTCATATTGATTAATTGCAAATATTAATTGGCACTTAATTTCAGCCCATTTTTAGATTTAGAGTGCATTTTTTTCGTCCCCTTCGAATCTTTAGGGAACCACATTAGGCATTTAGGATTTATCCTATCCCTTGTCCTACATCACAAATGCAATTTTGTCTCTGGAAAATAATCAGGAAAGTTACCCACATAATTTTTATCTCAACCTCAAATTCTTGGATTTTGAGATTCAAATTGTGGGACCCCTACAACCTGCTACCTTTCTGGTGGCCACTCATCCATCGAATCTGCGACCCTGTGGGGGCCATTGGAGATTGTTTTTCAGATCTGACCTGGGACATCTGTTTTTTCCTGCTATTTTGAGCATTAGATCTGGGGTCCTGCTCCTACACATATGGGATTTCTCCTATATTGCCGTGCCTACCCCTAGCATGTATCCCTTTGGTTGACCTAGGTCTTCAGTCAAAGGTGAGGCTCATTTTATAGCATCTTCAAATCTGATACAATGATGCCCAGCCTGTTTTTTAGCACAATTTTGCTTGATTCTGGATTCAATCTCTCCATTACATTTTCTCATTTATCACCGCCTATACTAGAGGACTGCAATATATCAATTTTTGCATATTATGTGATGGCGGTACCGAATTTATCAAATTTTATCCTTGGCATTATATTAGCTGGTTTTATTCCGAAAGGCTATACTAGAGGACTGCAATATATCAATTTTTGCATATTATGTGATGGCTGTACCGAATTTATCAAATTTTATTCTTGGCATTATATGAGCTGGTTTTATTCCGAAAGGCTTCATCAGATAATGACATTAATGGGAGCAATTCTTCTGACTCAGTTTACATAGGGAAGAACACAACTAATTTTCTAAAGGAACATAATTACCTCCAATGGTCCCATTTAGCCAAAATGTTCACCGAGGCCAAATGCAAAATGCATTATATCAATGGGACTAGCAAGGAGCTCTCTTCCACTAATCCGTAACATAAGGAATAGCCAACTAATAACTATCTTGTTCGGACTTGGCTCATCCATTCCAAGGAAGAGCATATTCGGGGAATGATTTATATGCTTCCCATTACCAAGGCCATATGTGATATACTGTTCATAATATGTATTCCATAGAAAACAACTACGCCTGCATCTACCAAATCTATCAAGATATGGCAATCTTCAACAAAGGCAGCATTCAATTACATATTATTACACAAAAGTAAGCTTTATGGTCAGAATTGTATCATCTTGAGAAACTCACCTTGAAGGACCCTGACAATGTCGTCACTTATAAATTGCATCTTGTAAAATTAAGGACCTTCGACGATGAGGACATCGAGGTCAATGATGATGAAAATGAAGTAGACAAGATTGTTGAATTTCATTGCCTTGTATGAGGATTTTGACTGGAATAAAGGTGGTTCAAAACCATCTAATTGGAGCTATAAATTGATGGTTATAGGCCTCATAAAAGGGTCTGGGCTTGGGCCTGAATCCACTCCATATGGGCTTGGGCCTGATGATGAATAATAATAACAATAATAATAGCACTCCATTGACTCTCTTTCAATATCATTCTTTGGTGTGCTTGAGAGAGCATCTTCTAATCTAGGGATGAATGGATACTAGAATTTAAAGACAATTATTATCCAAGTTTATCTCTTTCAACTATGTCTGCATCAAAACACCTTTTAACAAAAAAAATCTTTCAAACAAGTTGAAAAAATCCAAATCAAGGTCTATGCTTGATTCAAGATGAGACAAACCAACTTTCTACCATTCTTACTTGAATATATTCTTGACTACAAAATTTCTCATATGACATCTCATCATTATGTCACCAACCTTTGAGATGTGTGCACTTTTGCAAGAAGAGAGACCTCTTTGGAAGACACAGCAGAAGCACTCAGGTTTGAATCAACATTACTTTCAATCTCAAACGATAAACTCTTTTGGCCAAATCCCATAGATTCAACTCCCATCTCATTGTCTAACACAGCATCTATCTGGCTTGCCTCAAAAGCAATTGTCCTAGAACTATCATAACCAATGTTTGAGGCAACATGCATCGGCACATCTTCAACTTCCAACGGACCTACATAATGCATAGTCTATATTCATAAGAAAAACCAATTTTCTTAAAATCAAAATTGAATTGCAAATCATTTCGGCCATCAAATTGTATCGAATCATAAATCATAGCATAAATTGTAAGATTTTCAAATTTTGTAAAATAAAGGTAAAATGTTCAAAATTTTCTTTAAAGACTTAAAAGAAAATAAAAAAATTCACAACCTATGCACTCTATATTCAAACCATCATAGGTAAAATAACAAAATAAGATGACATATCATATGTAAGCCCGTCCGAGGATACAAGTGTTTTCCTAGACAGTGGTAGAGGGTAAGACAACAATTAGATGTAACCTCAGAAGGAGGGGAGTGTTGCCATTGGAGGCTTCACTCTCTTGAATTGTGTGGTTTGTAGAAGGAATCTATCGATCATCTATTTGTAGGTCCGAGTTTACACAGAGGCTATGGGATTTCTTTCTAGGTCTCATGCGGTGCATATGGGTGTTAAATGAAAGATTGGATAGAGTTATGGTAGAGTGGGAATGGGGTCCTTTCAGGGGCAAAAGGAAGGCGGCTTGGTCATTAATTCCAGCAGTTATCTTAGTGTAGATCTGGAAGGAGAACCAAAGGATCTCTGACAGTAAGGTAGGAAAAATAGGGGCTGTCTTAGACGAGGCAAAGTGGAGGCCGATATGTCGGGTTTCATTGTGTAAGGATTTTGAGGGTTACTTGGTGTCCGATTATTTGTGATCGTGAGAGGAATGTATGTAAAGGGGGAAAAAAAAGGAGGTTGTCTATGAGTCATGCGTTAAACCGCAAATGGGCTTCCATAAGTTTAATGTAGACAGGGCATCTAGGGGTTAGTCAGGACCAATGGGAACCGGAGGTTTAGCTCAAGTGAAAGGGGGAAATTGTTCTCTTTTTCTCCCAATCAGTGGGGATAAAAGAGTCTAATGAATCTGAGTTATTAGGGATTAAAAGGGCATCACAGTTGTGAAGAGAGTTCGGGAGTGGTAATCTAATAATGGAAGGAGATTTCAATAATGCTCTAGCCAAGGCTAGTGGCAGGAAGAAAGCCCCTTGAAGGTTAATTCTTACTGTGAGGGACATCATTATGATGAGCAAGAGCAGAGTAGTACAATTCAGATATATCAAGTGTTCGGCCAACAGCATAGCATATTTTCTTGCAAAGTCGATAGTTGATAGACTACATGCAGTGGTAAAAGTGATGTAATGGTTATTTGGGTGTACGGGGTTGAGGTTATTTTGTTTTATGTATGAGGCTGGTCTTGTTTTCATTGTTTGGTTAGTTTTGATGTTGATTTTTTTCTTTTCCTTTTCAGTTTTTCCCATATAATCCTCATGTACGGGGTGGATTGGTATTTGTACTAGATTCTTCCTTCTTAATATATTATTTTCTTTATCTCTATTTCAAACAAAAAAAAATGATTGTCATTTATTTAAACATTATTCAAGATTACAAAAAGAGAACTCGCGTATATGGACAAGAGTTACATGTGATCATGTATTAATTATTTATAAAACTAATGTATTGAAAGTTAACCATAAAAGAGAAATCAGAGTTTGGTAAACTAATATTTAAATTGTAAAACAAGGGCAAGTCTAGCAAATGCTCAAACTTAAAAAGTCGTGTACTCCGACAAGCCATGTCATAGGATGGGTCCTACCCTATGATCAAAAACCTAGGATGGAAATTGGATGGATAGATAGATTGTCATGGACAATATCAAACTGTCCAAAGTAAGACTGATGAGGACATCATGGGACGCCATCGAAGAAAGATGCATCAAAATCTAGATATTTCCTCAACTTGGATGATTTTGTGCGTATTTTTAATATAACTGACCATGGACAGAGACAAATCCAAGCATGGATAACCCATATTGTACATTGATCAATCTTAGAGGCTCATTTATCATTGATCCAAGCATAGGAGCATCTTAGAGGCTCATTTAGCATTGATCCAAGCATAGGAGCGTCTCTGTTCTTCGATTGGGAACCCCGATCTTAGAGGCTCTATCCACTTTTTACTTTTTTTTCTGTTTGTTTTTTCTTCACTTATTGCCTTGAATAAACCTCATATTCTTGGCAATGTAATATTTGTACATTCTTCCTCTTATTAATGGAATTCATTTGTCATTGCTTCAAAAAAAAAGATCAAGCAGGGAATTTGAAGATTTGACTCGATCAATTCATTTACATCATCTAAGTCCTTCATTTATGGATTGGACCAATCTGACCGTTAATCCAACACCA
Organism: Chimonanthus salicifolius; assembly: GCA_013350335.1. Taxonomy (NCBI): domain Eukaryota; kingdom Viridiplantae; phylum Streptophyta; class Magnoliopsida; order Laurales; family Calycanthaceae; genus Chimonanthus; species Chimonanthus salicifolius. The sequence goes on along the minus strand of CM023532.1, from coordinate 72,904,865 downwards.
TCCGGGCATTTGTTTTCAGCATCTTTTATTAGTGTCATAGTATTTTAGTTCATATGTATTTCAAGATTTTTCTAGACAAATATTTGTTTTTATGGTTTTAGATCGTCCCCATGAGTGCCATAAGTCACATGTGTCTAGGGTCTAAAAAGAGTCATTTTTTTATCAATCGCCGTGTAGACACACTTTTATGAATGAATGATGAAATTCAAGTTTGTTTAATCTGCAGAATGGTGTGACTCATTTTGCCTCCTTGATGTGAGATCAAAGAACCTTGTGTGACTCAAGATACAAATCCTTCTTCTTTTTTTCTTTTTTCCTTCTTTTTCTCTCTCTTTTTCTTTCCTTCCGTTTTCTTCTCTCTTTCTCCACTTTTTTCCTCTATCTACACCTTATTTTTGTCCTCTTTTCCAAAACCTAACCCTAACCAAACCAGGACCCAACCCCACCATCGACCACCAAAGACCCTCCAGGCCCCACCATACGTACAGACATACATACATGTTTGTACGGGCATGCCCATTTTCGGCCCATTTCGCATCCCAACCTCTAGATCCCTATCTTAGACTCATAGATCTAACCTTAATCCATTGTTACCCTATTTGAAACCTAGTTTTGCCTAAGAATTGAAAAAATAACAAACCCTAGGTAATCCCATAGCCCTATTTTGGGTGATCTAAATGGGTGATAGATTTAGATCTAGAGGACCTAGGACAGGATTCGGTATGATTTAATTAGTCTTTTGAGGGATTTAGCATTAAAGACCAGCAAAACAACTTTGAGACGTGTCATTCTTCTTTTTGAATCTTTTGGATTAATTGTGAGTGTGAATTTGCCTTAGCTTTTGTTTTATTCTTTGTTTAATGTCAATTCTCCCTCTAAGATTTTATGTGAATGATGGATATAGGTTGCATGTCATTTTAGGATTCACCATACACACTTTGCATTCTAATATAGGCCTTTGTCTATCATTAGATCTAAGGTTTCTAATATTTTGACTTGTCCTTCATCAAATTTTGTATCAGAGCTAGTCCTATGTCAAAAAGACCCATTGAATAATCTTAGCCCGTGATTTTTATGACCAAAAACAAAGCATTGGGTAGATATTTTTACCTATCAAATCAATTCAATGGTGAAGATGAAACGAACATCAATCAAGGTTGGGTTTAAATCTTAAGAAAAAAAACATTTTTAGCAATTTACATTTATCGTTAAATGGGGACCCACATGGGACTATAAACTAGGGTAGACAGCTCACCCATGCTCATCACAATTTAACCTACAAAAAATTACAAAAAAACTAAGGTTTTCAAAATCAAGATTTAAGCATGAGATTCAAATCATTTTATTTAAAATTGTACTAGTTCATAAGATTCAAGTCACGAATCGCCATACTCTAACAACTAAGAAAAACCATCAAATGTAAGTTCCACAATTCATGACATAATAAAACAAACTCATCAAATCTTTTGTTTGATTCCAATCGAGAAAAACAAATTGGTTAACAATATTATGATACTATTTGCTTAAAAAAATAAAAACGAATATCTACTATTAGAAATTACCATTGTCATCATGAATGCCAACATCATAAACAAATCTAAAAACTGGTCAATATAGTAGTGGTGGTGGTGGTGGTGGTAGTGGTAATAAATGAAAGCTTGCAAGGAATACCACAGAGCAACAACAAATGAAAAATGATGAACTTACCTACAGCCATTTCCAAGTACCCATTTTGAACAAAAATTGCGGCTTTTTTGTGCAAGGATGAACAAATTGAAGGTTCAATCTTCTCGTCTGTTGGGACATCCAAATACACAGGCACAATGCCACTTGTTTCGGGAAAGTAATTTTCCACCGTGGAAGTACTGGTTGAAGAGGATAAGTCTACCACCAGCCCATTTATTCTTTTGTCCTGAGCTTCTACAATTGTTTGATGCTATTAAAAAAACTATTGTTTTCAAAACAATAAGACATTAAACGTGAAAAAAAAAAAAAAAGACCTGCTGAGTCATTTCTGTAACCACTGCTATCATCCTGACTTTCAGCAATATTTTTCCCCAGATCAGTCTCCAATTCTGTTGCATTCATAAGAAGTTCCTTGATTAGCTTGTATCCCCGCCGTCTCACAATGTTGGCAAGGTCTTTCCTGGAACAGTTACCAAAAGAAAGGTATGGACCAGACCTCAAAGATCTATCTAGGAAAGGTAGACATTTATAGCCATGCATCCTAAATCATGCACAAAGGGAAACTACAGTTGTAACTGCTCAGTCTCAAAATAGATGCCATTTGCTACTTAATTTTTCAAAACACGATGACAAAAAATTGAACCTTCTAAGTTGAACCAAAGAAAAAAGCACCTCAAACACGAAAATTAATCCACCACATGTTACAACTTGACTGTTAGAGACAGTAGACTTGTTCCTTTAGACTACAAATCACATTAAAATATAAAACATAAAAGTTTTATAAATTAACACCACAAGTAAATCAATTGTGGAATGATAAATTCAAGCATAGGCTCGATGGCTGTTTTTTCTAATCTTCAGTTTGAGATATTTCTGAGTACTTTCATTCATCTACCTTCTTTTAAAGTTAAATTCTAAACTAACAAAAAATCTACAAATGTCATCTTTTACACTTTGATCGAAGTACATTAAGGCTGTGCTTAGCTATCCAACCAAGCAAATCAACCAGAACTCAGTCAGGCTGACCAGCCAGTCACTGGTTGGGTCAAACCACAAAAACAAAAGCAGTGACCACTGATCCAGATTAAATATATATTAAAAGAATCCATCAAGGTTACATCATTGAAGTTGTATTGATTGGAAAACCCCACCCACCAATTAGTGGAAATAGTTCCCAATCAGTGTTGTTTGTTGCCAGCAGTTTTCTAAAGCCAATTTCTACATAACAAAACGGATGGCTGACATTGTTTAACTCGTATTATTCTCGTTGCATGTTCATTATAGTGCTCAGAGGAAATATGGATCAGATCTCAGACTGCCATAGGTCTCCATTTTGTACAAATATACGAAGACAAAAAATTTATACATGAGAGAGAACTTCTTCCCCAGTTAATAAACAGAGCAGACTGTTAATGTAAGCAAAAACTGTAATAGGAGTAACCTTCCATGATGGTGAAGATCCTTCATTGAAGGAACATGGTTTTCTGGGAAGCCAGCCGCCAACATGAATTCCTTGAGTTCATTGCAAAGGTCCACATTGCTTTTGATAGGGTTTGTCACTTTCACTTTCTTATTGGCTCTGCAAGCAAACACACTTGTGGTAAAAAAAATAATAATGGGCAGCTCTACGGAGACTGGTACCTATTTTGAATTGGGAGATTGCATACTTATCATGTGATGGGCTCCACATAAGTTGGTGGGATGGATAGAGGACTTCATACATGACATAAGTCAAGGGAAACTCCTCAATCAGATAATCATAAATTTATGAAATGACCATGAAAAATCAATGGTTTTGTAGTGAACAAATTTTCAAACTCTAAAATCATAATGCCAATATGGATCAAATGGGGCTAAAATTTTATAAAATCAATGTCTTGTCATTCTGTACATATTCCATCAGAAATTATGAGGCCCACCTTCATATTTAAAGAGCAGCCTCCCTAAATAAAGAGACTTGAAAAGTCTCCCTAGAGTTTTCAAATAATAATGGTTCTCTAAATAATTGATGTAGTGCATGTTAGCATATAATTAGAATTGTTATTTAGATAGGATTAGGTTTATCTATAATTAAGAGGTGTATTTGTATTAGGATTAGGATAAGAATTTGAATTTGAATTTAATTGAGATAGCCCTACGGCTAGAGGCTATAAATACATATGTAATAGCATAGACTTGAATAAAATAGTTTGATAATTTCTAACATGGTATCGAGAGCCTTCAACGATCCTAATTCTTGATTTGGATTTTTGAGAGTCGACAACAGCGTTCCTCCTCTCTCCCTCTGCTAGGGGAGACACACCTGGCAGAGGGAGGGGACATATGACTCTTCGACTTTTCGTCATCAGATCTGAGTTCTCATCCCTTTTCTTGATTGTTCTTCTCCAAATCCTAACTTCTCTGCATTCAGTGCCGCTTCCATTCTCAACGTTGACAACCAGCAATGTAACACCTCGGATTTTCAATTTATGATTTTATATGAAAATTATCCATTAATTTGTGAATTTTAGATATGGATTTTAATTGGACAAAGAGTTGGGTCATTGGCCCAATTAGGACCCAACAAATTGTGTAAATTGGTTTCAATAAAAATTAAATAGGGTTGAATTTAGTTAATAATGCAATATTAAATAAATATTGCATGGCCGAATTTTAGAGGTGCATATCCAAGAAAGATACATAGGCCGTGTATAAAGATATTCTATATCTATGTTAGGCGCATAAGATAATTTAAAAAGGGTATGCATATGGTCTAAAAATTAAATAAGGAAGATGTCTAATTAAATAGACATTGCATGGCCGTGTGTGGCATTACCAAGGTAGGAAGGTCGGCCATTGCCAATTAGGATACAAGGAAGGGGCGCACGGCATTGCTATCTTAGCATTGGCCGAGTGGAAGCTTAGAAAAGACGGAAGCAAAGAGGAAGGACAATTTCTATCTTAGTACTTTCTATATTGATCAATTGGAATTGCATAAAAGGAAAGACATAGAGGGGCTCACGGTTTACACCATAGCCGAACCCTCTCTCCCTCTATCCCTCTCTCAAGCTCTCATTCACGGCAAGATCAAGAAGAAGTGGAAAGAGGCTAAAGAAGAGAAAGATTGGAAGAGCAAGAAATCAAACGGAAAAGGTTAGTAGTCTTATTTGATAAATTTGTTTTGAAATAAAGAACCATAGGGTTCGGCCATAGTGTATGGCCGAACCCCATGGAAGGAAATTGGATGGCCATTGTGTTTAATTTTAATAGAAAATAAGGGGTGAGGTTCGGCCATGGTGTATGGCCGAACCCCACCAAATATTTTTACAGATTTGAGGTTTCTTAGACATGTTTTAATTCATGGGTTTGAGGATTAAAAACCATGAAGGATGTTGGTTATTTTAATGGAGGAACTTTGGGTTATTTATATGGATTAGAAACCATGGAAAGATATGGTTTAATGAATGGTTAAATGGAAGGTGTCGGATAATTTTTAAATGAAGTTTGAAGGGAATAAATGGAATAAGAAGAACCATAGGGTTCGGCCATACACCTTGGCCGAACCCCATGGAAGGTGTTTGGTTAATTATTAAATAAGTGGTTGATGTTAATGATATGTGATTTTGAAGGGATTAAATGGATCCAAATTAAATAGTCAAGATTATGAACCATAGGGTTCGGCCATGGTGTATGGCCGAACCCCATGGAATTGATTATTAAATTAGAAGCTATCTAATTACAGACTTTAGATTAAAATGGAATGTGGAGTTTATTTATGGAAACCTTTTAATTATGGAAATGGTATATTAAATTTAGAAAGTTTCTAAATTTAGAAACCTTCTAATTATGAAAGGAGATTGCCAAATTAAAAGCATTTAATTATGGAAGTTGGTTTATTTGGGAAGTTTCCATTTTTGGAAGGTGAAGACTAAATTAGAAAGTTTTAATTTAGGAACCTTATAATTATGGAATGTTATTTTGGAAACCTTCTAAAGATAGAAGGTGGAGATAATTCGAAACAAGGACATCATGGGTTCGGCCAGGTGTATGGCCGAACCCCATGAATCAAACTTATGGGTTATATAAAGTGAAGGATACAAATATGTGTTATGGATTATTAATGAAGGTAATGGCAAAATTGTAATTACATGCCAAAGTGGAGGATCATGGGTTTGGCCATGGTGTATGGCCGAACCCCATGAGTTGTATTTTATGGACTTAATTTGGTTAAGAAATTCTTATAGGGTTTAGTTATGGTAGATTTAAATGAATGAAGGAATCAATGGCAATTTTGTAAATATATGGAAATATTGGACATAGGGTTCGGCCATAGTGTATGGCCGAACCCCATGAACTATTTTATTGGACTATGTGTTTGGATTAAAGAAGTAAGTATGGATTATTTTGGAACCTAAGCAAGGAAAATGGCTATGGTTATGAACAATGGCATTATTGTAATTAACTAAAGATTAGACCATGGGTTCGGCCATGGTGTATGGCCGAACCCCATGGGGTTTTGTTTATGAACTTAGAACCTTGAAAATCAAGTGGGACTTGGTTGTGATTAATTGTTATATTATAAGGTAACGGGATCTCACAAGGCGTTTACGATCGTGAGCAGTTACCGGACGAAAGAAGCAAGCACACGTTAGCGGTCTTTGGTAGGATTCCACCTCTTTGAAACCATGGGCTTATGTACACTTGTTTTATCTTATATTTGATGAAATTTATGTTTCAAAGGATATGCTTTATATGAATTTTAAATGCTATGTTTATTAGTTTAAATAGAATGTGTTGGATATGTTTTAAAAGGTGATTTTAAATGCTATGTTATGTTATAAAATAGCATGTGTTTCATTGGCATCTCATGCATGGCATGGGGTGGAGGTTTTGTAAACGGAGGGGTCACACTCCGTCGAGGCGTCCGAAAAGCCTATGTGCGGTACCTTGATGTAATTTCCATCAAGAAGATTCTGGAGGGTCCACACTCCGTCGGGGCGTCCAAAAGACCTGTGGTGGGTACTTTTATGTACATGTGATGGGTGGGACTCATTGCATTTGTCATCATTGCATAGCATGGATTTATATGGTTTTTGACATTACGATATTATATATGTTTTGTACTGACCATGTGTTAGCCGTAACTGGAATACTTACTGGGCGCGTTGTTCTAACGCCCTACTTTTACCTTAGTTGATCTTAAAGGAAATCAGGGGAACGATGAACACAAGACGGGCCAGGCATAGGAGCTTGGAAGACTTATTTTATATGTTTTGAATAAAGTTACTCATAAACTTGTATTTGAGTATCTAGATTTCGGAATGTAATAACTTAGATGGTTGGATGAATTATTGGATAATTATGACGTTTTAATTTATGGATAAGGACTTGACGTACTTTACTATCTGAATGGAATAGAACTTGGTTCTATTATGATTCCGCAAATTGATGTTATGATTTTTATTCCGCAAGTTGATATTGCTATGTGTGAACCATTTTCGTGGACTTGGTCCATGCACATATAGGGTTGGCCAGTTAAGGGTCGGACTTTGGAAGTTCGGACTTAGCTCGTGTCGTGACATCCCGCGCTCTATCACTCTACTCTGTTAAAAAAAAAAAATAGACTCTGAATTTACGGGAAGAAACGAGTGAAAAAGGGCGGGGCGTTACAAGCAACGTCAAGATCTTCAGTATTCTTGAGCCATTTGCAACCCAGCCCAGAGCCTCAGCACCGCTGACGCTCTGTTTCTCGATTGGAAGCTGCAACCTGACCACGACTTCTCACCACCGCACAGATCTGTTTCTGCCCACTGTCTGCGAGTTATCCCTCCTTCAGCACTGATCTTTCCGTCAATCTCTCCGACCCTGCCACACACCCGTCTCTGATAAAATACTCGCCATTCTCCTTCTCGACGCCCGAGCCTACAATCTTTTTCCAGATTCCAGCACCTGCTTCCGCTTCAACATCAAATCTGCAACGCCCCATTGTGCTCCGCGCCTGACAGGACCACCACAGCCCAACACCAACCCACGATTGACGCTCTGTGCATTCTTCTTGCTACTGCACGGTTTTCTTCAACATTGCTTACCTTCTCCCAGGCGACGTCTGATTCTTACTGCAAAAGACCCTTTCTCTAGTCGACTGCATCTCTGCAGATTCAGTCCTTGCTCGAAATCGACATGTCTCTGGCTTTTGCTTTCCGTTTTCGATCTGAGACGACTGATCTGCTTGTTCCTCTCCGATTTGGTCGTCCCTTACCTATGTTCATTTCCATAGTGGACGCCTGCAACCCTCTTTGCAGACCCTGCAGCCGTCTGTGCGCACCTTGCTGTTGAAACCAACAGTCCCTAACTAGCCTCCAGTCGCCCAGATCCACACAAGCCCTCTGCACCGAACCTCTTCGACAGATCTGCCTCCTCTCGCCCCTTGTTGTTTGCTGCAGGTTGCTAGAAAACCTCCTTGTTGAGCCTCTTCTAGTTGCACGTCTGTAGCACTGGCAACATCAAGATCTTACGTCCTGCTCCTTCCACTCGGCCTCAGATTTTGAGAACATTTGTGAATAATGATGAAGAACAGCCTTTTGCATCCCCTGCATCCATCGATTGCACAGAGTGCAGCCAGCCATCACCTTGTTGCACCTTTGCACGCCTCAGCCCAAGTCCGAGCCAACTAGAACTTCGAAAGGCACCTTGCACGTCTGCCAGAAGTTTCTATCTCATCTACAACAAGGTCTCATCATCCTCTCTCCTATCCTGCATCCCACTCAAAACCTGTCATCTGACTGCTGCGCAACACTAGCTAGCCATCGCCCTGCAGCCACGTGCACGCCATGCTGTGCCCTTTCTTCGCTTTCCGTCCCACCAGTGCTACATCGTCTCTGCCCCAACAGCCACATGTCTCTTCTGTTCAATCTCATGGAATTCAACTTTTCCAAATTGGCATAGAAAAAAAAAAAGGGAGCCTCTTGCAAGTTGCAACCATCCACAAGAACCCCAACCGAACCCCACACCCTTTGATTTCGCCCAGATTTGATTGATCCTACAGGCAACCCCTACCTCTCGCACATGCAACCCACTTAGTCCATCTACAATCCTCTCAGATCTCGCCATTGGGTCGCATCGCTGCCGTTTTTTGCTTTCTCTCAACCCAGCAGTGTCGCTTAAGCACCATTTGCATCTTCCCCTGCTTCTTCAAGCAATTCAATCAACCGTTTGGAACCGATCTTCCATAGTGTGCTCCGCTTGCATGTATTAGTTGAACTATTGCAGATCCATCAAAGTTTGCAGCCTCCTCGCATTTTGCAGTCCCTACTTGCACTAGTCTCTTCTGCATCCTTTTCTTCTGTACTTGCATCTGTTAGCAGCCTATTTGATTTGTTCCCTTCCCATCTCTTTCTCTCTGACATCTTGCATCGTCTTCCCTCTGCAATTCATCTTCAGTTTGGCGCAGATTTTCTATGTTCCTTGGAATTGGAATTGCCATTAGCATTGGCATGAATTGATGGATCCTAGCAATCATCTACATCTTTTCCATATATGTTTTCCTCTTTGGCATTTGCACAAGAATTGGCAACTTGCAACACACATGGCACGTTGGTTCAGCTTTTTTGCTTCATCGGCACGTCTCCACTATTGATCTGCAACCGCTGCACCATATGGCGCCGTCCGGCAGTTGGGTTATCTCTGGCATGTCTTTAGTTCAATAATTGTAAACTCAAGTGGTGAACTTACTTGAGTTTAAGCGAGGATGTTAGAATATAATTAGAATTGTTATTTAGTTAGGATTAGGTTTATCTCTAATTAAACGATGTATTTGGTTTTTTTTTTTAATGGTTAATATATATAAATATTAAAAGATAAAGAGAACCAGAGGTGCAACTACAAGAAAACCAGAAAGCAAACAAAGGAATAAATGAAAGGAAACAACTGATAAAATAAGCGTCCATGAAGGCGCCCACGAAAATTAAAAACCACTAAGATCTCAGGTAAGAAGATAAGGATAAGAGTTTGAATTTAATTGAGATAACCCTAAAGTCGGCCAGAGGCTATAAATACATATTTAATAGCATAGACTTGAACAAAAAATCTTTATCTAAGCACATTTATTTAGGACGGGACTGTGTTCGGGCTTTTACATAAAGCCCGTTGAGCCCTGTAGAGCTCGTACTTAACTGTGTTTGGGCTTAAAAACTAAGCGGGCTTTAAAAGCCTGAGCCAAACCCGTTGAACAAAAGGCCGGGCTCGAACAAATCAACAATTCTTAATTATTACTCTTCTTTTTTAAAAAAAATGAGAAAAGGATAAAAATGGAAAAAAAAAAAAGCATCAACAAGATTCAAACCCAGGTCACTCAAATGAGAAACAAATATCTTTACCACTAGACTACAATAGTTCTCATGTCTTATTTAGAGTATAAATAATATAAATAAAAGAAAAAACTAGCGCATGCACGGGTAAAAACTGACGCACGTTGTTCATGCACTAGTGAAAACGGGCGCACGTTATTCATGTGTTGGTAACAACTAGCGCACGTTATTCATACACGGGTAAAAACTAGCACATGTTCCGTCCATGGTTGTATTCCTGAAAGGACGGCCGTAGCTGATTCTGAAAAAGGTAACAGTTGTTCTTTGTCGCATGGGAGCAATTTGGACCAAAAAATTGTGTAAGCACCCTTGCCCAATAAAAAATTTTAAAGGCATACTGATGCAAAATCGCAACTTTTGAGGTATTTTCGGCCCATTAATCTAAGCTACAAAATAGGCCCTCAGCACATAGGTTAGATTTTTCCCCATAACAATTGTAGCGGGTTATTTATATTTTAACCCAACACTGGGTATCCGAAGTGGTTGCCTCCCACTACTTTCAGTGAGAGGTAACAGGTTCAATCCCTAGTGGCGTTAAGTGGGGGCACTCTATGTGGGTGTAGGGTGTCGTAAGCACACCTTCGCAACATGACTATATACCGCGAAGATGGGCTTGAGGTTTCTCTTGATCTAAAAAAAACAATTGTAGCGGCAACAATCATGAATAAATACGAAATCAACAAAACAAGTAAAGACGTTGATATAACCTATTGGGGTGCACAAAAAATTGCGAGTAACAAATGAAATAAGAAAGATAAAGAGGTCTCTACATATCCCTTTGATAAAGACAAGCGTAGCAATGCCTAACTAGAAAAGAGCTTTGGAGAACTAACCGTTAAAATATACACGCTGGTGTAAATACATGCGATTTTTGGTGAATGATAACGCACCAACTTATTTAGCAGGAGAATCTATTTCCCAGGAAAAGTAAATAGAGACTAGAGGAGAAAGTATAGAACCTAGATTTCTTGCCGGAACAAGCAACAATTAGTTTCTGGAAAGATGGAAAGGTGTGGGTCTCCCATTGGCGTTGTTCTTGTACGCTCTGTTGGGAGCCTACAAAAGAGAAGAGAATCTTTGTAGTACATAAGAATCTTGGCAAGTGGCAGAAAGCCATGCTAAAGTGCATTCAGTACTCAGGAGAAGAAGCGGGCGACCGTGCAGCTTCTCTTTTAACCCGCATATCCATCCGACGGAGGGAGGGGAGCAAGGTAACTTTTTACCCTTTTTCTCTTCTGGATTAGATTTGATTTTAGAACGCCTGAACGATGACAAGGGTCTTGAAATTATAAAAAGGCGATTCTTTTCGGACGGGAAAACACTAAACTGATATGACTCCGGACACGGGCTGCGTTTGTACGACGGGTAAAAGTGGGGGTGAAAGAAGTAACGTAAAAGTTATCTCTCGGGTAATATGTTATATTAATATTTTTTTTAAAATTTTGTAAAATATAATTATTAAATGATATTTATAAAGTAAATTCTAATAATATAACTTAATAATAATATTATTTATTTTTTATAAATTATTTTTCATAATTATAATTTAAAATGAATACTTGTATTATTATATTAAAAAAATAAATAAAGAATTTTTTTATTAATATTTTAAATCCTAATAAATGAATAAAAAATATCAACATATCTCTATATAAAAATTTATATATTTTTTATGTTTTATAAATTTAATAAAATTATTAATTCTCATAAAATTGTTAATATGTCAAGTTACCCCTACTTACACTTATTTTTACTCAAGGGTAACTCCCATAAAATTTATCCCTCATCCAAACTCATTACGTTGAAAATATTAACACATTTTTAAAATAAATTTATAATAGAATAAATTATTAAATACCCCAAAAGTGATTACCATAAACCTCAAACTCTTTCAGAGTTTAAAGACCCTATCGAAATTTGGAAAGAATCACCCTTAAAAATAGGACATTTTGAATATTATGTTTCATAAAATTTTATTTTTATTTTTATTTTTTATTTTATATAAATTTAATAAAAATTATTAATTTTTATAAAATTGTTAATATGTCATATTACCCCTACTTACACTTACCCCTACTCAAGGGCTAATAAAATTTAACCCCACATCCAAATGCATCATGTTGAAAATATTAACCCATTTTAAAAATAAATTTCCAAAAAAATAAATTGCTAATTACCCTGAAAGAAATTACCATGAACTTCGAACTCTTTTGGAGTTTCAGGATCATCACCCCTTAAAAATAGGACATTTTGACAATTATGTTTCATAAAATTTAATTTTTAATTTTTATATTACATAGCTTTAATAAAAATTATTAATTCTTATAAAATTGTTAATATGTTACAGTTACCCCTACTTAAGGGTAACCCTCATAAAATTTACCCCTCATCCAAATGCATCATGTTGAAATTGTTGACACATTTTTAAAATAAATTTCCAACAAAATAAATTGCACTAATTACTCCGAATGAGATTATCATGAACCTCAAACTCTTTTGGAATTTTGAGACCTTATCAAAATTTCGACAGAATCACCCCTTAAAAATAGGATATTTTGACAATTATGTTTCATAAATTTTTTTTTTTATTATTTATATTAGATAGATTTAATAAAAAAATATTAATTCTCAGAAAATAGTTAATAAGTCAGTTTACCCGTACTTACAGTTACCCCTATTCAAAGGTAATCTCCATAAAATTTACCCTTCATCCAAATGCATCATGTTGACAATATTTACATATTTTTAAAATAAATTTCAAACAGAATTAAATTGTTAATTACTTGAAATATATTATTTTTTTAATTATATAACATATATTTTTTGGAAAAATTTTAATTTTATAATGTATCATTGATAAAGAAAGGAAGGCAAAGGGTATTGAGGGGTAGGATATTGTGAATAATACCTCAACCTCCAAAAGAGTATTCAAAAATGAGATAAGAGGGGTAAATTTTCAAATTTTTACCTCCACTCCCTTGTTACCAAACGAGGGTAACAAGAGATAACGGGGGTTACCCCCTCTTACCAACCATCCAAAAGCAGCCTCAGTCACAACTCAAGAGCAGTCAAGTTTTCTTAAAACTAAATTGAGTTATATTAAATATAAAAAATAATTTCATTTAAATATTTGTACTTAGCTGATTTAAATAAATGAAATTAATAAAGATTAAAAAACTCCACTTTAATTACATATTTTATTTAGTTTAAGTCAGGTGGTTTTACATATTTAAAACCATAGTCAGCTCCCATCGGCAATCTATACTCCTTATTGGTGCCTCTTTACCAAACGGTGAGACTATGTTTGTTGCCTATGTCACGGGGCCGTCACCTGGAAGATGTGCAATGATCGCTGAACTATTTACTAGAGTGAATGTCACTGTTGGGCTGCTTATTTTCGCACCGGAAATCATCTCCTTCAGCCAACAGAATTTTCAAATTGATCATATAGATTGGTCTATGGATGATGATTTTTTACAGCCACCTTTTCTTATGACTAAATGGTCCACTAAGATCCACATCTCTGCTCGAAGAAGTTGTTATTCAATCTTGGGCCATCTAAGATTACCATTGGGAAAGGGAGTAAATCTAGCATGAAGCTTCTCACTGACTAGGTTTCCTCTGATAGCTGCTTTATTCTCACCTGTGGGTGTTTCAACTTTATGTAATATGCCTCTTGTGGTGGTTTTTTGGCCCTCGTGTTTTCACGGGCTGGGTTTTCGTCTTGTTTTGGTAGTTGAGGCATCTTGCTCCTTCTGTTTGTGTTTGGCTTGGCTCGGTTGTGGGCTTCGTGCCCACCTTCCTTTTGTCTTCTTTGGGATTTTTTCTCTTTTCTTTGAATGGTACTTACCTTATTAAAAAATATATATATTTTAAAGTTCTACATAAATAAATAATTATTTAATTTTATAAAAGTAAAAAAATATAATTTATTATTAAATATATTTATTTAAATTTGGATCAGTCATTTAATTTGGTCCTTTGAGACGTGACCACGGTCTCTGGATGAAAAACGCTAGCAAAACAAATGATGAAAGCAAATCAGCGAGATGGACATGGCTTGATCCAACCATGGTAGATATTCATTTTATTTGCGGAATCTATACAGTTTATATGCATGTGACAAAAATAATTCGCAAGTTGGTAGATGCCCCAGGCTGAAAAACCGAAGTGTTCTTAATTTCTTATGAGCAATTTTAAAAAGTGGACCCATAAAATCTTTAAACTTTATATAATTTTCAAATATACAAAAGTTTAGAGATTAAGATAATGAGTACTAAAAGTAATCAGATGGTTATGGACAAACATAAGAATTTATGATGAAGGTGATTTATATGAAATGCATAATGTTGGCTTAGAAGTTAAATCTGCCTATTCTGAGTCAAACTAAGTTGTCAATTCCGTGACTAATTCCGAATGAGTAATGAGTTGTTAATTTCTATGACTAAGTCGTGACCTTGTTTGTGTGTTTAAGACCGTGCCTCTAGAAGAACTGCATAGTGAAATCAAGTTTGAAGTGTAACGCCCTACCCTCTCTGAGAAATCAGAGTCTAATTTTTTTTTTTAAATAATAATAAAACATCGAAAAAGAGCGGGCAATGTCACGACGCGAGTTAAGTTCAGACTACTCAAGTCTGAACCTTAACTGGCCACCCATGTGTCACTGTGATCAACCTGGTCACTACAAAAAGGACTGCCCAAAGCTCAACAGGCTGTCATATTCCAGAGGATCATTTCGTCCGCCAGCTAGACCGGTAAACTCCAGAGGAGGCAGAATGCAACGTCGAGGAGGTCGAGGGTCTAACCCTGCTGGATCTGGACGATTATTTATTCTAACTTCTCCAGAGGAAGAGGACCATGCGGTGATACAAGGTATGGCGGTAGTAAGTAGTTCTTATGCATATGCACTATTTGATTCTGGAGCATCACACTCCTTCATAGCTGCATCATTTATTACTGCTGCCGGTACATTAGTTCAAAGATTAGCCACGACACTTACTATTGTATCCCCTGTCGGAGATTCGGCATTGGGACTTATATGTACGGCGATTAACACTGAGTTAGTTGGACTCAAATTTGAGTTCAATTACCTAGTGCTGGACATGTCTGAATATGATATTATATTCGGTATGGATTGGTTGGCGAAGTTTCATGCCAACATCGATTGTTACCGTCAAAGAGTGACTTTTAAGTCACCCGAGGGCAAACAATACGTAGTCCATGCAGATAAACAAAGTGGATTGCAGGAAGGGTTAAACCACGTAGTATTGAATAATATCACCATAAATAAAGCTCCAGTTACTGAACTTCCGGCAATTGTACAAGAATTTGCGGATGTATTTCCAAAGGAACTCCCTGGTTTACCACCTATGAGGGAGATCAACTTCGAGATCAAATTGTACCCTGGCACAGCACCAGTGTCGTTACCACACTATCGGATGGCACCAGCAGAAATGGCGGAGCTAAAGAGGCAGATTGATGAACTACTTAGGCTGGGTTGCATCCGGAACAGTACATCATCATGGGGAGCACCAGTGCTGTTCGTGAAGAAGAAGGACGGTTCACTACGGATGTGCGTGGACTACCGGAAGCTGAATCAGCTAACAGTCCGGAACAAATACCCTCTACCCAGGATCGATGATTTATTCGATCAATGGAGGGGTTCTAGCCATTTTTCAAAGATTGATTTGATGTCTGGTTATCATCAAATCCGAGTTAGGGAGGAAGATATAGAAAAGAAAGATTTTCGGACGCGATATGGACTGTTTGAGTTCGTGGTCATGCCATTTGGACTCACAAATGCGCCGGCTGTGTTTATGGATTTAATGAACAGAGTCTTCCTTCCCTATTTGGATCAATTTGTAATCGTATTCATTGATGATATCTTGATCTATTCTAAGAGTCAGGAGGAACATGCAGAACACTTACGTATAGTTTTGAATACGTTGAGGCAGAATAAGCTATATGCCAAGGCCAGTAAATGTGAATTCTGGTTATCCGAGGTCAATTTCTTGGGGCATGTCATAACGGAAAACGGTATAGCCGTGGATCCAGCTAAAGTGGCGGCAGTAAGTGAATGGAAAGCGCCAAAGAATGTGACCGAGATCCGCAGTTTCTTAGGATTGGCGGGTTATTATCGGAAATTTATCATGGATTTTTCCAAAATTGCATCTCCATTGACTCAACTCACTCAGAAGGCAGTCAAATATGAGTGGACAGATCTGTGCAATCGGAGGTTTGAGGAACTGAAAAGTAGACTTACCACTGCTCCTATTTTAATTTTGCTGAAAAGGGGCAAAGGATATGAAGTACAATGCGATGCTTCAGGAGAGGGACTAGGGTGTTCGCTCATGCAACGTCATCATGTGGTGGCTTACGGATCAAGGCAGTTGAAGGTGCATGAACGTCTCTATCCCACACATGATTTGGAGCTAGCTGCAGTGGTCTTCGCTCTTAAAAGTTGGAGACACTACATCTATGGCGAAAAATTTGAGGTATTTTCTGATCATAAGAGTTTAAAATATTTATTTGATCAGAAGGAGCTCAATCTAAGGCAGCGTAGATGGATGGAGTATCTGGCAGATTATGAGTTCGAGTTTCGATACCATCCAGGCAAGGCGAACAAGGTGGCGGATGCTCTCAGCCGCCTATCTCATGCGTCAGTCGCATGCTTGATCAGAATAGAATGGGAGATGCTGCACACCATTCGAGAGTTCAATCTTCATATCAACAACTATGGGAGTATGTATAATTTAATCATACGGTCCAATATAGTCACCAGGATTGAATAAGAACAAAGGACAGACCCGGAAGTGGAGGACATATGGGCCAAGATGTCTACTGGCACCATTGTACCGGAATGGGAATTACGGCCAAGACAAGGTCTTTTATTCCGGGGAAGAACATTGTGCCAAAGAGTTGCAGGAAAGAGCTGCTAATTGAGGCACATCAGTCCAAGCTCTCTATCCATCCGGGTAGCACCAAAATGTACCATGATCTAAAGAGGCATTATTGGTGGCATGGACTAAAAAGGGATGTGGCAGAATTCGTGGCACATTGTGTAACTTGTCAGCAAGTTAAGACTGAACATCAAAAGCCACCAGGGTTACTCAAACCCTTAGCAGTACCAGAATGGAAATGGGAACACATTTCCATGGAATTTGTATCGGGGTTGCCGAGGTCTTCAAAGGGCAATGACACCATATGGGTCGTAGTCGACCGGCTGACCAAGTCCACACATTTCATTCCTATCAAAATGACAGATTCATCTGAGACGTTGGGTCGGCAGTATATTAAAGAGATCATTCGGCTACATGGCATTCCCCGAACGATAGTATCAGACAGAGATGGCCGTTTTACAGGCAGAGTATGGCAAAACATGCAGTCAGCCATGGGGATAGAGTTATTGACTAGCACCGCTTTCCATCCACAGACTGATGGACAGTCTGAAAGGACAATACAAACCTTGGAAGACATGCTGAGAGCATGTATGTTAGATTTCAAGGGTGGATGGGAGGACCACTTACCACTGGTGGAGTTCTCGTATAATAACAGCTATCAGGCAAGCCTTCAGATGGCTCCATACGAGGCATTATATGGTAGACCGTGTAGGTCGCCGGTATGTTGGACAGAGGCTGGAGAGCCTGCATTGATCGAACCGAAACTAGTCGCAGAGACTACCGCCCAAATTAAGTTGATACGTCAACATTTATTGACTGCACAGAGTCGGACAAAGAGCTATGCTGATAAAAGGAGACGGTTTCTGGAACTTGAAGTGGGAGACATGGTATTTCTAAAGGTCTCACCACAGAAGGGACATATGAGGTTCGGAAAGAAGGGGAAGCTGTCGCCAAGATATGTGGGACCGTTTTCCATCATAAGAAAGATGGGGGATGTAGCTTACCAGTTAGCACTACCTTCACAGTTAGCAACTCTACATGATGTGTTTCATGTGTCAATGCTAAGAAAGTATAATCCGGACCCGTCCCATGTTTTGAATGTTCAGGATATTGAAGTACAAAGCGACGTGACGTACGTCGAGAAGCCGGTCAGGATAGTGGAGACCGAACAAAGGGTGTTGCGAAACAGAGCGATTCAGTTCGTAAAAGTTGTATGGGACCGTCATGGTGGTGAAGAGGCCACATGGGAACTTGAATCGGAGATGAGAACAGCTCACCCCGAATTATTTATGTAATTTATTTTGAGAACCCTACTTCGCTCGATTTTCGGGATGAAAATTTTAAAAAGAGGGTTATATTGTAACACCCCAATTTCTCAATGAAGTGAATAATTACGAAAATGCCCCTGATGTGTTAAATTAATTATTTTGTGATGTTAAGTAAGGAAATGGTGGACCCATTGCTCAAATTAAGATCATATGAGCACATTATGATTGTCAAGTTTGATTGGATGGGTAATTTCTCAATAAGTGGATAATTACGAAAATGCCCCTGATGTGTTAAATTAATTATTTTGTGATGTTAAGTAAGGAAATGGTGGGGTCCATTACTCAAATTAAGATCATATGAGCACATTATGAATGTCAAGTTTGATTGGATGGGTAATATACATCAATTGGGTAAAAAATGGCTAAATGGGTCAAAGGGCCCAATTGGACCCAATAAGTCAAAATGGATGATTTGACCATTGTATAAGCTCAAATTAAATGGGGTTAAGCTTATTTGATTGGAAATCAAGTGGAGAAAAAATGGGTAGGCCTGATGCACATGTGAAAACCAATTACAAATGACCAAAATACCCATAATTGGGTCATGGAGTCAAAAACGGGTCAAGGAGCTAAAAGGGGGGCCCAACGGGTCGGGTTGACTTTGTTGACCACAGCCGACCGTGTGGGGCCACAAATGAGTTCAATGGTGAGTTAAATCAGGTTAAGTGGAACTGATTTTATTTAATTTGAATTAAGAATGAGTTGACTCAATTACATTAAATGATTGTCAATTAATGAGGTGAGTTGGACATGTGAGTTGGGTGAGTCAAAGTGGAAGTTAATGGGACTGTAAATCACTGAGTTCAGAGGGAATAGGAGGAGTTTGGCTCAGTCTTAACCACCAAAACAAGTCCCACACGTTGGGGACTTGTTATGGTGATTTCCATGCTAAATTTTTAATGTAAATGGGTGAGAATTGGATGAGTTACATGGGGAGCTAAATGGTTACATTGGGTAGTGCCAATGGGTGCTTTGACTGGCAGCAGGTGTCTCATTGAAATGAATAAGAGTTTATGAGGGAAATCAATGGATTAAGTGGCTGAATTACAAAAGTGATAGACCACCCCATTTTGGACGATTTTCACATTGAAAATCTTAAGATTTCCATCTCTCTCTCTCCCTCTCTCCAATTCGTTTTTCCTAGCTGGAACATTAGAGGATTTTGCACCAGTAGATCAAGCACAAAACAGCAAAAGAAAGGAAGAAATAAAAGGGAGAAACCAAGAACCAAAGGCAAGAAGAAAGATTGGAAGTTTGGTAAGTATTTTTATGTTATTTTGGTTTAATAACATGGAACAAATGAGGAGTGTATTGGGCCATGGTTATGGCCGAATACACCAAGGTTTTAACCTTGATTAATAGATGTTTAAAAATGGTAAAACTAACCATTGGGTTCGGCCACCATGGAGGGCCGAACCCCATGTAAAAGATTGGTGGTTTTCATGTTTTGAAACATGGAAACCATGGAGTTTTATGGACTGTTTTTAGATGATTTAAAGTGTATGTTTTAAAAAGGTTAAAACATAAGTAAGGAAGTCTGATTTAGACCTAGATGAAGATTAAGAAATTCAAAACCAAAGGTCACAGGGTTCGGCCACCATGGAGGGCCGAACCCCATGCAAATGATGTTTAGTTTTGATGATTTTGAAACATGGAAACCATAGAGTTTTGGTGGACTGTTTTTGGGTTTTATTTAAGATTCAAATGTATGTTTTAGAAAGGGTTAAAAACATGGATTTGAATGACTTAAGGACTGAAGTTAACATGGGTCTAAACAGTGGATTAAAACTGATGAAATGGACCATTTGGATCGGCCATCTTGGATGGCCGAATCCCATGAGGTGTTATGGTTATTTGGACAAAGTGATGAATTTATTGGATGGTTTTGAGAGGTAAAAATGCAGCAATAATGTACTGATTTTTATATGAATAAATGACACCTAAAACATGTTTAAAAGACTAAAACATGGACATAGGATTCAGCCACCTTGGATGGCCGAACCTCATGTAAGTTTTTGATGATTTTGGTGAGTTAAAAACCATATGAAGATATGGTGTTCTTATGGCAATAAATGGATTAGCATGTTACTGTTTTGGAGGATTACTATGCGGCTGAACCATGTTTAATTCATGGCCGAGTTAGCATGATTAAACCATGAATAATCATGGTGATAATCAGATCAAGGGAACCATTGGGTTCGGCCATGTGCATGGCCGAACCCCATGGGGCTGTTTTGAAATAAAGGGGCTGTTTTGAATGGGAGTTTATGGTTGTTTTAATTAAGGAATCATACATGATAAGTTATGGGTTATGTGTAAGAAAATAATCAACCATTGATGATGATGGATTATGTAGTATGGCCGAACCCCATCAATGAGTATTTGATAGAATTGGGTTAAATAATAAATGGGATTAAAGGTGATGAATGAAGAACCCCACTAAGTTGGTTTAGATATGGTTAAACTAAAAGGTTAGCCTAAATGGCATAAAAGTAATTATTGATGGAATGATCAATGATGGAAATGATCATAGGATTGGATGTACGGACACAAACCCCACATAGTATATTTTGGGAAATTGACTAAGTTGGAACTACATGATAAACGTTTGGTTTGATGCTATTTAAATAGGGTATCCAGACTTGCGTATACGGCATACAAGTCGTGATCGGCTGACGATTAAGAGAGCTCAAGTACTGAAGTGAATCTTCAGTAGGTTTCCTACCTACTTGTAACCACATTTACACTTGTTTTCATGAAGGGCTTTATGAGTTATTGACATACTATTACTTACCATATTTTGAATGATGAATTATGCATTTACAAATGGCATACAAAGCATTGGCATCTCATGCATGGACATGGGATGATGACTGAGGTTCTACAGTGTTGCAATTATGAGTTACGTCCTCCTTAGGTGATGAGAGTCCCGCCAGGAGGAGTAACATGATGATCATAGTCACAATGGTCTCCTTAGAAGATGAGAGTCCCGCCAGGAGGACTAATATGGGATATGAGTCAACTCAATGATGAAGAGATGGAAGTGTATTGTGATTTACCTTGACGGTGCAAGGCACGTCAAGTGATGGCTATGAATGTACATGATGGGAGAGACTCATTGCATGTGCATACTTCATAGCATTGTTTTACCTGTTTTTGATGATCATGTAATATGATATATATGCATGTTTTATATGCTAACATGTGGTAGCCCTGATTCGGGAACCTACTGGGCGCGTTGATCTAACGCCCTAATTCTATCCTCAGAGGTGAATGCAGGTACAAGGAAAGGGAAAGAGAAGGTCGATGACCGGGAGGGGAGCCAAGCCTGAGTGCTTGAATGATGAACATGATTATTTATCTACTGTCTTTTGAATTATATTTTGATGGACATGTAATAAGTTAATACTTGCTATGGTTTGATTAGACTATTAACTATGGATGGTTGTTTATCTTAATTATCATTTGAGACTGTTACTTGCTATCTTTTCATATTATTTCCGCAGTTAATTTAGTTTATTCTGCATGTTGTAGTTTGTTCCATGTGTGATTTATTATCATGGTCTAGTCCATGTACACATGGGTGGCCAGTTAAGGTTCAGACTTAAGTAGTCTGAACTTAACTCACGTCGTGACGCCGCCCGCTCTCTTTCGATGTTTTATTATTATTTAAAAAAAAAAAAATTAGACTCTAATTTCTCGGAGAGGGTGGGGCGTTACATGAAGCTCCAAAAGACGTGTCATTTTGAAGGCATCACACTGAAATTGGAAGGACTTCATGAATGCTAACCAACACAAGTATTTGAACCTTAGGACTGACTTAGATTGAGACAAACCTTAGAATTCATGATTTAGAATTTTGTAAAACTTAATTGCATTTCTAAGTTAATTGGAATTTGCCCTATTTTGGAGAAGCTCTTACATCTACCAGATGTGCTCAAGTATTGGTTACATCTTTATGATTTTATACATCACTCAATGAGCTTTTCAAAAAGTCCAAGAACAGCCAATTCCAAAATTTATAGTAAAATAGAGCGAAACAGTTTTGTCATGAATTTACCCTGACTTGGAGAGATCGTTTGTGCTATCAAATGAACTTAAATTGGCTTAAATTTTTTGCATAGATAGGTATTTCAAAGAGATTCCAAATAAGTATAAGAACTCCGAAAACAAAGCTATATAGCTCAAGTTATGAGCATTTGAGTAAAAGCGTACAAATAGATTCTTGAGCTGGATAAAATTTTCCCTCACTTTGAGAGATTATTTGAGGTATCAAATGAACTTCAAATTGTTTCAAATCTTATGAGTAGATATATCTCCCAATGATCTTTCCAACGAGCCCAAGAACTCCCAAAACCGAGTTTGGGAGCCCAAGTTATGGCCATTTTAGTGAGGATGTACGAAACTGATGCAGTTTAGTCGACTGAACTATAATATTCAGTCGACTGAAAATGCTGCAGATTACATTTTTACCTCTGATAAGATTCAGTCAACTGAATTATGCCCAGTTGTTTTAATGGTCATATCTGGACTTTTCCGTCGACTGAATCTTCAAATTCAATCGATTAAAAATGTAACGGCTAGTTTTTGACAACTCTTGTCTTGCGTATTTGACCTCCAACGGTCATATTTTTTTGATGACTTTAAATACATGATCTTAAGGCATTCTAAGGGTTGATTCTTGATGAGAAAAACCCTCTCTAATATTCTCCAAGACTCATGAGCACTAAAATTCTATAGTTAGATTACCAAAGTTCTTGAACTCAATCTCTCACACACTCAAAGCTCTCATGGGCAAATCTTGAGCATCTTAGGCTCACTATTGAGTGTGTATTTAAGAGAACCTTTAGGGATAGATTGTTCTTATAGGAAAACCATTTATCTTCCCTATGCCTCTTTTCCTAATCTTTGGTTTGGCATTAAACGGAGCATCTACTCATCACCAAGGAGCATAGTAAGGAGAAGGACATTCAAGAGCACACCAAAGTTACTTCAAGCAATCAGAGGGTAGTGTTCTTGGTATTTCTCAAACACTATTCTTTCCATTATTTATTGAGAAAATTGTAAAGGGTTGGTGTAACCCTTGTGAAATCTCAAGAGAGGTGTTCTCTTATGTGTCATTGGTCAGATCTTCACCTGTGAAGAAGATCAACTGTTGTAAATGTTCGATCTCCACCCGTGAAAGATATCAAGGGTTGTAATAGGTTTCTTCTCCACCCATGAAGGAGAAAGCTAGTGGTGTACTTGAGGCGTGGATATAGACAAGGTTGTAGAACCACGTAAAAATCTCTGCGTCAAGATATTCCATCTCCTCTCATTATTGTGCTTGTGTTTTATCTTGTATCTTAATCGCACAATTTGGAGATAAATTAGATTAATTTATTAAGACCAATAAATTAATTGACTCACATTTCAAAGAAATTTAAAATTCCTCCATTGTCCTATTCACCCCCTCCCTCCCCCCCTCTCCCCCCTCCCCCACTTTTCTCCCTTCTCTTAGACTATTCTAGATATCAAGATAGCTCGACTAACAAGTGGTATCAGAGCGATGTCTTTTGTACTCGACTTAACCTTCTAAGAGCCGATCCTTGAGGTAGTAAAATGTCTATGGGAAATAGCTTGGCCGTGATGGGTCCTTCAATTTTTTTATGGCTCCAACTATGCTCATTGGAAAGCTAAAATGGAAATATGTTTAATCAAAGTAGAAATGATTAAATGTGGTTGGACTCAACCAATCAAAAGTTACATCACTTGAAGTGATGTTATAAAGACCATGCACTCGGCTAATGTGAAAGCCCTTGATGCTATATTTTGTGTTGTTTCATCAAACATCTTGGAAAACATCATATCATGTGAAACCGCAAAAGAGGTATGAGAAATTTTAGAGGAAACCCATGAAAAACTAAGAAGGAAGAAAGCATAGAAAAAGTCTATTGTCTAGGACCCATCCAAGCTCTTTTACATAATAATGTGTAACGCCCCGCTCCTTTCTACAGCCTAAAAGGGTCATGGCCCACTTAATTGCAGGCTGAACGGGCGTGATCCAACGCATTACACATCTAACGGGTCTTACGTTACAGATTTGTAGCTGGGGGAAAATAAGTATATATATACTTTTTTTAAAGATTATAAATGAAATAACAAAGCCATCAACTCCTTCAAGCCCAATTTTTACGCTTCGCATGAATCATAATATCATCGACAATATGAAATAAATAACATCAAATCTAATCTCACTACTCACATCTCATTCCATAAAATAAAACAAAATTAATATCCTCAAAGTTCTCAACTATTTCAAACCAACCAATCCAATCTCTCAAAATACGTAATAACAAATAAATAAATCCAATCACATGAATCCACAACTATTCTAAGAAATTAAATATTCATCCTTGACAGCCTCTAAACATCAGTGGTCTCCTTCAATCCTAACTCCAGAGGATTACCTGCAATGTAAGGGGTGTGAGCTCCAAGCGCAGTGAAGAAATACAATAGCACACATTCAAAACATGATATCTCCATTATTCTCAATTTAACATAATAAATGCAATATAAAAACATAATTAAATGAATATGCATTTATTGACCATGTTCTATGGCATGCAATGCAAAATGCTCAATGCACATGCTCAGTGCCTCATCCATTCACAACAACACCTACTGTATTTGGTGGCCTACCCGCCGAAACGAAGCTAACACAACACCACATGAAGTGGTCTACCCGCCGAAGCGAAGGCTATCACAACACCACATAAAGTGGCTTACCTGCTGAAGCGAGGCTAATACCACCACCAAATAACAGTCTACGTGATCTTTCATGGCTCAATAATCCAAAACCTACCACATGCGTCGTACTACTTACTTAAAGTGAGGCTAACACTGCCACTGTCGTGGTTTAAATGAAAGATTACGGCTCACACCTCCATACCCATCCCATGAATATGAAGATGACATGTTCAATGTCACATCTAACATGCATTATCTCTATTATTGTGTCACATGTTATGAATCATATCAACATGCCATGAATTTAAACATTATACTCTAACAGTCATATGATCTCAAATTGACATAAGCACCATATATATGTCCCAAAGCATCATAATCCAACATCAATAATCTTACACTTGCATAATAATAAATTATATCACAGCATTATGATTATGACAACACAATATCATTAATCCATCTCAATAACATCACAAATAACTCTATAACAATAAATAAAACATCTATCTAATTCGAACATAATTATTGGACCTTTCAACAACGCTAGTGGCTAATTTTCAACTATCCGGGCAGACTGAGTCCCCTCACTGGCCATTAGAACACTTAGCCTATCCCCTTTACATTACTGTGAGTAAGCACTAGATTATGCCACTAGTTCCCACATATTATACCCAGTCCATTTCATAGGTCCAATATTATATTCCCAAAATAATTACATAATGCAATATTTTCCATTGCTCAATCACATAAACAAAAAAGAGTACATCATGTACAACCAAAGTATAATATATTGTTTTTCCCTCACCTTAGAATTTGTAATGTGTATGTGCTGAATCCAAACGCTTTCCAAATTGTTGTCAACTTGTAGGACTTTCAGGATATGCTGCACACAAATTTGTTTGGAGGTTCTAAGTATTATTCTTAATATCATGCCTATCAAATAATTTGAACAACCTAACTCAATAATAATTAATTTATTTTAAAAACCAACTTTGCACCCAAAACAAAGGGGCTAACCCAATAGGAGATGAGTTTGTAAACTTCAATCGGGGAAATAACACGGTCGAATAAAACTAAGAACATACCTTGAAAAAGTCAGGTTAAAATCACACATATTATTATTACTGTTTTGAAACAATCACTTTGGTGTTTAAACAAATAAACGTAATAAAATTATAAACAAGTTTGCAAGAATCTAGATCTTAAAATAGTTTAATCAAATACATTAATTAATAAAACCATTTAAACTAATGTATATATATATATATATATATATATATATATATATATATATATATATATTCTTTTTTTTATAAGATAAATAATAAGAGAACCTTGCCAAATAATAGATAAGTATATTGGTTAAACAAATTTGTAACTTTCAAAACATTATTATTATTAGTCTACTATTGTGCTCAAATAAGTAAACAACTCAATAATAGTTTAAATGAATAAGTAAGTGATTTAAGCCATTTTCCATAATTTAAAATAAGTAGAAAAGGTTATTTTGTAAAAATCATCCTTTAAACACTCTTTGTAAATAAAGCTAAATAAGAAGAGGGACCTTGTCCAAAAATAAATAAATGGATCATCTAAAAAGTTTTAGTAAAATTTCAAGGCATTATATAACTTAATCAAATAGGGTGATTGGTAAATAAAATAAAATATGATGATACTATAGAAAGAATAATAACTTCTTGCAAGGTGGATTAAAATGTATAAAGAAAACCCACCAAAGGGGTTCGACTAAAAAGAAGGGGCCAAAACTTGAGTTTTGTTTTTATTTTTTTTTGTTTATCAAAATAAATCAATACTGAAAGTAGCAAGTAAACAAAAGTAATAAAATACAAAGTGATGTAACAGGGAATAAGGGACTCACGACCTAGAGCAAGGAGCGGTAAGATCTAAAATTTATTTATGGGCTTTGGGTTGATAAAGATATGCATCTTATCAAATAAAGAATTAGAATGGAAAAATATTCTAGAAGATGCAAAACTAATCTGGGAAATTGGGCAAGAGAAAGAAAGGAAACAACATACCTTAGATTGGGAGAGAGTTCTTGAAAGGATTGGCCACAAGGAGAGAGATACTGGTTGTAGTATAAGGTGTATACAGATGAGTGGTTTTGACTAAGGATAAGAGGTAAATATGGGAGATGTGCATATGGAGGCCGAATGGAATTCATGTGGGGCATTTAGCACTGTAGAAAAGGAATTAGGGCTGAGATTTTGAATGGAACTTATTTATTTAGGGATCCTTGGATGGGTAGTTTCCATTGGGTAGGTTCCCTAATTAGATTAGGATTTTCTAAAATTTTAAAACTAAGGTAGAAAGAAAGTTTCTAAAATTATTCATGTATCCAAGGTGGGACCTTCTTATGGGTCACACGAATTTGGGGTTGCTAATTACCTTTCTAAATTTTATTTATTTGCTTAATTTAGTTTCCCTCTAATAATAATTTATTTAATTAAATTTCTCTTTCTAAAATTCATAACTTTCTAAACATCAAAAGAATTGAACACTACATTCGACTAAGGCATGGGTACACTTGTCTTTTCAAAATTAATCAATTTTATTTGAAACACAAACACTAAATTATTCTCCGATTAATTTATTCAATGCATCTCTTAATTAAACTCTCAATGTATTTTCAAAGTTCAGGAAATTAACATTCACCTTTTTTTTTTTGTTATAATTAAATCTTCTTCGTTCTTAATTAGCTCTACCCAATAACATTGACCCACTAATCAGCTACTCTGGGTAGGGTCATTACATAATGTCAATACTATAATTGAAGAACCTAAATATGAAGACTTAGAAGAAGAAGACCAAGAATATGGTATTCTTCAAGAAGGCTATAAAGATCTATGTCTTGAACTTGAAATGTTAACTAAAAGATTTACTAAGGCAATGAATGAAAACACTAAACTTTCGAATAAAATGAGTTATGAAAAGTTAACAAATGAGAAAACCTTAAAAGAATTAGAATTACCTAAAGAAGAGGCATTAAAATTTAAAGGAGATAAAATTCAACAAAATTCTAAAGCAACACAAAATTATCAGAGTTTAGAGGTTTGGTAGTAGAGTTTCGTGTGTGGGTTGTGATGGCCCTGGCCCAGAAAGGCCGAGTCCAATGGGGCAGAAATTGAGATATTTGGCCCCGTCGGTCGGACCGATAGGCACTGGTGGTCAAACCAACGACGGATAGTGGAACGGGTGTGTCGATGTGGGAAAAAGTCCCACATTGCCCAGGAGATGAATGTTGAGGGGGTTTATACGAGGCCACACCCCTCCTTCCTAACGCAACGTGTTTTGGGCATGTGTGTTGGATCAGGCCCAATACAAAGCCGTGCAGACCAGTGTAGGCGCAAAGTGGACAATATTGTGTTGGACCGAGTTAGGTTGGATTAAGCACGCTCGGGTTGTGCCGTTACAAATGGTATAAGAGCCCAGGTTCAACACTCGGACTTGGTGGACCTTCCCCTAGTTGTTGTGAGATGAGCCAAGGACGTGGCTTTCCCCTAGGCGGCTGAGTCGAGTTGAGGGCGGCTCTGGGCTTAAGTGGGGTGGATTGTGATGGCCATGGCCCAAAGGCCTAGAAAGGTCAAGCCCAATTGGGTAGAAATTGAGATATTGGACCTCGTCAGTTGGACCGACAGGCATGGTCTGTCAAACCGACGATGGACAGTGGAATGGGTGTGTGGATGTGGGAAAAAAATCCCACATCGCCCAAGAGATGAATGTTGAGGGGTTTATATGAGGCCACACCCCTCCTTCCTAACACAACGCGTTTAATGCAAAGCTGTCCAGGCCAGTGTGGGCCCAAAGTGGACAATATTGTCCTGGGCCGAGTCGGGTTGGATCGGTCATGCCCGAGTTGGGCTGTTATAAATGGTATCAGAGTCCAAGTTCAACACTCGGACTGTGTGGGCCTTCCCCTAGTTGTTGTGAGACAAGCCTAGGATGGGGCTTTTCCCTAGGTGGCTGAGTCGAGCCAAGGGTGGCTCTGGTCTTAAGTGGGGGTGGATTGTGATGGCCCTAGCCCAAAGGCCTAGAAAGGCCAAGCCCATTGGGGCAGAAATTGAGATATTGGGCCCCATCGGTCAAACCAACAGCGGACAGTGGAATGGGAAAAAGTCCCACATTGCCTAGGAAATGAATGTTGAGGGGGTTTATGAGGCCATACCCCTTCTTCCTAACACAAGCGTTTTAGGCATGTGTGTTGGATTATGCCCAATGTAAAATCATGTGGGCCCAAAGCGGATAATATTGTGCTGTGCCGAGTTGGGTTGGATCGGGCACACCATGGTTGGGTCGTGACATGGGATCTCTGACGAACCTAAGTTTGCCCCAAATTCCATGTTTGAAAATTCATAGAACATTAGATTTAAAAACTTAAGCCTCCAAATTTAGCACATACCATCTGTTAGTGCCCCGGCTTGTCGAGTCCCTAAGTTTGTCAATTCCATAACTCGGAAAGAAGCATTTGCTAAAAGCTTGAAGATTCAAGGTAATCAAGATTGAAGATCATGCTCCACCGGATTAAAGATCCTCGTTATGGCAATCACAAAACAAGTATTTGGCCATAAACGACTTTAGGTGGTACCCACACCTTTGGAGGACCATTCCTAGGCTTAGTTGAAAAAATATCATAAAAAGCCTAGAGAGGAAGCTTGACAGTAAATTGGAAGCGAACTTGGAAATATGAATTAAGTTCACTGTCAGCTCAACCTATTGTTCTCACTGACCCCTCGGTGGAGTCAGGATCGACCCATTGTAATGTTCCGCCGTTTTTCACTCGCCACAAATCAGAGTATATATATTTTTTTAAATGAGTGAAAGAGGACGGGATGCCACGATGCGAGTTAAGTTCGAGTTTCCAAAACCCGACCCTTAACTGGCCACCTTTACGTGTGAGTGGACTAATTCCACTTATACATTTCACACGTTTTTTGAATACTTGCGGAATAATATATATATGGATAAGATATTATTCATAATCATGTCACCATTAAGTAGGGAAAACAAATCACCATCCAATTCAAATTAAAACTTAAAGATAATCACACCATAGCAAATAGTTTCTAAGTTATTACAATCCAAAATATTAGTCCTCCCAATATATCATAAATATCAAAACCAAGTAAATTAAACTTCATTCATTCCAAGCTCCTACGCTTGGCTCCCTTCATGTCTTATGTCCGTTTCCTTGTCATTCCCTGTTCCATCATCTATAGGGTAGAAGTAGGCATCAATCAACATGCCCAGTGGGTATTCCAAGTAGGGTTTGGTACATATAGGAGTAATATAAATCAAGATAGATAAATGATATCATATTTGTAAAACATCTCATAAGTAGTAAAAACAATGCATGATATCCATATCATAATCATGCTTACGTATGTGTCATATCATGGGTGTCAATGCCAAATGATCTCTCACCGAATTTCCATTTCCAATCACATCATATATAAATAGTTTCCTTGATAAATCGCCATATCAATGTGTTCCCTTGGCTAATTACGTTCGTTGTGTTTTGTGACGGCACCACCAGGTCACTGTATACCTTTAATACCCTGCCCCATATTAGGCATGTTTTAGCTTAATAGACCTTGTTTAACCGGTTAATCTTGAGGATTAAGGTTAGAGCTTTGGGGGAAGCTCAAGTGTGGCCCAATCTGAGCTTGTGAGCTCAGTGATCCTGCTCGTCCAGCTGGAAGGGCATTTTGGTAATTTATCGCTTATAGTTGTTATTTTATAAATTATGTTGTTATGTGATTATTATTGGATGATAATGTTCTCCTTAATAAAGGATTTGTATTTCTGATTTTAAAATAATTTTATTTTCAGAAAATGGTATTTTAAATCCACCCGTCAAAACCCCGAAAGAGAGTAATAATTATTTTAAATGATTTTGAAAATGAGATAAATTTCAAAACTAGTATTTTGTGTTATGGTCTAGTTATTCCTTTGCACCCCAAAATGAGGTCTCTAAATTGTTTATTTTAATATTTGTTTAATTAAGTAAATAGTGTTAAATGGTGATTTTTATTTAAATCAATGGTTTTTAGTGAGTTAAATTCAAAATTTTTTATGGTGATTAAGGTTTTCAAAACCCAACCTATCTGTAAGGTTGGATTAAGGTTTTGAGTTTTTAAAATCATACTTTCAGTTTAAAATCGAATTTTATTAAAACCAGGGACTAAACTGCAAAACTGAAAATTATTGAGGACTTATTTGCAACCACCAGTGGAACAGTGTTTTCACTGTATCAACGTCCGCACCCTGCTGCATGCAGTGGCCAAAGGCCCCCTTCCTCCGGCCAAAGCTCTATATATTGAGCTCTTCAGGCCAGCTTTCAAACTCCCAGATAATTATCTATCTTGCTCTTCTCCCTCTTTGTCTCAGCTACCTGAAAACCAGCCCAACCGAACCTCTGTTCTTCCCAGTTTTCATTGACCATACCTTAGAGGGAAAGCTTTTCAAAAATCCAGATTTTCGGCCCAGGAACTCGAGTGAAGGTAACCACTGTGTTCCTCTTTCGATTCCAGTCAGTTTAGAAT
Source organism: Chimonanthus salicifolius (assembly GCA_013350335.1). NCBI lineage: Eukaryota > Viridiplantae > Streptophyta > Magnoliopsida > Laurales > Calycanthaceae > Chimonanthus > Chimonanthus salicifolius. The sequence goes on along the minus strand of CM023532.1, from coordinate 72,873,312 downwards.
CAAGAAAAACCGGTTTTGGTCCTGTTTTGAGTGAGAAAAACCAGTTTGAAATCTAAGGAAAAACCATGGGTACTTGTACCCATGAGCTTTCAGTGCTAAAATCGGATGACCTAGTGAGCCTCAAAGCTCCAAACCATTCCCTATGGAAAGAGGACTCCCAGAGGAGTCCATCGGACCGGCTAAGTGTGAAAATCGAATCCGGAAAACCCTCTGTTTCTGGATTCGCGTTTCACTGTGTGACTGCGTCACTGTCTACTGGTGTAAATAGTGGAGGAAGACGACTCTCGGACGGTCCGAGAGTCGATCTTCGGACGGTCCGAGCAGTACCTCTCGGACGTTCCGAGCTTCACCAGAAGCTCAGAAGCGCCCGAGGCCAACCTGACGCACTCGGACGAACCGAGCAGAGTTTGGAAGGACCGAGCCCTACTTTGGACGTTCCGAGGCTTACAGACCCGCCGAGACCCCTTTTTCAGATCTTTTCGGTTCGGAAGGACTTTGGAAGGTCCGAGACCCAATCTTCGGACGATCCAAAGTCAGACCCATGATCAGAGGTCAGTGACTAGTTTAGGTATGGTCGGATGATCGAAGCCACAGTACCTGGTTTTGAGGCATGTTCCGAGGGACCCAGTTTTTAAGTGTAAATCTTGTTTGATTATTATTTGATTGCATGTGATGTAATGTTGGTACCCCTTTTTGTTAATTAAAAATGTATTAACCCTCTTCTCTTATTACTATAGCGTATATACTATTGTATTCACTTCTAGGCCGACCCTATTGGTCAGGCACTGAGTGATTTCGCTTTCAGGCCGACGCTATATTTGTCGGGCACTGAGTGACCTCGAGGCCTAACTCAAAATGTCAGATCTGGTCCTGTCCAGAAGACAACCGAGAAGTGACCCGAGGATCTAGACCTAACTCAATAAGTCAATCTGGTCAATGCCCAGAAGACAATATGAGTTTTGGACTGAGCACCCTTTTTATTATATTATTATCTTGTGGATTATTATAATTTAAAAAGGATAGAAACCAAGTCGGAGACTCAATTCCATGTACCTTGGATATTTTTTGGAAAAGCGTATAATTTCGAAATACTGCTTGTATGTGTATGAATGCTATGTATATTGATTGTGCACTTGTTTGTTGTTTGAACAGAGACTGCGAAACCACACACATACGGTGAGGGAACTTGACTTTTCAGTAGATGTAAACAGGTTTTGTTACTTGAGATGGATTTTGGAGCAATGAGTGGTTTCAAGTTGATGAACCCACTCATGTGCCTAGACATGATGCACTATGGTAAGAGTGCCTATGATGATGGTGAATAATATGATATTAATCATATGAGATGTGATACTGCTTGCACGTACATTTTACTATTGAACCATCGCCGAAGGTGTCGGTTACGTCTACTGGACCAGGTAGGTCGACAGTGACTGGCAAGGTGTGTCAGTACCGATTTGAGGTGTATAACGGAGATGTACTTGCAAGGATGTATTTTGACCGTGTCGGGACTTAATACTATTGGTGTCAGGATAGTATCTAGGGGTTGCGGTGGATGACAACAGTATTGGAAAAAGAAATGATGAGTTATGATAATGATGATAATATTATGCTTATTTTGTAATCAAGCATGAGATATTTATTGCAATTGTTGATTATTATGCTAACCTGTTGTTTACTTAACTGCACTGTTATATTTCCTTCACTGGGCTAGTTAGCTCACCCCACTCACCTTTCAGGAGATGAACCCGAGGAGGAGAACCCTCTTTTTCAAGCTTAGGGTGGATAAGCTGCGGCGGTGTTTCGGGATTCCCCCTGAGGGGAATACCCTCATCTTAACTTTTTGGTTCTTCGAACCCTTTGCTTTTGTAAAGTACCGAGTGTGGTACTTAGTCTGTTTTAACGTGATGTATTAGACTACTGCGTTTCTGTAGTGACTCTGATGATGATATTTTGTAATGATAATTCAATGTTGAATTTATGTGATCATGCTATGTGTCGTTGTTGCGCTTTTGTGGGTATCGGACTTATGGTACATGTTTGGGTCCACATGTTGGGATCATGTGTGACCTTTGGGCTTAACTGTTGATCCGGCCCAGTTAGAATGCTTAAGTTAGTTCCATTTAAAAAAAAAAAAATTCAGTCGCGTTCCGGGCCCACCTTTCGGGTCGGGGCGTGACAATACCTCCCCACAAATTAATCGGAATTACCGATGAAGTGTGGAATCCTCCCTCTGCGCAGGGTTTCGGGACCGCCTATCTAGGAGCTCTTTGGCCCAAATTACGCCGTAGCCATTTCTAGCAACCTGGACAAGGCCAAAATCTCAATAGTTCACATAACTTCATATAAGCTAGTCTCAAGCCCAAGTCATGTTCGGACCGCTCATAACTTGGCTTACTGGTCACGTGTATTCCCACCCATGCTATACATGAGGTAATGTATGCAAGAATGCCATTTCATTTCAAATTACATAATATCATTGAAAATTAGTTCATAAACATATACCATTTTGTTTAACCAAAGTAAACATCATATTTGGAATAAAAACCAGTGTCATATATAATCCATAGTGTCTCAATAAGGTACACTATCCTTGCAGTCTTGTGAGGATAATGCTTACGATCGCTTAAAACGAGTCACGATCCTTTGTCTTCTCTACAAATATCAATCCTTGTGCAATCGTTTCATATCCTTTGGCAAATCCGTTGGACCCTCGTCATCATCAGTGAGCTTGAAGAAGGGCCAACAAAAGCATCACTCTCTCTCTTGTGCTTACACTTAGGAAATCTAATACAATCAATCATAGTGATTGAGGTTGTGAAAAGAGAGGGGAAACAATATACAACTAGGATAGATATTTTTAGAACCAATTTTCTAGTCACCCTAGAAATTGTGATTGCTCAACGACGGCTACTGTAACGCCCTGCCTTTTTTCACTCGACGAAAATCAGAATGTATATATATATATATATATATATATATATATATATATATATATATATTTATTTATTTATAAAGAGTGAGAGAGAGTGGGAACATTACGACGCGAGCTAAGTCCGAGTTCCCAAAACCCGACCCTTAACTGACCACCTTTACGTGTGCGTGGACTAAGTCCACTTTAACAGTTCACACGCTTTACAATTAATTGCGGAATTATTATATGAATAAAATACTATCAATATCTATGACATTAATAAGCAAGGACGCCAATCACCATTAAATTAATTGAAACTTAAATATCTAAAATATCATCAAACCATAGCAAAATAAATCTAAGTTATTACAATCCCAAAATATCAGTTATCTTAATACATCATTCCAAAATCAAGCTAAGTAACATAAACATGAATTTGCCCAAACTCCTCCCATCGTGCCCCATGTCCTTGTCACTTCCTGTAACGCCCTGCCCTTTCCGAGAATTCAGAGTCTAATTTTTTTTTTTTTTTATAATAACACCGAAAGAGAGCGGACGACGCCATGACGGGAGCTAAGTTCGGACTACCCAAGTCCGACCCTTAACTGGCCACCCATGTGTGTATGGACTAAGACCATGAAAGACAAACCACACATGGAACTAAGTAAATCATGCGGAATAAACATAACTGATTGCGAAATAAATCAAATATGCGGAATTATAATCGATCCTTAGACTGCTCCATTCTCAGATAGCAAAGTACAAGTCATATTTACTTAAAACTAAACCTTCGTTCAAACTTAAATCAAACCATAGCAGTTATCTACATTAATACATATCCCTGAAGTTTGTCCAAATAACAATAAATAATGATAATCCATTCCAACACCCAAGCTCCTATGCTTGACTTCCTTCATGATCCTCGACTTTTTCTTTCCCTTTCCCTGTTCCTGCATTATCCTCTAAGGATAGAATTAGGGCGTTAGATCAACGCGCCCAGTAGGTTTTCCGATCAGGGCTACCACAAGGTTAGTATATAAAAACATGCATATATCATAATATTTGATCATAAAAAACATATAAAGTCAATGCTATGTATGTAAGTGCAAATGTAATGAGTCCCACCCACCACAAGTATACATAGCCATCAAGTTATTTCACAGTGTTCTTTCTTTGGGACTCTCACGACAAGGTATTCCACAGTACTCCTCATTTCCTGTGGATAGGACTCTCATCATTGAGTTATTCACAAGTGTTCTTTCTTTGGGACTCTCACGACAAGGTATTCCACAGTACTCCTCATTTCCTGTGGATAGGACTCTCATCATTGAGTTATTTCACAGTGTTCTTTCTTTGGGACTCTCATGACAAGGTAATCCACAGTACTCCTCATTTCCTGTGGATAGGACTCTCATCATTGAGTTATTTCATAGTGTTCCTTCAGTTGAGACTCTCACGTCAAGGTCATCCATAATCATCACCCCATGCCATGCATGAGATGTCAATGAATATATGTCATTTGTAAATATATCTCATCATTCAAAAACTCATTTGAAACATAATACAATAACAATATAACTCATAAAAACCATATAAAACCATTTATAAAAGTGGTTACAAGTAGGTAGGAAACCTACGGAAACTTTGCTTAAGTGTCCGTTCTTTTTGAGCTTCACCCGATCACGACTCGCACGCCAGTTCAAGTTCCGTTACCTTATTTCATGTCAATAAGTGAATACAATATACCATCTGATTTCTAACTAAGTCCTAAAACCCCATAAATCATCTTGTGGGGTTCGGCCATACCCATGGGCGAACTTCACCAACTTAGGATTTAATCTTCCTTTTTATTTGATCAACCCTTAAACACTTTACCCTTCAAACATATCTTGGTAGGGTTCGGCCATACAACATGGCCGAACCATACCACTTTGGTTTTGAACCCCTCTTTTCAAGTTCTTTGATCAATCCTTTACACTTTGACTTGTATTTACGGTTTTGCCATTGACATAACCATATTTAATCTTGTTTAGAAAAACAAGATCCGTTAAAACCACCTAGTGGGGTTCTGCTATATAACATGGCCGAACCTCACTAATCCCATTTGGATCTTTTAATCCATTCTAATCACATTCAAATGCTATTCAAATCACTTGGTGGGGTTCGGCCATACCCCATGGCCGAACCTCACCCCTTTTTGGTTTTGATGCTCAACTTACCACTCTTGTTGATGAACCAATGAGCATCTAAGTCCATGATTCTTTCATCTATGTCAACCTTTTAAAATATCATAACAACACTTAACAATTCATACTCATGAACTTAAATCCAAACACCCCTACTAGGGTCCATTTATCCCAAAAAAGGTCCATGGAGTTCGGCCATACCCATGACCGAACCCAATGGTTCTCTTGGATCAATAATTCCATCATTTGTACATAACTTAGGCTCAATACTTTTAGCCATAAGAACCACATGGTTCAGCCAACCCATGGCCGACCCAAGGTAATAAACTTATCTTCATTCAACACATTAAAACACCCTTCATAACTTGTATGGTTTTATCTTTCAAAACCATTAAAATTAACCATAAGTCTATTAAATCCTCTCATGGGGTTCGGCCATCCCCAATGGCCGAACCCTATGGCCTATGATTTGAACTTCTTTATCAAATACTTAACCTCATTAAAACATGTAAACATCACCATAGTATTGTATGGTTTTTACCTTTCAAAACCATCCAAATGCAAAAATAACTTCATGGGGTTTTGCCATCCAAAGTGGCCGAACCCAATGATCCATTTTTTATCATTTAAACCAACTTTACCCAAGGTTCGAACCCATGATGCATTCGGCCATTCCATGGCCAAATTATGTTCCATTTAACACATTGTATTAAACAAAATTCCATGGAATTACTTACCAATTCTCTAAGCCTTTCTCCTTGCTTTTGATCCTCGCTTCCTAGCTTTTTTAGCCTCCCTTCCTTTGCTGATTATATGCTTGATCAATGGTGAAAAACACCCAAGGATAATTCGGCCAAGAAGGTGTGTTCTTGAGAGAGGGGGAGAGAGATGAATTCTATGGTTTCATTGAGTGACAATTGACCAAGCATATGGTTTATCTCCATTATATAACAGCCCCAAAAACCATTCATTTACCCTCATTACTCTTTGACCAAACCAAGGAGTCACTTGGCACAAACCAAGACATCCCTTGGCACCAACCAATGCATCCCTTGGCACCAACCAATGCATCCCATGAGATGGAAAGACTCCTCCATCTTTCATCATTTAAGCCGCCCCCAACCATGGTGACCCTTGGCTTGGCCAAGGTACCCCTTCACTCCCAATGTATGGGACTTGTACTTTTGATGATGATTGAGATCAAGACAACCCTTCAAATTCCATTTGACTCACTTGAACTCAAGGCCCCTTTGATTTCCAACTCAACACACCCAACTCACTACACTTAATGCATATCATTTAATGCACTTGAGTCAACTCATTACTTGATTTAATTCCAACTCACTTCAGTCCCAACTCAACCTGATTTAACTCATATTTGAGCTCACTTGAGGGTCCACACGGTCAACCAAGGTCCACATGGTCAACACGACCCATTTGGCTCATTGACGCAATTGTCGCCATGACCCATTTATGGGTTGTTTTAGCCATTTGCATGTGATTTTCATATGTGCCTTAAGCCTACCCATTTATGCTCCATTTAGTTTCCAATCATTTCAGCTTAACCCCATTAAATTTGGGCTCACCCAATGGTCAAACAAGTCCATTATGACCCATTGGGTCCTTTGACCCAAATAACCAACTTAACCCAATTAGATGTACAATAATCATTTAATCTAATTGATCTTTCTAATATGTACAATAGGCCTTAATTTGAACAATGGGCCCCACTATTTTCTTATCTACGATCATAACCTTCTAATTTAGACATCTTGATATGGTTTCGTTATATCAAGGAAACGTTGTGATGATTTGTATGGTGTTTGATATGGAGATTGGGTGAGGGACCATTGGCATATGACACCCATGACATGACACATACATTTGCATGATTTGGATATGATTATCATGCACTGTTTTTTGTACTATGATATGTTTACTGTTTTGATATGATGTTCTTATTCTGATTTTTGTTGATCCTATATGTATAACCCTATTTGGAATCCCTACTGGGCATGTTGACTAATGCCCTACTTCTACCATTTAGATGATGGAACAGGAAATGGAAAGGACTTGGGACGTGAAGGAAGCCAAGCTTAGGAGCTTGGGCAGATTATATTTACTTTACTTGATTAATTTTGGAATAATGTATTTGAGATAATTAGCATTTTGGGATTGTAATAACTTAGTTTATTTTGCTATGGTTGGATGATTGTTTTGGATATTTAAGTTTTATTTAAATCAATAAGGATTGGCTTCCTTGCTTATTTATAGCATGGATATGGATAGTATTCTATTCATATATTAATTCCGCAGTTAATTTATAAAGCGTGTGAACTATTTTAGTGGACTTGGTCTACGCACACGTATCGTTGGCCAATTAAGGGTCGGGTTTAGAAACCCGGACTTACGTCGCGTCGTGACGTTCCTGCTCTCTCTCATTCTTTATTTTTTTAAAAAATATACTTTGATTTTCGGCGAGTGAAAAAGGGCGGGGCGTTACAGTTGGTATCAGACCGAAACCGGAAGTATGAATCTTTCAAAGTAAGATTAATACGGTATCATGTCTCACTGACAAGATAAGAATCTCAACTAATCGACTCTTCGGAGTCTGCTGCACGGGGGCCGAATTAATTTATTTTGTTGAGAATCAGACTGTAAGCATTCAATCTGATAACAACACTTTATGAAAAGAATAACTGCAAGGGAATGACAATCACTATAAGTACGGATTTATCAAACACAACAAAGTGGGACATTTTTCCACAAAACAAGAAACATCAGGATTGCTCCAAAATGAGAAACAATATGTGATACATAGGAAAGTTCCCCAAAACAAGAAATACAAGATGCTGATTTGGCAATTTCCCAAACTATGTAAACACAAAACATTATGAGAAAACTAAGTCAAGCGATGTTTCAATGACTTAGGAAAATGCCTCGAGAAGAAGAAGATCCCGATAGAACTCGCATCAGGAGGAAGAGGTACATCACCCACACCAGGAAGAGGGGCAAAACAATGTTAATATTCCTGAAGTACCTCCTGAGTTACAGAGCCTAGTACAGGCAGTGGCCACTTCCGTTTTACAACAACATCAGAAAGGCAATGTAGGCGCGACCTCCAATGAATCATAGGATCAGAATATGGTCAAGGACTTCCAACAGCAGTGTCCCCTTTATTTCAAAGGGAAAAAGGGACCCGCAGAAGCAGAAAACTGGGTGGAGAACATCACAAAAATCTTGAAGTTGCTCAAGACCACCGGTAATGAAGGCCGGATACTGCTGGTTACCTCACAATTGGTAGATGATGTAGGCAAATGGTGGAGAGTTATAGAACGTCAGCAAACACAGATTCCAACAGGGGAAAGGACCGAGATGACATGGGATCAGTTCATTGGAATGTTTCTGGGTCATTATTTTCCAGAGGAAGAGAAGGAACGCCAGACACAAGCATTCATATCTCTGGTTCAGGGCACCATGACGGTTGCAGATTAGTATCAGGAGTTTTTTCATCTATCCTGTTATGCTTTGTACATGGTAAACACATAATACATGAAGGATTAGAAGTTTGAACGAGGCCTACGACTTAGCTTAAGAGCGAATGTCACAATATTCAAATCAGCTACTTTGGCGGAAGTGGTTAGCTGAGCTAGTATAGCTGAGCAAGAGCTGATGGAAACAATCAAGTTTGTGGACAATCGCCGAGGTCAAAGCGGGGGAAATGCTTTCCGCCCAAATAAGAGATTCAGACGCAATTTTGGGAGACCCTCACCTTCTACTGGGTCCACTGGAGGATTTTGTCCCACTCAGCCCTCCACATCAGGATCTGTCTCTTAGGTTTCTCGAGGGATTAGCACCAGTTTTCACTATGGCCAGCAGGGCCATTTCAAGAGGGAGTGCCCACAGATCAGTAGGCCTCCTCATTTTAGGGGTTCATTCTGTCCTCCAACTCGACCAGCTCATTCTCAAGCATCCAGAGCATATAACCAGTCAAGACAGGCACCTATCCCTACAGGATTTGGGTGACTGTATACTTTGGCACCTCCTCCAGAGACGGTGGATCACTCAGTGATTCAAGGTATGGCAGTAGTTGGTAGTTCTTATGTTTTTGCATTATTTGATTCAGGAGCATCCCACTCCTTTGTATCTGCTGCCTTCATATCTGCTACTGGCACTTTAGTACAACAACTGTCCACCGTACTTACTATTGTATCCCCTATTGGAGACACATCACTTGGTCTGGTCTGCACTTCGGTAGACACTTAACTTGTTGGGTTCAGGTTTAAGTTCAACTATCTAGTACTCGAGATGACAAAGTACGATATCATATTTGGCATGGATTGGTTGGCTAACTTCCAGGCCAGCATTGACTACCATCTCCGCAGGGTGATATTTTGGTCACCTGAGGGAAAATGATATGTGGTACATGCCGACAGACAGAGCATTCCAATAACCCTGAAATTGCACGAAGAAATGAATCGTCTAGTATTGAACAACATCAGACTAGACAAGGCGCCAATGGCTGAACTACCTGCGGTAGTGAGAGAGTACACAGAGATATTTCCGACAGAACTCCCTGGGTTGCCTCCAAAGAGGGAGATTGATTTTGAGATCAAGCTATATCCGGGCACAGCTCTAGTATCATTGCCGCATTACCGGATAACCCCAGCAGAGATGTCGGAGCCGACGAAGCAAATTGATGAACTACTCAGACTAGGATGTATCCGGAACAACACTTCATCTTGGGGAGAACCTATGTTATTTGTGAAGAAGAAGGATGGTATACTTCGGATGTGTGTGGATTACAAGAAACTGAACCAGCTGTCAATCAGAAACAAGTACCTTCTACCCAGAATTGATGATTTATTCGATCAACTCAGAGGGGTTCCAGTCCTTTCTCCAAGATTAATCTGATGTCAGGCTACCATCAAATCCGTGTCAGGGATGAGGACATGGAGAAGACGACTTTCATAACTCGGTATGGTCTATATGAGTTTGTGGTCATGCCGTTTAGACTCACCAATGCAGCAGCTGTGTTCATGAATCTAATGAACAGAATCTTTCTTTCGTATCTGGACAAGTTCGTAATTGTCTTCATTGACGACATGCTGATTTATTCTACAAGTCAAGAGGAGCATGCTGAGCATTTGAGGATAGTTCTAGATACCCTGAAGAAGAACCAATTGTATGCCAAAGCAAGTAAGTGCGAGTTCCGGCTATTTGAGGTTAATTTCTTAGGACATGTCATATCAACGGAAGGAATAGCTGTGGATCCGGCTAAAGTGGCAACAACTAGAAACTGGAAAGCTCCAAGGAATGTGACCAAAATTCGCAGCTTTCTAAGATTAGCTGGTTATTATCAGAAGTTTATTATGGACTTCTCCAAGATTGCAACTCCACTTGCCAGACTCACTCAGAAGGGAGTCAAATTTGATGGTCTGATGTGTGCAACCGAAGGTTTGAAGACCTAAAGGAGAAGCTTATGACTGCTCCTATTCTGATTTTGCCGGAAAGAGGCAAGGGCTATGAAGTATATTGTGACGCTTCAGGAGAAGGACTTGGGTGTTCTCTCACTTTAAGCCATCATATAGTGGCTTATGGTTCAAGGCAGCTGAAAATCCATGAACGCCACTATCCCATACAGTATCTAGAATTAACCGCAGTGGTCTTCGCTCTTAAAAGCTGGAGACACTATCTTTATGGCGAGAAATTTGAGGTATTTTCAGATCACAAAAGTTTGAAATATTTCTGTTTGATCAGAAAGAACTCAACATGAGGTAGCGTAGATGGATGGAGTATCTGCAAGATTATGAGTTTGCACTTCCATATCATACTGGTAAGGCGAACAAAGTGGCGGATGCCCTCAGTCACATGACACATGCAACAGTGGCTAGTTTGATTATGAAATTTTCGTCCCGAAAATCGATAGAAGCAGGGTTTCAAACAAATTACACAAATAGCTCAGGATGAACTGCTCTCATTTCTGATTCAAGTTCCCAAGTGGCTTCCTCATTACCATGTCGATCCCATACCACTTTGACGAATTGAATTGCTCGGTTCTGCAACACCCTTTGTTCCGTCTCAGTTATTCGGACAGGCTCTCGACGTAAGATACGTCGCTTTGCACCTCTTTGTCTTGCACATTCAGTACGTGCGATGGATCAGGATTGTACTTCATCAACATAAAGACATGAAATACATCGTTCAGTGATGACAACTGTGGAGGGAGTATCAGACGATAAGCCACTTCCCCCACCCTATTTTGGATTGGAAAGGATCCCACAAATCAGGGTGACAGCTTCCCTTTCTTTCCAAATCGCATGTGTCCCTTTCGTGGCGAGACCTTCAAGAATACTAGGTCTCTCACTTCAAACTCAAGGAATCTCCTTCTCTTGTCAGCGTAGCTCTTCTGACGACTCTGAGCAGTGAGCAGATGTTGTCGTATCACCTTAATCTGTTTCGTGGTCTCTGCAACTATTTCAGGCCCAATAAGTACGGGTTCACCGACCTCTGTCCAGTACACTGGTGATCTACAGGGTCTACCATACAATGCCTCAAATGGAGCCATCTTGAGGCTTGCCTGGTAACTGTTGTTGTATGAAAACTCAACCAGTGGTAAATGATCTTCCCAACCACCCTTGAAATCGAACATGCATGCTCTCAGCATATTCTCCAATGTCTGTATTGTTCGCTCTGATTGTCCGTCAGTTTGAGGATGAAACTGTGTTGATTAACAAATTCATCCCCATAGCCGACTGCATACTCTGCCAGTGAATCTACCATCTTTGTCGGATAGAATCGTTCTGGGGATACGATGTAGCCTGATGATGTCTTTGATATACTGCCGCCCCAAAGTCTCAGACGAGTCTGTTATCTTGATTGGAAGGAAATGTGCAGACTTGGTTAGACGGTCCATTACAACCCAGATTGCGCTGTTACCCTTTGAAGACCTTGGCAATCCTGTCACAAAATCCATGGAAATATGTTCCCATTTCCATTTTGGCAATGGTAAGGGCTTGAGCAATCTTGGTGTTTTCTGATGTTCTGTTTTGACTTGCTGACAAGTAAGGCAATGAGAAACAAAATCAGCTACATCTCTTTTAAGTCCATGCCACCAATAATGTCTTTTCAGATTATGGTACATTTTGGTGCTACTTGGATGAATAGAGAGTTTTGTTTGGTGTGCTTCGATCAACAACTCTCTTCTGCAGCTTTGAGGCACATATGTCTTACCTCGGAATAAGATACCTTGTCCAGGTCGTAATTCCCATTCTGGTACGACTTCACCAGTAGACATCTTGGCCCATATTTCCTCCACTTCCGGGTCTGTCCATTGTTCCTACTCAATGTTGGTAACCATATTAGACCGTACCATTAGATTATACATGCTCCCACGGTCCTTGATGTAAAAATTAAATTCTCGGATGGTCGTCAACATTTCCCATTCCTTCATAATTAAACTGGCCACAGTTGCGTGTGACATGCGGCTAAGGACATCTGCCACTTTGTTCACCTTGCCAGGATGATATCGTAGTGCAAACTCATAATCTTGCAGATATCCCATCCATCTGCGCTGCCTTGTATTGAGTTCCTTGTTATCAAACAGATACTTCAAACTCTTATGGTCAGAAAATACTTCAAATTTCTCACCATATAGATAGTGTCTCCAGCTTTTGAGAGCGAAGACCACTGCGGCTAATTCCAGATCATGAGTGGGATAGTGGCGTTCATGAATTTTCAATTGCCTTGAACCATATGCCACTATATGATGACTTTGAGTGAGAGAACACCCAACTCCTTCTCCGGAAGCATCACAATATACTTCATATCCCTTGCCTCTTTCCGGCAAGATCAGAGTAGGAGCAGTGGTAAGCTTCTATTTCAGGTCTTCGAACCTTCAGTTGCATACATCCGACCATTCAAACTTGACTCCTTTATGAGTGAGTAGGGTGAGTGGAGCTGCAATCATGGAGAAGTCCATAATAAACTTCCGATAGTAACCAGCCAATCCTAGAAGGCTGCGGATTTCGGTCATATTCTTTGGAGCTTTCTAGTCTCTAACTGCTGCCACTTTAGCCGGGTTCACGGCTATTCCTTCTGCTGATATGACATGTCCTAAGAGTTGACCTCAGATAGCCAGAACTCGCACTTGCTTGCTTTGGTAAATAACTGGTTCTTCTTCAGGGTGTCCAATACTATCCTCAGATGCTCAGCATGTTCTTCCCGACTAGTGGAATAAATCAGGATATCGTCAATGAAGACAATTACAAACATGTCCAGATAAGGACAAAAGATTCTATTCATCAGATCCATGAACATGGCTGGTGCATTGGTGAGTCCAAACGGCATGACCACATATTCATACAGTCCATACCGAGTTCTGAACGCCGTCTTCTGTATGTCCTCATCCCTGACACGGATTTGATGGTAGCCTGACATCAGATCAATTTTGGAAAAATAGCTGGAACCTCTTAGTTGATCAAACAGTCATCAATTCAGGGTAGAGGGTACTTGTTCCTGATCGTCAGCTGATTCAATTTTCTATAATTCACACACATCCGAAGAGTACCATCCTTCTTCTTGACAAATAATACCCGTGCTCCCCAGGATGATGTGATGTTCCGGATGCATCCTAGTCCTAGCAATTCATCAATTTGTTTCTTCAACTCAGACATTTCTACTAGGGCCATCTGATAATGCGGCAATGATATAAGAGGAGTGCCAGGATATAGCTTGATCTCGAAGTCAATCTCCCTTTTTGGAGGTAAACTAGGGATTTCTGTCTGAAATACCTCTGCATAGTTTTTCACTACCGTAGGTAGTTCAGCCATCAACGCCTTGTCTTGTCTGATGTTGTTCAGTACTAGATGGTTCATTTCTTCATGCAATCTTCTGGTCATTGGAATGCTCTGTCCATCGGCATGTACTACATATCGTTTTCCTTTGGATGAGCAAAATATTACTCTGTGGAGATGACAGTCAATGCTAGTCTAGAAGTTAGCCAACCAATTCATGCCAAATATGATGTCGCACTCTGTTATCTTGAGTACCAGATAGTTGAATTTAAATTTGAACCCAACAAGTTCAGTGTCTACAGAAGTGTAGATCAGACCCAGTGATGTGTCTCCAATAGGGGATACAATGTAAGTGCTGTGGACAATTGTTGTACTAGAGTACCAGTAGCAGATACGAAAGTAGCAGATATAAAGGAGTGGGATCCTCCTGAGTCAAATCTAACCCATCCATTCATCTATCATTAGATTTAGGCCATCCATCATCATCATGATCATCTTAACCTTAGATTAGTGTTCATCCATGCATCACCTATTAATCCTTGCATTCATTTCATGCATTAGTCATCTTAGCCATTAGATATTAGGTCATCTAATCTCATTCACCCATTCATCTCTTAGAAACCCTAGAGCCTCCACATGCATCAATCACATACACACATTTCCTTAGATTTAGGTCATACATTTCATCATCCATTTAAGATCCACCTATGCATCTAAACCCTCCATCAACCATCTACCCAATTTTATAATTATTTTACCCTAAATACCTTAGAGCCATTAAATCAAAACCTATTAAATATAAGCCTTTCATCTATAAAACCCTAAGCTATGAACAACTTGTAGTTCAAGCTAGCCCCCATGCGCATATCACACCTCATCATCCCATGATTTTTGCAACATAAAACCTCTCACATGCACTTAGACTAAAAACCATCTAAATACACCCGTAAGATCCAAAAACACCTCATAATCCAATCCCCAAGTATCCCACATGATTTTTCCCAATCCCAAAACAATCCAATTTCTAGTTTTTCTCCCAATCTCCTATATTCTCTCCACCTTGACCTAGCCACCAAGGAAAGCTACACAAAAATTGTGTGATCCTCCTTGTGTAACCCTAAAAATCAAGTTTTAATCCCCATCATTTATAACGCCCAGCCCTTTTTCACTCGCTTTCCGAAATTCCGAGTCTATTTTTTTTTAAGAGTGAGAGAGAGCGGGACCTCACGATGCGAGCTAAGTCCGAGCTTCCAAAGCCCGACCTTTAACTGGCCAACCATGCGTGTGCGTGGACCAAGTCCACTAAAATGGTTCACATGTACTCAAGTTAACATGCGGAATAATCATAGATGCGGAATTATAATAGAATCGTAATTCTATTCCATTTTAGATAGTAAGGAGTCCATCACTTAACAATAATTATCTTATGTTAACATATCCAAGTTAACATTCAAACCATAGCCATTAATCTAAGTTATTACATTCCCGAATACTAGCTATTCAAATACATAGTCCATGAATAACTTAAACAAAATGAACTAAACATCCAAGCTCCTAAGCTTGGCTCCGATCTCGTTCATCGTCTCATCCATTCCCTGTGTCATCAACTAGGATAGAAGTAGGGCGTTAGACAACGCGCCCAGTAGGTATTCCAATTAGGTTTAACACATGGGTTAGTACCAAAAATCCAGATATAATATATCATACCATACTTGTAAAGCATCGTATCCAAAACAATGTATGGTAATAAAGATCCAATCATACAGATAAAAACCAGAAACCTTCCATGATAATAAAGATCATAATCATGTTGATACAATGCCATGCCATGCTATCATATGCGATGAGTCCCACCGATCACAAAACATCCTCTTGATGGAAAGCTCCTCATCAAGGTATCGCCCACGATTGTTTTACGGAAGCCCCGACGGAGTGTGGATCTCCGGTTACATTTCATACATTGTATCTTCTTGATGGAAAGCTCCTCATCAAGGTATCCCCCACGATTGTTTTATGGAAGCCCCGATGGAGTGTGGATCTCTGGTTACATTTCATACATAATATCCTCTTGATGGAAAGCTCCTCATCAAGGTATCCCCCACAAATGTTTTACGGACGCCCCGACGGAGTGTGGATCTCCGATTACATATCATCCCTCCCATGCCATGCATGAGATTCAAATGTCCACATGCTATGCAATTATACAAATCATAGCATTTAAAATTTCATATTTGAAACATAACATTTTTACAACATAAACCATCAAAATAAAGAGTTAAACCATATTACATAACCATGGTCTCAAAGAGGTAGAATCCTACCAATGACAACTAGTTTGACCTTGCGTTCTCGTCCGAAAACCGCTCACGATCATGCACCCCTAGTGAGGTCTCGTCACCTTGTTACATATCAACAAGTCAAACTAAGTCCCATTTGATTTACAATAATGTCCAAGTCCATAAACACACTTTGTGGGGTTCGACCATACAACATGGCCGAACCTCACTCACTTGGTTTTAGTGTCTCTCTTGATTTATTAATCACTCATCACCAAATTCCTCATTTAAACACTTATTCCACAAACTACACCTTAGTGGGGTTCGGCCATACAACATGACCGAACCTTACTCACTTGAGTTTGGTCCCTCTTTGTAATCCTTTGATCCAAGATCTTGCCATTTTTGATTCATAACTCTAATCACTTATACAATAGTTATTAAACATTAATAACCACTTCAGTCCACAAAACTTTCCTCATGGGGTTCGGCCATACACCATGGCCGAACCCATGGTCTATCATTTCCTCCCATATTTGCACATTTGCCATTATTCCCATCCCTTCATGCTTAGGTCCAAAATTGATCCATAACCTAGATTCATAAATGATTCATAAATCACAACATAAATCCAAAGTCCACCAAATATTCCCCATGGGATTCGGCCATACACCATGACCGAACCCATGGTCCATTATTTTTACTTATTTACCACATTGCCATTAATCTATCCATGGGTAACATTTCGTTCATTAAAAAATACTTAAGTCCATAATTTGATCCACCAAATGGTTCATGGGGTTCGGCCATACACCATGGACGAACGCTATGATGTCTAAATCCAATTTATCCATTGAATCATTTTCCTTCCTTAGGTCCATAAACCAAGGTCCCTCCAAAAATCATATACCATTACCAACAAACTCCCATGGGGTTCGGCCATGCTGTGGTCCATTAATTCCTTTTTAAATCATATAGCCAAGATTAATATTCTTTGATGGGTTTCGGCCATATATCATGGCCGAACCTCATCCAAACCTTTTCGTCCTTGGTGGTCCATGCATATTAATCTTAGGGTTTGGCCATGCAATGGCCAGACCATGTTTCCTTCACCATTTTTTTAATAAAAATTCTTTGAGGACTTACCGATTCCCCGACTCCTCCAGTTTTCCTTCGTTCCGACTTGTTCTTCCGATCCTTTCTTTCCTTAGCCTCTTCCTCCTTCCTTCTTACTTCTTTGGCTGAGAATGAGACTTGAGAGAGAGAGAGAGAGAGAGTTCGGCCTTGAGTTCTTGTGAGAGGGAGAGAATGAGATGAAGGCTCAAGTCTTCTTGATCAATATGGTCGGCCAAAGGTGGTGTCCTTTGGTGACACCCTTTTTTAACTCCCATGCCATTTACCTCCCTCCTTTAAGTTCCATTTGGGGGTTTCATCCTTGAGATGAAACTCCCAAGGCTCCAACGGTGTGCTTTTGTTTGAATTGGGTAACAACATAAAATCGTCTGTCTTCCCTTTAGTTTTCATTTGGGGCTTTCATCCATGAGATGAAACTCCCACCTCCAAGTGTGAATCCCTTGTGTAATAAGTGGTAATAAGTGTGAAAATGATAAACCATGGGGATTGGTTTATAGACTTAAAATATTGTAAATCAAGTGGGACTTGGTTTTGATTGATTAATATGTTATAAGGTAACGGAACTTCACAAGGTGTTTACGATCGTGAGTGGTTACCGGACGAAAGAAGCAAGGACACGTTAGCGGTCTTCGGTAGGATTCCACCTCTTTGAAACCATGGGTTTATATACATTGTTTTTATCTTGATTTAATGATTTTATATTGCAAAGGATATGTTTCAAATGGTGATTTTATATGCTATGTTTATTTGATAAAATAACATGTGTTTTAATTATGAGCTTTTAAATGCTATGATTTTGTATAATTGCATAGCATGTGGTATTTGCATCTCATGCATGGCATGGGGGGGATGACAGGTAACGGGACCCACACTCCGTCAGGGCGTCTGTAAAACACTCGTGGGGGGGTACCTTGATGATGAGAATTTCATCAAGAGGATACTAAGTAACCGGAGCCCACACTCCGTCGGAATGTCCGTAAGGCAACTGTGGGGAATACCTTGATGAGGAGAATTCCATCAAGAGAGAAGACCTTGGTGATGAGAATTCCACCAG
This sequence comes from Chimonanthus salicifolius, assembly GCA_013350335.1. NCBI lineage: Eukaryota > Viridiplantae > Streptophyta > Magnoliopsida > Laurales > Calycanthaceae > Chimonanthus > Chimonanthus salicifolius. Next base: position 72,854,953 of record CM023532.1, on the reverse strand, counting down.
GAAGATGCCTTGATGAGGAGAATTCCATCAAAAGTATACCATATATTCTGCGATGGGTGGGACTCATTGCATATGATAGCATGGCATGACATTGAATCGGCATGATTATGATCTTTATTATCAAGCAAGGTTTCTGGTTTTATCGGTCTGAATGGATCTCTATTATCATACACTGTTTTGGATACAATGTTTTGAAAGTATGGAATGATTTAGTATAACTGGTTTTGATATATATTATATCTGGTTTTTGGTATTAACCCATGTGTTAACCCTAATTGGAATACCTACTGGGTGCGTTGCACTAACGCCCTACTTTTACCCTTTAGTGAATGATGCAGGAAACGAGGGAAACGCTGAACGCGGAAAGGGACAAGCATAGGAGCTTGGAACGCTTTTAGTTTTATATTTTGTTTAAGATACTCAGGGATTTGTATTTAGAGTATCCAGATTTCAGAATGTAATAACTTAGATGACTTGCTATGGTCGAACGGAGTGTGGACTCCGGTTACAAATCCATAGGAATCAGTGTGGATTCCTTCGCACGATTGCCTTATCAGTGCAACTGAACGGAGCGAGGACTCCGGTTACAAATCCATAAGAATCAGTGTAGATTCCCCCCCACGGTTATTTATCAGAAATCCGAATGGAGTGTGGACTCCCCTCATTGATCCCTCTCATGCCATGCATGAGATGCAAATGCCAACATGCTATGTAATAATAAACATCATAGCATTAAAATCCCATAATTGAACATATCATTTGATACTAAAATAACTCATCAAAACATGAAGTAAAATCATCACAGATACATATTCCATTGTTTTCAATAAGGTAGGAATCCTACCAACGTCCAAATATTGGGTCCTTGTGTTTCCGTCCAAAAACCGATCACCGATCGCGTCAAGCAAATTGTACACCGTTTGTGAAATCCCGTTACCTTATTACATTTAACACATATACATACATCAATTTGGTGATCCATGTAATTCCATAAAATAACCAAATTAATTATTCCAATTGATTTAAACCATTCCCTTCATCCTTCTAATTTAACGTAACCATTTGGAAAATCATATAAATATTTCATTTATAAAATCAGCCGGTTACCCGTTGTCCACTACCCACTGCCCACTGTCCACTATCCACCAAAACTCACTTGTGGGGTTCGGCCATACAACATGGCCGAACCTCACTCTTTGGTTTTGACCCCCTTTTTAACCCTTGTTTTATTTTACACAAAATGGGTCCAACACCATCCATTCTTTGATTAATTAATCCAATCACATAAGTTAATCATTTAACAACCTAAGTCCATAAGGATATCATCTTCATCATACACCTAGGTTCATGAAAAGCCCTTCATGGGGTTCGGCCATACAACATGTAACACCCGACCCTTTTTCACTTGCCGAAAATCAGAGTCTATTTTTTTTTTGAATAAAAAAGTGAGAGAAAGCGGGAGCGTCACGACGCGAGCTAAGGCTAAGCTTCCAAAGCCCGACCCTTAACTGGTCAACCATACGTGTGCGTAGACCAAGTCCACTGAAACGGTTCACACGTACTCAAGTTAACATGCGAAAAAAATCATAGATGCGTAAATATAATAGAATTATAATTCTATTCCATTTTAGATAGCAAGGATGTCCATTACTTAACAATAATTATCTTACGTTAACATATCCAAAATTAACATTCAAACCATAGCAAATAATCTACATTATTACAGTCCCAAATGCTAGCTACTCAAATTACACTGTCCATGAGTAACTTAAATAAAACGAAATTAAAACATCAAAGCTCCTAACCTTGGCTCCGATCTCGTTTCTTGTTCCGTCCATTCTCTGTGTCATCAACTAAGGTAGAAGTAGGGTGTTAGATAAAGCGATTCTAATTAGGGTCAAATACATGGGTTGGTATAAAAATCTAGATATAATACATCATACCATACTTGTAAAACATCGTATCCAAAACAATGTATGATAATAGAGATCCAATCATACAGATAAAAACCAAAAACAGTGCATGATAATAGAGATCATAATCATGCTGATTCAATGCCATGCCATGGGTGTTATATGCCATGAGTCCCACCCATCATCCATATCACAAACACATAGTATCCTCTTGATGGAAAACTCCTCATTAAGGTCTTCCTCTTGATGGAATCTCTTCATCAAGGTATCCTCACGAATGCCTTACGGATGCCCCGACGGAGCGTGGACTCCGATTACCTCTTGGTGGTTAATGCACACCAAGTTCTTCCTCTTGATGGAAACTCCTCATCAAGGTATCCTCACGAATGCTTTACGGACGCCCCGACGGAGTGTGGATATCCGGTTACATTTCATCCCTCCCATGCCATGCATGAGATGCAAATGCCAACATGCTATGTAAAAATACAAATCGTAGCATTTAAAATTCCATAATTGAAGCATATTGTTTGATACCAAAATAACTTATCAAACATGAATTAAAATTATCATATATACATATCCATGGTTTTCAATAAGGTAGGAATCCTACCAACGTCCAATTATCGGGTCCTTGTGTTTCCGTCCAAAAATCGATCACCGATCGCGTCAAGCCGATCGTTCACCGTTTGTGAAATCCCGTTACCTTATTACATTTAACATATACATATGTCAATTTGGTGATCCATTTAATTCCATAAAATAACCAATTTAATTATTCCAACTGATTTAAACTAGTCCCTTCATCCTTCCAATTTAACCTAACCATTTAGAAAATCATATAAATATTTCATTTATAAAATCAGTAGGTTACCCGCTGTCCACTACCCACTATCCACTATCCACTGTCCACTACCCACTGTCCACTGTCCACTGTCTGTTGTCCACCAAAACTCACTTATGGGATTCAGCCATACAACATGGTCGAACCTCACTCTTTGGTTTTGTCCCCCTTTTTAACCCTTGTTTTATTTTACACAACATGGGTCCAACACCATCCATTCTTTGATTTATTAATCCCATCACTTAAGTTAATCATTTAACTTGATAAAAACAACACCTAAATCCATCAAATATTATCCATGGGGTTCGTCTTTTCTTTTTTAACAAACACCCACCCATGATTAAATCACTTGATGGGGTTCAGCCATACATCATGGCCGAATCTCATCCAATCCGAAATGGAACCCATACGTTCGGCTACACCATGGCCAAACCTATGGTTTCCTTTGTCATAATCCCATAACTCTAAACTCAACACATACCTCTTTCCGCGTCTCCTTCATTTTCTTTATTTCGGTCTTTCCTCCTTAATCCTTCTCTCCTTTCTTATTCTTTAGCAACTTCTCTAAGTGTTGATGATGTAGATGGAAAATGGATAGAAAAGAAGAGGAGAGAAATCTCTTGTTTCCAAGAGGTGAAGTTCGGCCAAGCGGTATGATGTGCCCCTTGGTGATGTTCCTTTGAAGTCAGCCCCAACTCCTTCCAAATCTTCCTTAATTCTTCTCTTTCCTTGATGCTTCGCTGGTCCTCTAAGTGTTAAGACCAAATGTGGGAGAGGGAGAAAGGAAGAAAAGATGGAAAACTCTCATGGAGGGGAAGGCCAAGGGGTGTGGTGTCTCTTGATGATATTTCTTTGTAACAACAAAACCCTTCACCTCCCTCATTAATGTTTCCTTTGGAATTTCATCCCATGAGATGAAACTCCCACCTCCCCAACGTGTATCCATGGGTTTCATCTCATGAGATGAAACCCTCCACCTTCCCAACTTGTGCATTCAAGAAGGAAACCCCCCCATTTTAACTATTGACCAACCAAGGTGTCCCTTGGTCTTCACCATGGCATCCATTCACCTCCAACCTGTGTCCCTTGGGTTTCCATCATGAGATGGAAACCCTCCATCTCCCCAACATGCATCCATGAGATGAAACCCTCCACCTTCCCAACTTATGCATTCAAGATGGAAACCCCCCCATCTTAACTATGGTCCAAAAATATCCAAGTCCATCAATATTCTCCATGGGGTTCGGCCATACACCATGGCCGAGCCCATGGTCCATGGTCCTTCACCAATGTCAACATTTGAGACCATTTAAATATCAATAACATTCCTCCATTATTTCTCTCCTTTAAAACCTTTTAATTCACTAACACCCTTCCATGGAGTTCGGCCATACAACATGGTCGAACCCTATGGTTCATCATTTCCATTTAAAAATCATACATCCATGTTTATATCCTTTGATGGGGTTCGGCCATACATCATGGCCGAACCTCATCTAACCCTTCCTTTGTGTTTAAGGGTTCATGCATATTAACCTTAGGATTTGGCCATGCAAAGCCAACCCATGATCTTTGGTCATAATACCTTATCTTAGACATGCATGAGATCTTTTTCATACATACATAACAATTAGGGTTCGGCCATGCAAGGGCCAAACCATGATCCTTGACCATTCTTTTCTTACTTATTAAAATCTCATCAAGTACTTACCGATTCCGTGACTCCTCCGGTTTCTTTCGTTCCTTCTTGCTCCTCCACTTTTTTCCTTCCTTAGTCTTTCTTCTTTCTTCCTTCTTGATCCTTGGCCGAGAGTGAGCTTTGAGAGATCTTGGGATGAAAAGCCAAGGAGAGGGTTCGGCCAAAGAGTGTAGGTTGAGAGAGGGAGAGGATCTTGAGATAGAAAACTCTAAGTCCTTTCTCCTTTGTCTTTGAGAGAGGGTCGGCCTTGAGTGAGAGAGAGAGAGAGAGATGAAACCCAAGTCTTGTCTTGTTCAATGAGAGTGGTGTTTTTTGGTTAATGCCCTTTTGTAACTCCCATGACTCTTCACCTCCCCATTGATACTTACTTTGGGGGTTTCATCCCATGAGATGAAACTCCCAACCTTATGACCCTTGGGTTTCCATCATGAGATGGAAACCCTCCATCTCCCAACGTGTAGCCTTGGTTACCTTGTGTAAGAACAACAAAACCATTCACCTCCCCATTAATGATCCTTTTGCAATTGCATCCCATGAGATGAAACTCCCACCTCCAATGTGTGAACACCTTAGGTTTGATCTTATGAGATGTAGCTCTCCATCTTCCCACTCCACTCACTTAAAATAAAAGTTCCATTGACTTCCCATTCAACTCATCTCTTTAACTCAACTCATATCTTTAATCCAACTCATTTAACTCACTTAAAATCAACTCATTTCCTTGATTCCATTTCCAATTTAATTCAGCCCCAATTTAATTAAACTTGAACTCACTTGGTGGTCAACGAAGTCAAACATGACCCATTGGGTCCCAATTGGGCATTTGACCCAATTGACAACCTTGACCCAAGTAAATAAATCTTACCCATTTATTTCAATTGAGCCTTATCCATAATCCGTTGGGTGTTAATTGTGAAATTGACCCAACACCTTACCCATCTAAGGTCTATCTCCATTAATTCACAAATTATATGGACAATTTCCATAAATATTCATAACTTGAAAATCCAGGCTGTTACAAGTACATCTCCAAAATTAAGCATATCTTCATTTGCACATAAGTCACTATGTGACTAACACTTTTTGTTCAAAACTTCTACGATACTGAGTATCTCTCAACACTAACTTCCCTGTGCTACAAGTCGTAATACGACTAACACCTTTTTCTTATAATGAGGGATGTAGATCAAAAAATGTCCCAATCATTAGAATAATAAGTCATCTATGGGACCAACAGGTCCATCACACCACCAACATGTCTACCATGGTACCGATACCCGACATCAATCCAAACCACCATGGGAACCATCATCCACGGTTAGATGATATCTAACCTAGATCCATTAAATTTACCATGGGGCCACTGTATTTATCGTGGGATCGATATATCCACCAATTGTTGTCATCATCTACCAATAGGGAATACTATAGCAAGTGCAGTGACATTTGTTATACTACCATGCTAGTAACAGATGCGAAGGTAGTAGATCAAATAACGCATAAGCATATAAACTACAAATTACTGCCATACCTTGAATCACCGAATGATCCACTGTCTCTGGAGAAGAAGTCGAAGTATTCAGTCGTCCAGATCCTTGTGAGCATAGGTGTCCGTCCTGTCTGGTCATGTGTTCTAGATCCTTGTGACTGAGCTGTTCGAGCCGGACGACGGAAAGAACCCTGAGGTGAGGAGATCTATTGTTCTGTGGACACTCTCTTTTGAAATGGCCCTGCTGACCACATTGGAAACAGGAGTGAGGAGATCTATCATTCTATGGACACTCTCTTTTGAAATGACCCTGCTGACCACACTAGAAATAGGAACTTCCAGTGAACCAGTAGAGGCTGAAGGTCTCCCAAAGTAAGGTTTGAATCTCTTGTGAGGGCAAAAGGTATTTCCCCCATCCCGACCTTTTTGCTCCTATGTTTCATTAGGGGTTGGGTCTCCATTTCTGCTCAAGAATTGCTGTAGAACGAAAGTGACTACCACTTGTACTAGGTTCCGTAGTTCAGGAGGTACTTCAGGAATGTTTGCATTGTCCTGACCCACTCCGTTATGTTCTTCTTCTTTTTGTTGGTTCTGTTGTGCACGTCTTCCTTTCGGAGGCATTTTCCTAAGTCATTGAAACATCGTTTGACTTAGCTTCCTCGTAAAGTTTTGTGTTCTTCATAGTTTCGTAAAGTTTTGTGCCCTTCATAGTTTAGGGAAATTGCCAAATAAGCACTCTTTGTATTTCTTTGTTTTTGGAGAAACTTCCTAAGTATCAAGCGTTGTTTCTCGTTTTGGGGAAATCGGGGAAATATCTCCTATTTTGCTATGTTTGATAAATCCAATTTATAGTGACTGTACTTCCGAAGAGTCGGTCAGTTGAGATTCTTATTTGTCATTGAGACATTATACCATCTTAATCTTACTTCAAAAGATTCATCCTTCCCGTTTCGCTCTAATAACAACTGTAATACACGTCCCTTTTTCACTCGCCAAAAATCAGAGTCTATTTTTATTTTTTTTTGAATAAAAGAGTGAGAGAGAGTGGGAGCGTCACGACCTGAGCTATGTTCGAGCTTCCAAAGCCCGACCCTTAACTGGCCAACCGTACGTGTGCGTGGACCCAGTCCACTAAAATGGTTCACATGTACTCAAGTTAACATGCGGAATAAATCATAGATACGAAAATATAATAGAATTATAATTCTAATCCATTTTAGATAGCAAGGATGTCCATCACTTAACAACAATTATCTTACGTTAACATATCCAAAATTAACATTCAAAATAGCAAATAATCTACATTATTACAGTCCCAAATGCTAGATACTCAAATTACACTGTCCATGAGTAACTTAAATAAAACGAAACTAAAACATCCAAGCTCCTAAGCTTGGCTCCGATCTCATTTCTCTTTCCGTCCATTCCCTGTGTCATCAACTAGGGAAGAAGTAGGGCGTTAGACAACGCGCCCAGTAGGTATTCCAATGAGGGTCAAACACATGGGTTGGTATAAAAATCCAGATATAATACATCATACTATAGTTGTAAAACATCGTATAAAAAACAGTGTATGATAATAGAGATCCAATCATACAGATAAAAAACCAGAAACAGTGCATGATAATAGAGATCATAATCATGCTGATTCAATGCCATACCATGGGTGTCATATGCCATGAGTCCCACCCATCATCCATATCACAAACACATAGTATCCTCTTGATGTAAAACTCCTCATCAAGGTCTTCCTCTTGATGGAATCTCTTCATCAAGATATCCTCACGAATGCCTTACGGATGCCCTGACGGAGCGTGGACTCCGGTTACCTCTTGGTGGTTAATGCACACCAAGGTCTTCCTCTTGAGGAAACTCCTCATCAGGTATCCTCACAAATGCTTTACGGACGCCCCGACAGAGTGTGGATCTCCGGTTACATTTCATTCCTCCCATGCCATGCATGAGATGCAAATGTCGACATGCTATGTAAAAATACAAATTGTAGCATTTAAAATTCCATAATTGAAGCATATTGTTTGATACCAAAATAACTTATCAAACATGAATTAAAATTATCATATATACATATCCATGGTTTTCAATAAGGTAGGAATCCTACCAACGTCCAATTATCGGGTCCTTGTGTTTCCGTCCAAAAATCGATCACCGATCGCGTCAAGCCGATCGTTCACCATTTGTGAAATCCCGTTACCTTATTACATTTAACATATACATATGTCAATTTGGTGATCCATTTAATTCCATAAAATAACAAATTTAATTATTCCAACTGATTTAAACTAGTCCCTTCATCCTTCCAATTTAACCTAATCATTTAGAAAATCATATAAATATTTCATTTATAAAATCAATAGGTTACCCGCTGTCCACTACCCACTATCCACTGTCCACTGTCCACTGTCCACTGTCCACTGTCCATTGTCTACTACTCACTGTCCACTGTCCACTGTCCACCAAAACTCACTTGTGGGGTTCGGCCATACAACATGGCCGAACCTCACTCTTTGGTTTTTGTCTCCCTTTTTAACCCTTGTTTTATTTTACACAACATGGGTCCAACACCATCCACTCTGTGATTTATTAATCCCATCACTTAAGTTAATCATTTAACTTGATAAAAACAACACATAAATCCATCAAATATTATCAATGGGGTTCGTCTTTTCCTTTTTAACAAACACTTACCCATGATTAAATCACTTGATGGGGTTCGGCCATACATCATGGCCGAACCTCATCCAATCCGAAATGGAACCCATAGGTTCGGCTACACCATGGCCAAACCTATGGTTTCCTTTGTCATAATCCCATAACTCTAAACTCAACACATACCTCTTTCCGCGTCTCCTTCGTTTTCTTTATCTCGGTCTTTCCTCCTTAATCCTTCTCTCCTTTCTTATTCTTTAGCAACTTCTCTAAGTGTTGATGATGTAGATGGAAAATGGATAGAAAAGAAGAGGAGAGAAATCTCTTGTTTCCAAGAGGTGAAGTTCGGCCAAGGGGTATGATGTGCCCCTTGGTGATGTTCCTTTGAAATCAGCCCCAACTCCTTCCAATTCTTCTTTAATTCTTCTCTTTCCTTGATGCTTTGTTGGTTCTCTAAGTGTTAAGACCAAATGTGGGAGAGAGAGAGAGGAAGAAAAGATAAGATGGAAAACTATCATGGAGGGGACGACCAAGGGGTGTGGTGTCTCTTGATGATATTTCTTTGTAACAACAAAAACCTTCACCTCCCTCATTAATGTTTCCTTTGGAGTTTCATCCCATGAGATGAAACTGTAACACCCCGGATTTTCAAGTTTATTTAATCTCTTGTGAATTAATGGATGTGGACCTTAGATGGTTAAGTGTTGGGTCAATTGCCCAATTAAGACCCAACGGATTGTGGATATGGTTCAATTGAAATAAATGGGTGAAGTTTATTTAATTGGGTCAAGATTGTCAATTGGGTTAAATGTCCAACTGGGACCCAATGGGTCATGGTTGACTTGGTTGACCACCAAGTGAGTTCAAGCTTAACTAAATTAGGGCTGAATTAAGTTGGAAATGGAATCAAGTAATTGAGTTGAATATAGGTGAGTTGAATTAAAGAGGTGAGTTGAGTTAAAAAGATGAGTTGAATGGAAGTTAATGGGACTTTGATCTTAAGTGAGTGGAGTGGGAAGGTGGAGAGATGCATCTCACAAGAACAAATCAAGGCTACACGTTGGAGACATGGGAGTTTCATCTCATGGGATGAAACTCCAAATGGATCATTAATGAGGAGGTGAAAGGTCTTTGGATGTTACACAAGGCATACACATTGGATGGAGGGTTTCCATCTCAAGATGGAAACCCAAGGGTCAAACAGTTGGAGTGTTTCATCTCATGGGATGAAACCTCCAAATGGAACATTAAGGAGGGAGGTGAAGGGACATGGGAGTTACAAAAGGGTATCACCAAAGGACACCACCCTTGGCCGACCCTCATTGATCAAGAATGGACTTGGAGTTTCATTTCACTCTCTCTCTCTCTCTTGGCCGATCCCCCTCTCAAGACAAGGAACACGTAGAGTTTTTTCATCTCACTCTTTCCCTCTCACTCAAGGCCGACCACTCTCATTGACAAAGGGAGAACACTTATAGAGTTTTTATTTTACATCTTCTCTCTTTCTCCCTCTCTCAAACCTACTCCTCTTGGCCGAACCACTCCCAGAGATTTTATCTTAATCAAGATCAATCTCGGCTAAGGATCAAGAAGGAACGAAGAAGAGGCTAAGGAAGGAAAAGAGCAGAGGAGCAAGAAGGAGTGAAAGAAACTAGAGGAGTCGCGGAATCGGTAAGTACTTGATAAGATTGCATAAGTAAGAAAAGATGGTCAAAGACATGGTTCGGCCATTGTATGGCTGAACCCTAATTTTTATTATGGATAAGGACTCTATGCATGAACCATGTATGAAATGGTGGATGATCAAGGATCATGGTTTGGCCCTTGCATAGCCAAACCCTAAATTGTATGTATAAGAACCATCAATGGATCAAACATGGAGTTATGATATATTTTAAGGAAAATAATGAACCATAGGTTTCGGCCATGTTGTATGGCCGAACCCATGGAAAGGTATTAAGGATTTTAAAGGGTTTAAATGGATGTATGTTGGTGAAGAACCTTAGACCATGGGTTCGGTCATGGAGTATGGCCGAACCCCATGAAGAATTATTGAATTATGTACATGTATTTAGATCATGGAAATAAAGGGGGGGATGTTGGTAATTTTAATTGATTTTAAATATGGTTAATGATGATCCGAAAGGATGAACCTAAATGTATGGTTAAACCCCCATGGAGGGACTTTGGTTTATGGACCTAAGATTGTAAATAATTTAAAGGAGAAGATGGGAAATAAGACATCATTTTATTGGGTCATTTTGTATTATGTCATGATTTGATGAATCATTTATGGAACTAGGTTTATGGATCAGATATGGACCTAAGTATGGGCAACTTAAATATGTGATTACCTATGGAAGGAAAGAATGGCCAAATGGTGAAATTAAAGGACCATGGGTTCAGCCATGGTGTATGGCCGAACCCCATGGATCATGTTCTTGGTTCTAAACATGCATAAATGGCCTAAGTGAATGATTGAATCATAGAAAATGTTTCATGGATTTAGGGCTTCCATTAATGTAAAACTAATGGAATGATTTTGGGACTTAAGTCATGTATATATAAGCTAAGTGAGTAGCCATGAAAAGATTAATGACAAAGAGGTAAAGATGGGTGAAAATGATGGAACATGGGTTCGGCCATGGTGTATGACCGAACCCCATGGGGAATGTTTTTGTGGACTTAGGGTTTTTAAATTACTAACTCATGTATGATTGATTAAGGAATCAAAAGAGGGACCCAAACCAAGTAAGTGAGGTCCGGCCATGTTGTATGGCCGAACCCTACTATGTTATGTTTATGGACTTAAACATGGTTGGAAATCAAAGGGGTCATTGGTTTTTTATTTATTGATATGTTATAAGTTAGTACGATCAGTGACCGGTTTTCGAACGAAAACGCAAGGACATATTAGTTGATCATTGGTAGGATTCCTACCTCATTGATACCATGTGATATGTATGATGGTTTTAATTCCTATTTTGATGAGTTATTTTGTATAAATCATATGTTTCAAATATGTGGTTTTAATGCTATGATTATATTATTACATAGCATGTGTTACTTACATCTCATGCATGGCATGGGAGGGATGATTGTAACCGGAGGCCACGCTCCGTCGGGGCGTCCGTAAGGCATTCGTGGGAAGACCTTGATGTGCCTTATCCATCAAGAAGTAACCGGAGTCCACGCTCCGCCAGGGCCTCCGTAAGGAAACCGTGGGGGATACCTTGATGAGGAGATTCCATCAAGAGAATACATGTTTTTGATGGGTGTGACTCATTGCATATGAAACCATGGCATGGCATTGTTTTACATGATTTTGGTATTATGTTATCTATATGATTTTGTACTAACCATGTATTAACCCTACTTGGAGTACGTACTGGGCGCGTTGTCTAACACCCTACTTCTACCCTAGTTGATGACATAGGAATTGAACGAAACGATGAACGTGATCGGAGCCAAGGTTAGGAGCTTGGATGTTTTTAGTTTAATTTTGTTTAAGTTACTCATGGACAATGTAATTTGAGTAGCTAACATTTGGGCATGTAATAACGTAGATTATTTGCTATGGTTTGAATGTTGATTTTGGATATTTCAATTTAAGGTAATTATGGATAAATGACGAACTACTTTGCTATCTAAAATGGAATAGGATAGACATTCTATTATAATTCCGCACTAAAGATTTATTCCGCATGTATAACTTATTGCGTGTGAACCATATTCGTGGACTTAGTCTATGCACACGTATGGTTGGCGAGTTAAGGGTCGGGCTTTGGAAGCTCGGACTTAGCTCGCGTCGTGACGTCCCTGCTCTCTCTCACTCTTTTATTCAAAAAAAAAAATAGACTTTGATTTTCGGCGAGTGAAAAAGGGCAGGGCGTTACAGAAACTCCCACATCCCCAACGTGTATCCATGGGTTTCATCTCATGAGATGAAACCCTCCACCTTCCCAACTTGTGCATTCAAGATGGAAACCCCCCAATTTTAACTATTGACCAACCAAGGTGTCCCTTGGTCTTCACCATGGCATCCATTCTCCTCCAACGTGTGTCCCTTGGGTTTCCATCATGAGATGGAAACCTTCCATCTCCCCATCGTGCATCCATGGGCTTCATCTCATGAGATGAAACCCTCCACCTTCCCAACTTATGCATTCAAGATGGAAACCCCCCCATCTTAACTATGGTCCAAAAATATCTAAGTCCATCAATAATTCTCCATGGGGTTCGGCCATACACCATGGCCAAACCCATGGTCCATGGTCCTTCACCAATGTCAACATTTGAGACCATTTAAATATCAATAACATTCCTCCATTATTTCTCTCCTTTAAAACCTTTTAATTCACTAACACCTTTCCATGGGTTCGGCCATACAACATGGCCGAACCCTATGGTTCATCATTTCCATTTAAAAATCATACATCCATGTTTATATCCTTTGATGGGGTTCGGCCATACATCATGGCCGAACCTCATCTAACTTTTCCTTTGCCTTTAAGGGTCCATGCATACCAACCTTAGGGTTTGGCCATGCAAAGCCAACCCATGATCTTTGGTCATAATACCTTATCTTAGACATGCATGAGATCTTTTCCATACACACATAACAATTAGGGTTCGGCCATGCAAGGGCCGAACCATGATCCTTGACCATTCTTTTCTTACTTATTAAAATCTCATTAAGTACTTACCGATTCCACGACTCCTCCGGTTTCTTTCGTTCCTTCTTGCTCCTCCACTCTTTTCCTTCTTTAGTCTTTCTTCTTTCTTCCTCCTTGATCCTTGGCCGAGAGTGAGCTTGGGAGATCTTGGGATGAAAAGCCAAGGAGAGGGTTCGGCCAAAGAGTGTAGGTTTGAGAGAGGGAGAGGAGCTTGAGATAGAATCTCTAAGTCCTTTCTCCTTTGTCAATGAGAGTGGTCGGCCTTGAATGAGAGGGAGAGAGAGAGAGATGAAAACCAAGTTTTGTCTTGTTCAATGAGAGTGGTCGGCCAAGGGTGGTGTCCTTTGATTGATGCCCTTTTGTAACTCCCATGACCCTTCACCTCCTCATTAATACTTTCTTTGGGGGTTTCATCCCATGAGATGAAACTCTCAACCTTATGCCTCTTGGTTTTCCATCATTAGATGGAAACCCTCCATGTCTCCAACGTATATGCCTTGTATATACTTTGTGTAACAACAAAACCCCCCAACTTTCTCATAATGATGGTGTCTTCCCAAGTGTCCCTTGGCTTGGCCAAGACACCACTTGAGATGGAACACCCCTCCATCTTCCAACGTGTATGCCTTTGGATATGGCTTGTGTAACAACAAAACCATTCAACTTCCTCATAATGATCCCTTTGGAGTTTCATCCCATGAGATGAAACTCCCATCTCTCCAACGTGTATGCATGGATAAACTTTGTGTAATAACAAAAACCTTTCATCTTCTCATTAATGTTCCTTCTGGAGTTTCATCCCATGAAATGAAACTCCCACCCTTTCCAACGTGTGTCCATTTTGAGTTTGGTCTTATGAGATGTAACTCTCCAACTTCCCACTCCACTCACTTAAAATGAAAGTCCCATTCAACTCATCTCTTTAACTCAACTCATATCTTTAATTCAACTCTATTTAACTCATTTAAAATCAACTCAATTCCTTGATTTCATTTTGAACTCAATCCAATTTAATTCAGCCATACCTTAATTGAACTTGAAGTTATTTGGTGGTTAACCAAGTCAACCATGACCCATTGGGTCCCAATTGGGCATTTGACCCAATTGACAACCTTGACCCAATTAAATAAATCTTACCCATTTATTTCAAGTGAACCTTATCCATAATCCGTTGGGTCTTAATTGGGCAATTGACCCAACACCTTACCCATCTAAGGTCTATTTCCATTAATTCACAAATTAAATGGACAATTTCCATATATAATCATAACTTCAAAATCCGGGGTGTTACACAACATGGCTGAACCCATGGTTTCTTATTTTGTCATTTCTCATCTTAGCCAACGTTCATTTTCATAGTTAATCACCTAACTTATTTACACACAACTTAGGTCCATGAATGATCTATTAACATAAACATAGATCCACAATAAATTCCTCCATTTCTTAGCTTGATCATTCATCCTTTAAACAAGCATAGATCTACCAAGTGATCCATCAAAATGGTTCATGGGGTTCGGCCATACAACATGGCCGAACCCATGGTCCTTTGTTTTCATTTTTCCATGATTTAAATACATGTAAATCCGTCAATATTTCTCCATCATTTTATCCTTTAAAAACCCATTAAAATTAATAACCTACTTCCATGGGGTTCATCTTTCCCTCTTAAAAATCACATCCCCATATTTAGATCACTTAATGGGGTTCGGCCATTCAACATGGCCGAACCTCATTTTGCCTTTCTTTAAATGGATCTTAAATCCATGGCCTCCAATATTTTGGCCAACCATTTCCAATTTCTATGGAATGTTCCCTTAATGTCCTTTTAATTTATAAATCTTGTTAAGCACCACTTACCGATTTCGCGACTCCTCCTATCTTTTACGTTCCGCCTTGCTCCTCCGATCTTCTCCTTCCTTAGTCTTTTCTTTGTTCCTCCTTGATCTTTGGCTAAAGTGTGTTGCTTGATTAAGATGAAAATCCTTAGAGTGGTTCGGCCAAGGAAGAGATTTGAGAGAGGGAGAGGATTTGAGAATGGAAAACCCTAAGCCTTTTCCTTGTCTTGTGATGTAACACCCCACCCTTTGTCACTTGAAATCAGAGTCTATTTTTTTTTTTAACAAAACAAAAGTGATAAAGAGCGGAGTGTCACGACGCGAGCTAAGTCTGAGCTTCTAACTGCCCAACCATACGTGTGCGTGGACCAAGTCCACTAAAATGGTTCACACGTACATCAAGTTAAACATGCAGAATAATAATAGAATAACAATTCTATTCCATTTTTAGATGGCAAAAGTCCAACACTTAACCATAATTATCATAACTTAAATATCCAAACATTAACCATCCAATCCATAGCAAATAAACCTACGTTATTACAATTCTGAATGCTAGCTATTCAAATACATAGTCCATGAATAACTTAAACAAAATATAACTTAATCATCCAAGCTCCTAAGCTTGGATCCAATCACGTCCTCGTTCCGTTCCCTTCTTGTGTCATCAACTAGGGTAGAAGTAGGGCGTTATACAACGCGCCCAGTAGGTATTCCAATTAGGGCTAACACATGGGTTAGTATATAAAATCCAGATATAATATACCATATCATACTTGTAAAGCATCATATCCAAAACAGAGTATGATAATAGAGATCCAATCATACAAATAAAAATCAGAAACCTTGCATGATAATAAAGACCATAATCATGCCGATTCAATGCCATGCCATGCTATCATATGCAATGAGTTCCACCCATCACAAACTCATAGTATCCTCTTGATGGAATTCTCATCATCAAGGTCTTCATACATAGTACCTTCTTGATGGGATTCTCATCATTAAGGTATCATACATAGTATCCTCTTGATGGAATTCTCCTCATCAAGGTATCCCCCACTAGTGCTTTACGGACGCCCCGACGGAGTGTGGGTCCCCGGTTAAAATACCCCTCACGACTTATGGACGTCCCGACGGAGCGTGGGTCTCCGGTTACATACCATCCCTCCCATGCCATGCATGAGATGCAAATGCCAACATGCTTTAGAATATTCCAAACATAGCATGAAAATCCCATAATTGCAACATATTGTTTGATACCAAAATAACTTATCAGACATGAAATAAAATCATCATAAGTACATAATACATATCCAATGATGTAGGAATCCTACCAAGACCACTAAGTGTCCTTGCTTCTTAAACTTTCGACCGCTCCCGATCGCGTCCCACTTGTAAGGTCTCGTTACCTTATTTACACCACAATCAATCAAACCAACAACCCATTTGATTCACATCAATGTCTAAAATCATATACACATCTTGTGGGGTTCGGCCATACACCATGGCCGAACCTCACTTATTTTGTTTTATTCCTTCCTTTGGGTTCTTAAGCCCAATCACACAATTCCATTGATTTATCCATTTATACATTACTCATCTAACCCAGATAATAACCTAAGTCCAAAAACAACAACTTGTGGGGTTCGGCCATACACTATGGCCGAACCTCACCTATTTGATTTTATTCTTTCCTTTGATTCATTACTTCCTAATTTCTTAGTTAATCACTTAACAATAAATCATCCACCGTTGGTAACCACCTAATCCATAAAACCTTGGTCCATGAAAATCCATCTTAGTGGGGTTCGGCCATACAACATGGCCGAACCTCACCATTTTGGTTTTGGCCCCTTTTTCAAGTCATTTGATCTTTTCATTCCATATTTACAACATTGCCATTAGCCTAACCCTTGTTTAACCTTTCATTTACTTTAATCCATCATACATAAGTCTCCATTTTGATTTGACCAATTATATTACAAGTTGACCACTTCAAAAGAAACTAAGTCCACGAAATAACCATTAGTGGGGTTCGGCCATACAACATGGCCGAACCTCACCATATTGATTTTTGTCCCTTTTGTCATCATCTATCATAGCTGATTACTTACTTAATACTAAGTCCCAAGATAATCATATGTGATTCCTTAATCAAAAGCATAGAACCATTAATAATTTCTAACCATGTTCTTAACTCCAATTAACCCATAAAAATGGTCCATGGTTTTTTTGTATCAAACATTCCAATATTTATATATGGTTTATGCTCAGCACCTTAGCCATAATAACATTATGGTTCAACCATGCAATGGCCGACCCACAACCTTAACCTTATCTCCATTTAAAACACCTTTAAAACCTTCATAACATTGTATGGTTTGTATCTCTCAAAAACCCATAAAAATAACCAAGTCTTTTCATGGGGTTCGGCCATACATATGGCCGAACCCTATGGTTCATCTACTCCTTTTAAAAATAATCATACATTCCTTAATTTTCCTCCATGGGGTTCGGCCATACCCATGGCTGAACCCTATGGTTCTGATAAACAAAAACTAGTAAATTACTCACCGGTTCCACGACTCCTCCAGTTTTCTTTTGCTCCGGCTTGTTCCTTTTCTTTCTTTCTTTAGCCTTTCCTTCCTTCCTTCTTGTCCTTTAGCCGAGACTGATCTTGATACAGTCCTTGAAGTGGTTCGGCCAAGGTATAGATTTAAGAGAGAGAGTATTTCAGCCTTGGGTGTGAATGATAAAACCTTGAGATGCAAACTCCTTTGTTCTAAGTCCACTTTGTCTTTGAGGAGTAATCATCCAAGGAGTGGTTTGAGGAGAAGCAACTAGCCAAGGTTCTTGTCTAGAGAGGTGGGACGGCCAAGGGAGAGAGAGAGTGTGAATGGAAATTAAACTCCTCCCCTGGTTAATCAAATTCAGTCCCAAGGTGATGTCTCTTGGTGGCACCACTTGTAACTCCCATTTTCATTAACAATTCTCCTTAATGCTTCCCTTGGGGGTTTCATCCTTGAGATGAAACTCCCAAGGCTCCAACGGCTGTAATGTAATGTCTTGTATAACCTCCATAAGCCCCATTCATCTTCCATCTTAAGGGTTTCATCCTTGAGATGAAACTCCCATGTGCCCAACGGCATGTGTGAGTTTAAACTATGTAACCGCCATTCCTCATTGTTTGCCCATGTGGGAGTTTCATCCATGAGATGAAACTCCTTGAGCCCAACGGTTTTGTTTAAGCTTGGTCCACCAAACCATCCAACTCCCCTTTAATTCTTACTTGGATTTGAATTTGAAATAAGAAACTCCTCCACTCTTCATTTAAATCTTCATGTGAGGGTTTCATCTTTGAGATGAAACTTCCCCCACCCTTTCTTTCCAACGTGTGAATGGTGTTTGAGTTTGAAACCATCAGCCCTTCAACTTCACTCTCCATTCTTTTGAATTTGAAACAACTACCCAACTCTTGTGTAACTCCATAAAACTTCCAACTCCATTCATTATCTATCTTGGAGTTTCATGCATGAGATAACCTCCCATTCATTATTTATCTTGGAGTTTCATGCATGAGCCATGCATCCAACGTGTGGACCACCTTGAGTTGATCTTGGTGAAGTGCACCCCTCCAACTTTCCATCAACTCATTTACCTCATATATTTAACTCAACTCACCTTTTTAATTTAATTCCTTTAATTCATTTGAATCAACTCAAATATTTGATTCCATTTCCACCTCACATTAGTCCCAAGCTAATTAAGTTTGAACTCACTTGGTGGTCAACATAGTCAACCATGACCCATTGGGTCCAAATTGGCCATTTTGACCCAATTAACAACCTTTGACCCAATTAGTACTCTTGACCCAATTGAACATACCTTACCCATTTATTTTATTTCCAACACATAACCCATGACCGTTGGGTCTAAATTGACCAATTGACCCAATTATCAAGCCTTACCCATTTACTTCTAACTAGCTCATATATGATCCATTAGGTCCCAATTGGACTTTTGACCCAATTGGCAATCTTGACCCAATTAAATAATTCTTACCCATTTACTTCCATTGATTCACATCTACCATCTGTTGGGTCTTATTTGGGCAATTGACCCAACATTTACCCATCTATGGTTCATATCCATTAATTCACAATTTTAATGGCAAAAACCATAAATATTTATAAACTGAAAATATGGGGTATTACATGTGAGAGATTGGCCCAAAGAGTGAGAGGAAGAGGAGTTAAGATAGAAAACTCTAGGTCTTTCTTGTCTTAGTGAGAGGGTCGGCCAAGAGAGAGTTTGAGAGTACAATTTCTTTGTTCCAATAAGATCCAATCAGCCAAAGGTGTGGTGTCTCTTGGGTTATGCCCCTTTGTAACAACCAAAACCCTTCACCTCCCTCATTAATGTTTTCTTTGGGGTTTCATCCCATGAGATGAAACTCCCCAATCGTGTGCCCCTCCATCTCCCCAACGTGTGTCCATGGGTTTCATCTCATGAGATGAAACTCTCCACCTCCCCAGCATGTGCATTAAAGATGGAAACCCCCTACCTATCCCCATTCACCTCCAACGTGTGTCCCTTGGGTTTCCTCCATGAGATGGAAACCCTCCATCTTCTTATTGAACTCATTTATTTAATTCCCCTCAACTCAACTCAATTTAATTCAATTTGACTCATTAGTCACTCAAGTCAATTCAACTCAGCCACAACTCATTTCCTTTGAACTTACTTGAACTCATTCATCAACTCAACTCAATTTGAACTCACCCATGGTTGACCAAGTCAACCATGGCTTAGCTGACCATGAACACGTGGTATTTAGGGTCCCACTTAGCCATTTCATTTACATGCCACCTCACTTGATGAGGTGGACCTACACTTGAATCTTAATTGGATATTTTGACGCAATTAAATTAATCTTACCCATTTATTCCAATTGAACCTTATCCATAACCTGTTGGGTCTTAATTTGGCAATTGACCCAACACATTACCCTGTAATGGCCCGGAATTTGTAAATCAATATATAAGTGGATATTATTTATTTTAATGATGGAAATTGAGAATTTTAATGGAATAAATGTTAAGTGGATCAAAATATGGACAATGGACCAATTATGGCCCAATTGGACCATGGATTGGATGAAATTCATTTAATGGGTCAATAATGATTAATTGGGTCAAGAATGGTCAAATTGGGTCAAATACCCATTTCGGATCCAATGGGTCAAGATAGTTAAGCTCTAAGATAAATGGATAAGGGTGAACTTAATTGGGCCATGGGCCCAATGGTGAACCAATAAGAGGAATGGATTTAATTAAACTTAAATCACCTAAGTTGGTGATGAATTGACCAAGGTGACATGGTCCAATGGGACCCACCTCCACCTCACCAAGTGAGGTGGCGTGTGGACCAAGAATTGGTGGGGCTGCCGGCCACCATGGTTGACTTGGTCAACCATGGGTGGATTTCATGGAGGGAATTTAATGAATTAAATTAAGTGGGAATTAATTAACTTAATTTAATGATCAAATTAATTAAGTTAATTAAGCTAATCAAGTGATGGTCAAAAGGTCAAAGTTGGAAGATAAAAACCACCCAAAGAAACACAAACCACCCAAACAAACACAAAATAAACCATGTGCTTAAAGGTGGTGGTTTTATCCAAACCACCACCATTAAAACACATTAAACTATGTGTGGTAAGTGGGAGTAATTAATGTTAGAATTAATTAACCAAATGAGATAACTCTCATCTCATTCTCCAACCCCTCTTCCATTTCACACGTTCTCTCCCTTTTGCTCTCTCCACCACCGTCCTACACTAAGAGAAAAGAAGAAGAATGAAAAACTAAGAAGAGAAGAAAAGAGAGGAAGTGTAAGTATAAGCCTCCATCTCAAGATCAAAACTTGAGACCTTCCCTCCCCATCTCTCTCTCTCTCTGTCAAATCTAACCCTACCTTAGCCAAACCCAAACCTTGGAGACTCCATCTTGATCAAGCATCTTAACCCAAAGATCAAGGAGAAGAAGAGAAGAGAAGGCTAAGGAGATCAAGAGGAGAAAGAAAAGCCGGATGAGTCATCGGATTGTATGTAATTCTTAAACAAGAATTCTACATTTTTTTTAGGGAAAAGCCGGATGAGTCATCGGATTGTAAGTAATTCTTAAACAAGAATTCTACATTTTTTTTAGGGTTAAGAAGAGATTATGAAATCCATTTCTTGGATTTGGTGGTGGCCAAAACATCATAGGCCTTGGACCTCAAATCCATCAAATGGAAGGATGAGAAATGGACAAAATGGGCAAACCCTAAATGGGTAAATTAGGTTAAGAAAAATAAATGAATTAAGGACATTATGTAGTTAATTTGATTAAGCATGGATGTATATGTTTTTGGAATCATGGGCCATAGGGTTCGACCATGTAGTATGGCCGAACCCCATGGTAAGTAAATTGTGATTTAATAGGGTTTATGAAGAATGGAAGCCATGGAGGATGATTTAGGGTTTTAAGTTTTTTATTGATTAAATGTGAGTAATTTTAAAGGGATTTTTATGAGAAAAATCATGGAAAATATTGATGATTCTTAATGGCCTAAAAGGCATGGATGGAATGAAACTTGAACCATGGGTTCGGCCATTGTGTATGGCCGAACACTATGGTGATGTAATGGTGGTTGTTAAATGGGTTTAAAGGATAGAAAAGATGGATTAATGTGTTAATGTTTTGGAGGTTTAAAAAGTTTAAAATGAATGAATGTGCTGATTTTTAAAAAAGGGGTTTTTAAATGACGAAAACCATGGAGAGATTTTGGTGAACTTGAGTATTTTAGGACCATGAAAATAAAAGGGAATTATGACTAAGTTGATGGACCCAAAAATATAATTAATGATGATTTAAAGGTAGGATTTAAGCCCCCTCATGGAGGGACTGATTTTAAATCAAAATGTGGTAAATAGGCCTAAGAAAAATGGGAAAGAGGTATCATGGGTTCGGCCATGGTGTATGGCCGAACCCATGACCCAATTGTGAGTCATTTTAGGCTAAGATCAAGGTCTATGTATGGGATTAGATGATTGGAAATTTGATTAAATTAATTGGCCGATTTTTAGGGATGTTATGTCATGGTTAATGAATCATTAATGGGTCTAAGTTTATGGGTTAATTGTGGACAAAAATGTAAATGGATGGAGAAGATTGATAGTTTTAAATGGACTTTAAGTAGAGTAAATAATGTTTTAAAGAGATGGAATTAATGGGAAAGCATGGACCATGGGTTCGACCATGTTGCATGGCCAAACCCCATGGGGAAATTTGATGCTTTAAGTATATTTGAAACCATGAAAAGAATGGGGAATGTGGTATGATTAAAGGAGTCATTAATGGACTAAAAAATGTACCAAATAATGATCAAAGAGATGATTTAAAGGCATGATGTAAAATCCCTCATGGGAGGGTTCATTTTGGATCTAAATATTGTAAATAGGTCCAAGGAAAGATAAGGAAACGACATCATGGGTTCGGCCATGGTGTATGGCCGAACCCATGACTCATATGAGAGCCATTTTATGGGCCAAGATTAGGGTCTATGTAGATGATTAAATGAATGGGGATTGAGTCAATTCAGTGGCTGATTTTAATAAATTCTATGATATGGTTGATGGAACGTTAATGGATCCAAGATTATGGATCAATTATGGGCTAAGTACGGGGTTTTGTATGTGTTTAAGTGAATAAGGATTAGGTTAATTAAATGGCTAATTTTAATGATCATATGACATGGTTAATGGGACATTAACGGATCTAAGTTAGGGATCATTAATGGATCTAAGTTTGTGATCAGTTAGGGACTTAATCATGGATAAAATATGGACTAATTTGGTGAATGTATAATAAGGTATCGGGACATCGCAAACGGTACGCGATCGGCGACCGGATTTATCTGGCGAAAGCGAAAACGGACGCTAGTCGGTATTCGGTAGGATTCCTACCTTTTTGTAAGCCGTGGATTATATGTATGTGATGGTTTCCATTATTTATTTCGGTAATTATATGATTTATTTTAAGATGGGTTTTAATGCTATGGATTATATTTTAATGCTATAAATTATGAATTAAGGATATGAATTATATATATTACATAGCATAATGCACTTACATCTCATGCATGGCATGGGCGGGAAAATAAAGAAACCGGAGTCCATGCTCCGTCAGGGCGACCGAGAAGCAAACATGGGGATAGCCTGATGCGCTATAACCGGAGTCCATGCTCCGTCGGGGCGACCGAGAAGCAAACATGGGGATAGCTTGATATGCTATAACCGGAGTCCATGCTCAGTCGGGGCAATCGAAAAGCAAACATGGGGACACCTTGACGAGGCCTTGCCGTCAAGGGGGATATGACATTGTATGATGGTATGGATGATGGGTGGGACACATGACATAGGCACCCATGGCATGGCATTCATTTTATGGGTTTTATTATATTGTTATCGGTATGCTTGTTATCACTAATCCATGTGCTAGCCCTACTCGGAGTCCTACTGGGCGCGTTGTCTAACGCCCTACTTCTACCCTAGCTGATGACGCAGGAGACGGCGGAAACGGTGGACGCGACGGGAGCCAAGCTTAGGATCTTGGGAAAGCGGCTACTTAGTTTATTTAAGTTTTATTTTGGAAATATAATTTAAGTAGCTTAGCTTGTTGCCATGTAATAATTTTAGATTTCTTACTATGGTTTGGATTTTATTTTGGACATTATGATTATGAGATATTTTAGTAATTTAGTGATGTTCTTCCCTGCTATCTAAAATTTGTAGGTTAGTCTCTATTATCATTCCGCATTTAATTTAATATTCCTCGAGCTTACTTCTACGTGTGAACCATTCTCCGTGGACTCCGTCCCACGCGCACGTAGGGTTGGCCAGTTAAGGGCCGGGCTTTAGAAGCTCGGACTTAACTCGCGTTGTGACGTCCGCGCCCTTTGTCACTTGTTATTTCAAAAAAATAAAAATAAATAAATAGACTCTGATTTTCGGTGAAAAGGGGCCGGCGTTACATACCCATCTAAGGTCCATCTCCATTATTTAATTTCAAATTCCATTAATTCACAAATTAAATGGACAATTTCCATATATATTCTTGAAATGAAAATCCGGGGTGTTACATGTGTAAATAATTTTGTACATGAAATCCTAAACATGATTAAGATTAAAAGTTGATTCACCATATTAGAATAAGAAATCACACATCTTATTTGCTAATTTTTCAAGTTAGATACATGACTCATATAATGATTCAATTTCTTAAAAACAATTCATTTTTAGAGGATATTAATTTAAATTTATATACTTTGAGATTTTCCATTGGGTTCGACCTCTTTCTCACAATACTATACTATGAATGGTTCGTGTGCTTGTGAGAATTACAAATTTAAAACATCAACACTTAGTGTCTCATTCCAATACCCGTTATTTTACAAATATGTGGAATGAGTTATGTTCATAAACACCTTGTCTTTGTTAAAACCTTGAGATGCCACATCTCATGACATCACACACTTGGACAATGTGTTGAATTGGCAAATTAAATATGCTAAAGGTACATGGATTGGATTGGATCCAGGAAAAGAGATCCGCAACCCATGTTTTGTGTCTACCTTCAGAAGGATGTGTTGAATCTTCTAATGGCACAATGTATGTATTTACACTGGCATTGAAAGGTGTGTAAGCAAAGCATGATGTACTATGAACATCTCAAGCACATACACACACCCAATCATCCTTCAATTTTATAACCCAAGTCGGAGGAACAAACATGTCGATGCTGTTGGAAATCATAACACAGAGTAAAAAGGGGGAAAAATTGAAAGGAGAGACAGGTTGATACTTATCGACATGTCGACAGACCAGTAGTTGGTCACGACCTATCGGTAAGACAAAAAAACTAAGTTAAAAGGTCTCATTCTGCAAAAAGGGCAGATCATTTCAGAAATTGTCGTTTCCTTTCTTGCGATCCCCAGACGATTTCCTTCTCTACTTCCGTCCCCTAGACTAGTCGACAGGACTTCTTAGAGCGATATCTCGCTAGAAAACCATAGGATTTTTGTTTATCTCACTTCAAGAAGCAAGGTTGTCAGGGTGTTTGTAAGATTTGTGGTCGGTTAAGCCTTGGTCATCTCTCCCCTGTTTTCGATCACTGTTTGAGAAGCTCTTTCCATGCAACCATATAAAAACGGGGGATGCTAAATCTTGGTCTCTGACCACTGGAAAAATCCCTGAGTCCAGCTCCCATTTCCTTAGGAGATCACCTAGGTTCGTGCAGGATACTCTTGAATCAAGCTCTACTCCTAAGAGTACCCCTCACAGAAAAATCGTTGCCCCTAGGACTGGATCCAGCTGTCAGTATCATCTCAGGTCTCAATATGGACAAAACTTGAGAACCAAAATAGAAGTGATTTCCATTGTGGACAGTTCTGATGAGGAAGAAGGGGTAAATGTCGAAGATACTGACTGCTCTGAGTCTGGTAATACTCACTTCTTCGGTAATCTTACTGCAGAACAAAAAAGTGGTGAAGGAAAACCACCTGTGTAGCAACCCTTGTCTCGATTTGTCTGCAAAACCGAAGTATGTGAATCTCAATTAGAGGAGCAGTTGGACGCACTAGATAATCGTGTGGAAAATTTAGCTCAGAGATCTGATGACGATAATTTTACCCTGCGTCGTCTGATTACCGATCTCTCCTGACGTATTGACCCTTCCTCTCCAGCATCACCTCCTCAGGATGGCTCCACTTAGGATAGTTTTTCACATTTTGCTTGATCTGAAAAACTGTATATTTTTTGTATTTTATCTAAGCATCCATGATGCCCCCTCCAAAATCATATATATTGCACATTTTGATTATCAATGATATGATATGGTTTGCTATGGTTTTGTAACACCCCAATTTTTCAAGTTATAAATATTTACGGAAATTAACCAATTAATTTATGAATTATTAGATATGGATATTATATGGGTAAAGTGTTGGGTCATTGCCCAATTAGGACCCAACAGATTGTAGAATTGGTTTTAATAAATTAAATGGGGTTGAATTTAATTAGTGATGCAATATCTATAAATGAGGGATATAAATTAAGGATATACGCATAGAGGGAATTTGGATTAATAGCTTGACCGTGTATGTGGGATTTTTATCAACATTGATGTGTTAGAATATCTATAGAAGATATCTAAGATTAAATAAAGAAGATGTCTAGAGATATGCATATTTATGTGATGCACATAGATCAATTAAAAAGGGGCTTTCTTGATTAAAAAAACGGCATAAGGGAATTATTATTTTAGCACCTTTTAAATTGGGATTAAAGGGAGGTTTAATAAAAGAAAGGAAGAAGGGGCGAATGACAACTTCTATATAGTGTACACGACAATAAGCAATGGCTAATTTAAAGAGTCATGCTACCCTCTAAATTGGGACAAATTAGTAGTAATAAAAGGAGACGTGAATAGAAGATGTTCTAAGGAGGCTCACCGATTGTGTTGTTGATAAACACAAACACGTGAGCTACTATAGGGGGATTCCCTATTTCATTAGTAATTGCCTAAAGAGATATTATTGTCAAGTCGGTATGGGATTTAGCAACTATTCAATATGTAAGTTGCCAAAGCCAATTATTGACAAATCTATATATACTGCTATTAGAGACAGAGAGAGGGTAACACGACAGTGATCATTCGTGAATTGAGAGACAGAGAGTTAGAAAGAACTGAGATAAGAGATCTCAAGAAGGCAGCGTCTGATACACGGTTCAGCACACAAAGGCAGCAACACGAGGAGCATCATCTCCTCCATCGTTGCTGAGGAAGCATCTGAGACGTTGGACAGAGAGAGACAAGTAGAAGGCTGCATTGAGTACCACCCAGATTCAGCGTGGGAGGTATTCTATCTGAAATACAGCAGAAAGAGGACCGTCTGATACACATGATCTGAGGACAGATTCAGCCCAAAATTCTTCTGGCTGCAACGTGGGCAGCAAGGTGTTCGTGGCAGCAAGGGCGGTTTGGGGAAGAGAATAGAGGGAAGACTGCAACAGATTGGAGGAGAGGAGATTAGCATCATAGAGGCGAGCAAGGCCAGGAAGAAACACAGAGGGAATAGCACACAACTGTGCTAAGAAAGAAGCGAGTAGTTGTAGCAGAGCAGAGGCTTGCAGACCCTTCAGCCAGCATTGGAGTGATATTTGGAGAGAAGACAATAGAGAGATCGGCTTACAACAGAGTTGCAGGGGATTCTCTGCTTGAAGTTAGAAGCATTAAGAGGGAAGAGTGCATTGGTAGCGACTGTAAACTAGTTGGAGCAGCAAGGGCAGCAACGCCCAGTTCAAGAGTTCTTGTTCTGATCTGCATACAGCGTGAAAGGTTTGATTCTCTCTTTAAAACCAACTATAGAAAGACAAGATCAAGAAGAAAGAATGAACCATAGGGTTCGGCCATGGTATGTGGCCGAACCCCATGGAAAGACTATGGTGATGTATTTAAAGTTTGAAAGATGGAAACCATGGAAAGACATGGTTTGATTTATGGGTTTAAATGGTTTAAGAGAATTGGATAAACCATAGGGTTCGGCCATGGTGTGTGGCCGAACCCCATGGAAGGTTGTTGCTTATAATTTATGGATGTTTTAATGAGGAAAAAATATGGGTTTAAATGGTTTAATAAAAAGGGTTAAACCATAGGGTTCGGCCATGGTGTATGACCGAACCCCATGGAGATGTATTAATAATTCTATTGGAATCAAATGATTGAGGATCATAGATGAATGTTGATTGATTAAATGGAAGCACGGATACTAAATTTGGAAAGTGCCCAATTATGGAAGCATGGATGCTAAACTTGGAAAGTGTCCAATTATGGAAGCGTGGATGCTAAACTTGGAAAGTGTCTAATTATGGAAGCGTGGATGCTAAATTTGGAAAGTGTCTAATTATGGAAGCATGAATGCTAAATTGGGAAAGTATCTAGTTATGGAACCATGATATCATGGGTTCGGCCATGATGTATGGCCGACCCCATGAACTTGTTAATGGGCCATGTTTGGGTCTTTGCATAATTTTAATAAATGGTTCACCAAACCAAGGGATGAAGGGTGAGAATAATGGAATTATAGCTTTGGATGGCAATATGGTAATTAATGGAACTATGTTTTGAAACTCAAACATAAGTGGATGGAATTGGTTATGAATTATTTTAAAAAGGGTTATTGGGAGTATTATGGATGTTTAAAATAAATAAATGGATCTATGTGTTGGAACCTAAGCCTAAGTTGTTGGAGGCAATGACAAGGTTGTAAATACTTGTTAAATTGGGTTATATTAGCCATGGATGGCAATCTTGTAAATATATGAAAAATAAGGAAGGTAAATGGCTATGGATAAGTATAATGGCAATATTGTAATTAAAATGAAATATTAACTAAAGGTTCGACCAATAGCAATTTGGTAAATAAATATGAAAATGGTAGGTAATGGGTTATGTTAGTCATGGATGGCATTGTTGTAATTATGGTAAAAAATAAAGGACCATGGGTTTGGCCATGGTGTGTGGCTGAACCCCATGGGGATTGGTTTATGGACTTAAAATATTGTAAATCAAGTGGGACTTGGTTTTGATTGATTAATATGTTATAAGGTAACGGAACTTCACAAGGTGTTTACTATCATGAGCGGTTACCGGATGAAAGACGCAAGGACACGTAGCGGTCTTTGGTAGGATTCCACCTCTTTGAAACCATGGGTTTATGTATATTGTTTTTATCTTGATTTGATTAAGTTATATTGCAAAGGATATGTTTCAAATTATGATTTTTAAATGCCATGTTTATATAATAAAATAGCATGTGTTGTATATGTTTCAAAATGAGCTTTTAAATGCTATGATTTGTATAATTGCATAGCATGTGGACATTTGCATCTCATGCATGGCATGGGAGGGACGAACGATAACCGGGGACCCACACTCCGTCGGGGCGTTCGTAAAGCACTAGTGGGGGATACCTTGATGAGGAGAATCCCACAAGAGGATACTATGTAGCTGGAGATCCACCACTCTGTCGGGGCGTCCGTAAAAGAATCGTGGGGGATACGTTGATGAGGAGCTTTCCATCAAGAGTATATTATGTGTGAAATGTAGCCGGAGGGTCCACACTCCGTCGAGGCATCCGAAAAACCTATGTGGAGGGGTACATTTTATGTACATGTGATGGGTGGGACTCATTGGCATGGCATGGCATTGAATCGGCATGATTATGATCTTTATTATCATGCAACGTTTCTGGTTTTTATCTGTACGATTGGATCTCTATTATCATACACTGTTTTGGATACGATGCTTTATATGTATGGTAAGATTTATTATATTGGATTTGATATATTTATTATATCTGGATTTTTGGTACTAACCCATGTGTTAACCTTAATTGGAATACCTACTGGGCGTGTTGGACTAACGCCCTACTTCTACCCTAGTGGATGATACAGGAAACGAGGGGAACGATGAACGCGAAACGGGCCAGGCATCGGAGCTTGGAGGATTATAGTTTATGTTTTTGTTAAGATACTCATGGGCTTGTAATTTGAGTATCTAGAATTCGGATTGTAATAAATTAGATGGATTTGCTATGGTTGGATATTTTACTGAATAATTGCGTTATGATAATGATGATTACAGACTTGACGTACTTTGCTATCTGAATGGAATAGAACTGTGTTCTATTATGATTCCGCACGTTATGATTATTATTCCGCATGTTTATATTGCTATGTGTGAACCGTTTTTCATGGGCTGAGTCCATACACACATAGGGTTGGCCAGTTAAGGGTCGGACTTTAGAAGTTCGGACTTAGCTCGCGTCATGACGTCCCGCGCTCTATCACTCTACTCTGTTATAAAAAAAAAATAGACTTTGAATTTACAGGAAGAAGCGAGTGAAAAAGGGCGGGGCGTTACAGGTTTGATGTGTGTATTGTTGTGTTTGAATGCCTTCTGTCTCTTGTCTATGGTTAACATGCCTTTTGTTAAATAGACTAACATGTAGGTTTGAATGAGTTGGTTTTGTATTGGCATGTTAGGGAGATAGAGATCGGGTTGTGATGTTGCACACATCCTTGGAGTTTCGAGGAGCACAAAATATGAGTTGTTTATCAACTGTCACTGATCATGACAGTGTAGGGAGGAAGGATGATGCAAGCTAGAAACGATAGCTTGGAGAATAGGGGAGAAGACTCCAAAAAGGGAAGGTAGGTAAGTTAGCTTGACCCCATTGGGAGAGCACCTTTAAGACAAGACAACTCTTAAAGGGGAAGAAGAAGAAAAACAGTAATGCAATGGCAATTTGCATTGTACTGTGGGAGAGATCAATGCTTGAATGCATGAGAAGCATGCATTGATCAATGGAAAGATTAAATGAGTTGGGAGTGAACTCATGGAAATACTAAATGCAAGAAGCTGGTTGATCAATGTTTGCCTACTAATCTTTGTCAATTGTATGATAAAATGGGGGAGAAATTAGTAGAAACTGTTAGACATCAAATCCAATTATGGGGGAGTAATTGGTAAGATGGTAAGAAGCCTAAGTGCTTGGGCCTCTAGAAAGAGAGAGCCATGAAGGGGAAGAATACTTAAAAGCCAATGGACATAAGAGAATGTCCATGCTTGGAGTTTGGGACTTCAAACTCAAAGAAGATTGGGGGAGAAAATCTTCTCAACATTGATAGCTTGGATATGCTAAGGGTAGTGTTGGTCTCTAGGAAATCATGGTGTATGGGGAACATGTATACAAATCTAGTTTAGCCCATGGATGCATATTTATGTTTTGGACTAATACCTCTAATGATTTTCTAGTGTTGCTTCCTTATGAGTTTGAACAGGAAAACGTGAAATGAAGCAAGTTGAACAAGAATATGCGAAGATCATAGTCTTGTTGTCCATTTGAATATGTATATGTAATCGATGTATTATTTTTTGTATTTAAATGTGATGTAATAAGGGTGGATTTGTAATTGGCTTAGCTTCTAGGTTTTGTCATGAAATTAACAAAGGGGGAGATTGTTAGTGCCATGGCTTGCCGAGTCCCTAAGTTTGCTAATTCCATGACTCGGGAAGAAGCACTTACTAGAAGTTTGAAGATTCAAGGTGATCAAGGTTGAAGATCATGCTCCGCCGGAATTAAAGCTCATTGATATAGCAATCACAAAATAGGTATTTGGCCATAGATGACTTTAGGTGGTACCCACACCTTTGGAGGACTATTCCTAGGCTTAGTTGAACAAATGGTAAAATCATAAAAAGCCTAAAGATGAAGCTTGAAAGTGAATTGGAAGCGAACTTGGAAATATGAATTAAGTTCACTGTCAGCTCGACCAATTGTACTCACTGACCATTTGGTGGAGATAGGATCGACCCATCGTGGTCAAGGACTAGTCGGCCAGATTGACAGAAGTTCTAGAACATAAAACTGTCATTCTGGTAAAGCCTCTGACCGAGACTCTCATATGCACCAACCCTTCGGTGATAAACTTAAACAACCCCTCGTGGTCAGCGATTCGTCGGTAAAAGACTTGTGTGTTCTGGACTATGAACACAAGTGAGCTTTTGAAGAAACAAACATCTTGGTATATCAAAACCGATTGAGAGTACCAGGATCGACCCCGCGGTAAAAGGCGACAGGTCGTTCTGGGTAAGACATGTTTCTAGAATTGAAACCACTGTCAACATTGTTTTGCCCCAGAACGAGACACTTGTATAGACCGACCTCTCGGTGCCATGACTGTCGGCCCATCAGCGACACCGACTTGTCCAAAGGGAAGTAATTACACAGTTCGGAGTGCATTTAATGCGCAATGGTCGGGTGGTTGAACGGTAATAAATACGGGCACCGACTCATCGATGCCACTGACCTGTAGGTACTGGACAGTCTGAAAAACCGTTAAGACTTCTCTATAAATATGAGTGATGTGTGATCGTTTTATTATCTTCCTTGAGCTGAGAATAGCCATACAATTTAAGGAACGATCAACACTCTTATACGAAGAATCACAAACAACCAATCTATTGATTGAGTTTGGAATTGAGAAAGAGATGAGGAAAGAAAAATCATAAACAACCAATCTATTGAGTTTGAAAGTGAGAAAGAGATGAGGAAAGAAAAGACAAAAACTAGGAAACTTTTAGTAAAACTAGTTTCCTTGTCACCCTGAATTGTGATTACTTTACGACGGCTAAAAGGAGGAGCTTTGCCACACATTGGGTAGGATCTTCAAGAAGCATACATCAGCGAGAAAGAGCTTTAAAGGCAAGTGCTTCTTGGTTTTAATTTTGTTTTTAAAACCTTTATCCCGAAAGTGGATTAAGGAAGATTGGGTCCGGAACCACTATAAAAATCTCTAGAGCATCGTCTCTGGTACAGTGGTAGGTGGAATTCCCAGCCGATTAAGTGAGGTGGAAATCCTACTCTAATTGTGAGGGTGTAAGTCCCCACTTAATGAATTTGGAGATAGCTCAAGGTGGAGCGAGTCCTAACAGTGGATGTAGGTTGGCGAACCAAACCACTATAGATCTTGTGTCCTTGCGTTTGTGGTGTTAGAGCTATTTTCTTGTGTTGATTGTTTAATCACATTTGCTAACACACACTCACTTGATTGTTATATTCGCTGCGCTTCAACTAATCAATCAAGTAATTTTAAAAAGGACCAACGATTTTAGATTGACCTATTCACCCTCCCTCTAGGGTCAATAGTTTTCTAGCTCCAGGGGAACTTTCACCAGCCAATTCAAATAGATAGAATTCCTATTTTACATGTGGTGGGTGAAATTCCCAGCTGATTGAGTTAAGTGGAATTCCTATTGTAATTGTGAGGGTGTAAGTCCCCACGTAGTGGATTTGGTGATTGCTCAAGGTTGAGCTAGTCCTAACAGTGATGTAGGTTGGCTAACCGAACCACTATAAATTTGGTCTTATGGTGTTTGATCATTGCGTGTTTGTGTTTTAGTATTTAAGTATTCTTCTTGTAACGCCCCGCCCTTTTTCATTCGCCGAAAATCAGAGTTTTTTTTTTTGGTATAAAAAAGTGAGAGAGAGCGGGACGTCACGACGCGAGCTAAGTTCGAGCTTCTAAAGCCCGACCCTTAACTGGCCAACCATTCGTGTGCATGGACTAAGTCTATGAATACGGTTCACACGCAATAAGTTATGCATGCCGAATAAAACATAACTGGGGAATTATAATAGAATCCTAATTATATTCCATTTTAGATAGCAAAGTAGTCCATGTCTTAACCATTATTATCTTAACTTAAATATCCAAAATAAATCATTCAAACCATAGCAAAATAACTAAGTTATTACATGCCCAAATGCTAGCTACTCGAATTACATAGTCCATGAGTAACTTAAACAAAATATAATTAAACATATCCAAGCTCTTATGCTTGGCTCCGATCACGTTCATCATTCCCTTCAATTCCTGTGTCATCCACTAGGGTAGAAGTAGGGCATTAGACAACGCACCCAGTAGGTATTCCAAATAAGGTTAGCACATGGTTAGTACCAAAATCATATAGATAACATAATAACAAAACCATGTAAAACAATGCTATGCCATGGTGTCATATGCAATGAGTCCCACCCATCACAAATACATGTATCCTCTTGATGGAATTCTCCTCATCAAGGTATCCTCACAGTTGCCCTACGGACGCCCCGACGGAGTGTGTTCTCCGGTTACTTCTTGATGGATAATGTGCATTAAAGTCTTCCCAAGGACGCCCCGA
Organism: Chimonanthus salicifolius; assembly: GCA_013350335.1. Lineage (NCBI taxonomy): Eukaryota > Viridiplantae > Streptophyta > Magnoliopsida > Laurales > Calycanthaceae > Chimonanthus > Chimonanthus salicifolius. The sequence continues at coordinate 72,820,979 of CM023532.1, read as the reverse complement.
CGGAGCGTGGCCTCCGGTTACAAATCATCCCTCCCATGCCATGCATGAGATGTAAATGTCCATATGCTATGTAATAGTATAAATCATAGCATAAAACTTCCATATTTGAAACATAACATTTGATATAAAATAACTCATCAAAAACATGAACTAAAATCATATTACATATCCCATGGTTTCAAAGAGGTAGAATCCTACCAATGACCACTAAAGTGTCCTTGCGTTTTCGTCCGGAAACCGCTCTCGATCGTGCACCTCTTGTGAGGTCCCGTTACCTTATAACATATCAATAAATCAAAACCCATGTTCTATCATGTCGAAGTCCATGAACACACCTTTGTGGGGTTCGGCCATACACCATGACCGAACCTCACTCACTTGATTTTAGTCCCTCTTTTGATTTATTACTCAATCACCACTAAGTTAATCATTTATACCCTAAGTCCACAAAATACACCTTAGTGGGGTTCGGCCATACAACATGGCCGAACCTCACTCCCTTGGTTTTGTGCCCTTCTTTTCAATCCTTTGATCTTTAAATTAAATCCAAGATCATGCCATCTTTGATTCATACATCTAATCACTTATACCATAATTATTTAACATTGATAACAACCTAAGTCCACAAAACATTCCCCATGGGGTTCGGCCATAAACTGTGGCCAAACCCATGGTCCATCATTTTCACCTATTTACAACTTTGCCATTATTCTATCCATGGCTAAACATTTGATTTATTTAAACATGCCTAAGTCCATATTTGATCCACAAACATAGAACCATTAATGATTTCTAATCATGCTTAAATCTCCAAATGGCCCATTAAAATGGTCCATGGGGTTCGGCCATACACCATGGCCGAACCCATGATGTCTCATTTCCATGTTCTCCATTAAATCAATTACAATCCATAAACCAAGGTCCCTCCATGGGGATTTAACCATACATTTAGGTTCATCCTTTTTAATCCTCATTAACCATATTCAAAATCAATTAAAATTACCAACAACTATCCATTATTCTCTTTCCATGGGGTTCGGCCATACAACATGGCCGAACCCTATGGTTGATCGTTTCCATTAAAACACATCATACATCCATGATTGACTTAGGGTGTATGTATGTTGGATTAAATAAATGGGAAGTGATTAAATGATTAACTTAAGGGGGTGAGGTTCGGCCATGTTGTATGGCCTAACCCCGCAAGGTTATGTTTTATGGACTAAAGTGCTTTTTGACTTAGATATGATAAGAAATCAATTGGAACATGGGTTTAATTAATTATTGTGTAATAAGGTAACGGGACCTCATAAGGTGTGTACGATAGCGGTTACCGGATGGAAGCGCAAGGACACGTTAGTAGTCTTTGGTAGTATTCCACCTCTTTGAAACCATGGGTTTATGTACATTGTTTTTATCTTATTTTGATGAATTATGTTGGAAAAGTTATGTTCTCAATTGTGAGTTTTAATGCTATGTTTATATGATAAAATAGCATGTGATTCATTAGCATCTCATGCATGGCATGGGGTGAAGGATATATAACCGGAGGGGCCGCACTCCGTCGGGGCGTCCGAAAAACCTATGTGGGATACCTTGATGTTCTTTTCCATCAAGAAGAAACCGGAGGGACCACACTCCGTCTGGGCATCTGAGAGACCTATGTTATGTGGGGGTACTTACATGTACTTGTGATGGGTAGGACTCACTGCATTTGACATCATGACATGGCATGGTTTATATGGTTTTTTTGACATTATGATATTATTATATATGTTTTGTACTAATCATGTGTTAGCCCTAATTGGAATACCTACTGGGCGCGTTGTTCTAACGCCCTACTTCTACCCTAGTGGATGATACAGGAAACAAGGGGAACGATGAACGCGAAACGGGCCAAGCATAGGAGTTTGAATGCTTTTAATTTATATTTTAATTAAGTTACTGATGAATTTGTAATTTGAGTAACTAGACTTCGGACATGTAATAACTTAGATGATTTGTTATGGTTGAATGATTATTTGGATAATTATGATATGTTAATTACGATTAAGGACTTGACATACGTTGCTATCTGAAATGGAATAGAGCTAGGTTCTATTATAATTCCGCATGTTATGATTTTAATTCCGCATCTTTATATTGTTATGTGTGAACTGTTTTTCATGAACTTAGTTCATGCACACATAGGGTTGGCCAGTTAAGGGTCGGACTTTAGAAGTTCGGACTTACCTCGCATCGTAACGTCCTGCTCTCTATCACTCTTTGTTTAAAAAAAAAATAGACTCTAATTTTTGGAAAGCTAAGAGAGTGAGAAAAGGGCGGGTCGTTGCAATTGATATCAGAGCGAACCACAAAGATTGAATCTTCCGGAGTAAATTAATTCGGCCCCTGTGCATTAATTTACTTCATTAGACTCAAACGGAACATTCAATATGAGAAAAACAATGGAATGTAGCAAAGGAAGTACAGTCAAAATAATGGGATTAGTTATGCCCATGAATGGATTATACCCATAGGAGGGTTATATTCATGGATGGTTATTAACCATGGATAGATGATACTCACTGATAGAGTGGTATCAAGGATGGATGTGTATAACAGTAGATGATGATTCCCATGGTGGTTTGGATTGATGTCGGGTATTGGAACCATGGTAGACATGTTGGTAGTATGATGGACCTGTTGGTTTCATAGATGACATATTGATTTAATGACTGGGACATGTCTCGATTTACATCCCACGTTATAAGAAAAAGGTGTTAGTCATATTACGACTTGTATCACAGGAAAGTTAGTGTTGAGAGATACTAGATATCGTAGAAATTTTGAGCAAAAGGTGTTAGTCACATAGTGACTTATGTATAAATGAAGATATGCTTACTTTTGGAGATATACTTAGTGGAAAAGTTAAGAGTCTAGTGAAACTCGAATGGGAAGTTATGGGCGACTGCCAAGTTAGATTGATCACCTGACTCTACAATTAGCCGATGGAGTTCCAGGAGAGTGCAGCTAGAAACCTAGTTAAAATGGAATCAGCAAAAGACTTGAGCATAGGCTCGTATTGGCAGGCTACCTCACATAGAGAGTAGACGAATGAACGTATTGAACAAAGTACGTATGGAAAATATCTTGGTAGCACGTAAAGTGAAACAGAGTACATTGATCTACATAAGATCGCAAATGGGTTCACGAGAAAAAGAGATAACATGAGACAGAGTAAATTTTGCAAGAATGAAACTCATAGGTTGATATGAGTGAACAGGAACAACGGATAGATCCGGAAATAGAGGAGATGTGGGCCAAGATGTCTACTGGTGAAGTCATACCAGAATGGGAGTTATGACCAGGACAGGGTCTGGTATTCCGAGGAAGGATATTTGTGCCTAAGAGCTGCAGAAAAGAGTTACTTATTAAGGCACATCAGACCAAACTCTCTATTCATCCGGGTAGCACCAAGATATATCACGACCTAAAGAGACATTACTGGTGACACGGATTCAAGAGGGATGTGGCAGAGTTTGTGGCTCATTGCTTAACGTGTCAGCAGGTTAAGACGGAACATCAGAAGCCACCAGGGTTACTCAAACCCTTACCAGTGCTGGAATGGAAATGGGAGCACATCTCCATGGATTTTGTAATAGGGTTGCCAAGGTCTTCAAAGGGCAACGATGCGATATGGGTCGTGGTAGGCCAACTGACCAAATCTGTACATTTTCTTCCCATTAAGATGACAGACTCATCTGAGACTTTAGGTCGGCGGTATATCAAGGATATCATTAGGCTACATGGTATTCCTCGAACTATTGTGTCCAACAGAGATGGTCGATTCACCGGCAGAGTTTGGCAGAGCATGCAGTCGGCCATGGGAACAGATCTACTGACTAGCACAGCATTCCATCCACAGACTGATGGGCAGTCTGAGAGGACAATATAGACATTGGAGGATATGCTGAGAGCACGCATGTTAGATTTCAAGGGTGGATGGGTGGATCACTTGCCTTTAGTAGAATTCTCATACAATAACAGTTATCCGGAAAGCCTTCAGATGGCTCCATTTGAGGCTTTATATGGTAGACCTTGTAGGTCACCAGTGTGCTGGACAGAGGCCGGTGAGCCTGCACTGATTGGACCTGAGTTGGTTGCAGAGACTATAGCGCAGATACAGTTGATACGGCAGCATCTATTGAATGTGCAAAGTCGTCAGAAGAGCTATGCTGACAAGAGGAAGAGATTCCTTGAATTTGAAGTGGGGAACATGGTGTTCTTGAAAGTCTTGCCACAAAAGGGACACATGAGATTTGGAAAGAAGGGGAAATTGTCGCCAAGATATGTGGGACCGTTTCAATCATAAGAAGGATGGGGGACGTGGCTTATCAATTGGCACTCCTTTCACAGTTGACATCTTTGCACAATGTGTTCCATATATCGATGTTGAGGAAGTACAATCCTGATCCTTCTCATGTACTGAACATACAAGATATAAAGGTCCAAAGCGACGTGACATATGTCGAAAAGCCTATCCGAGTGGTGGACACTAAACAAAGGGTATTACGGAACCGAACGATCCAGTTTTTCAAGGTGGTATGGGATCGACATGGCATTGAGGAAGCCACTTGGGAACTCGAGTTGGAAATGAGAACAGCTCATCCTGAGCTATTTATGTAAATGTTAGAAACCCTACTTCACTCCATTTTTGGGACAAAAATTTTAAAAAGAGGGTTCTATTGTAACACCCTGGATTTTTAAGTTATTAATATATATGAAAATTACCCATTTAATTTGTGAATTATTAGATATGGACCTTATATGGGTAAAGTGTTGGGTCATTGCCCAATTAGGACCCAACGGTTATGGTACAAGGTCCAATTTAAATTAAATGGGGTTGAATTAAATTAGTAATGCATTATGTCTATAATTAATTATTATGCACATAAAGGGAACATGGAAATATTTTAGGAATGGGATATAGATAGTATGGCCGTGTGTGTGGGATTTGCACATCCATGAGGATGCGCATAAGATCATTTTAAAAATGGGTCTTTCCTTGATAAAAAACGGCATTAGGGAATTACTAAATAAAGAATATTACATTGGCCATGTATGAAGATAGGCATATCCATGTTTATGTGCAAGAGTGTCTCTAAAAAGGGTTCTTACCCTTGATTAAGGGTGAAACTAGAGGATTGCTAAGTATAGAAGATATCTAAGATTAAAAATGGGATATTGCTTTGCCGTGTGGGAGTTATGCGCAATCCATGATCATGCGCCAAAAGGAGTCCTTTCCTTGGTGAGGGCGGCACCAAGGCAATTGCTAATTTGAAGGGATCATGGCATCTTCTAATTAGGACTCTCTAAAGTGAGAAGCATAGGCACGGAAATTGCTATCTTAACAAGATAGGATCGAGTGGAATAATAGAAGGGAGGCGCATAAGGAATAAGGGTCGGCACCTTCTAAATAGAGGATCAATTGGAAGTATTAAAAAGAAAGGAAACAATGACGCACTACACACATAACCATCAAGAAGGTCTTGACGTTGGGAGCTCTAGCAACAAGGTGTTCACGGCATACACAAAGGAAGAGAGGGCAGCCAGCAAGTGTACAACGAAGAAAAGGAGAACATTGGAAGAACAAGAACAAGCGAAGGAAAACCGAAGGAGTCGCGGAACGGGTAAGTAGTTTTGATAATTTTGTTTAAGATAAGGAACCATAGGGTTCGGCCATGGTGTATGGCCGAACCCCATGGAGGGGAATTGAGGGAATGAATATAGTATTTTAATGGAAAGGATGGACCATAGGGTTCGGCCATGCCATGGAAAGACGTGGTTTAATTTATGGGTTTTTGAGGGATGAAAACCATGGAAGTGGTTAATAATTTTATTGGGTTTCAAAGTATAAAAATTATATATGTATGTTTACGATTTTTAAAAAGGGTTTAAATGGCTTAAGAGAAGTTGTTGAACCATAGGGTTCGGCCATGATGAAGGGCCGAATCCCATCGAGAAACATTGGTTATGTTTATGGATGGCAAAGTTGTAATATAGGCTAAAATGAAAGATCATGGGTTTGGCCATGGTGTATGGCCGAACCCCACGAGGAAGGTTTTTGGTTATGGATTTGAACAATGGCAATGATGTAAATAAGTGAGAAAATGATAGACCATGGGTTCGACCATGGTGTGTGGCCGAACCCTATGGGGAATGATTTATGGTTTTAACGTATGAAGGGTAAGGTTAATGGAATGATAGCCATGGATGGCAGTATGTAATTAATTAGAATTAATGGACCATGGGTTCGGCCATGGTGTATGGCCGAACCCCATGGGGATTGTTTTGATGGACTTAGGGTTTATGTATGTTGGATTAAATAAATGGGAAGTGATTAAATGATTAACTTAAGGGGGTGAGGTTCAGCCATGTTGTATGGCCGAACCCCACAAGATTATGTTTTATGGACTAAGGTGTTTTTGGACTTAGATATGATAAGAAATCTATTGGAACATGGGTTTAATTAATTATTGTGTAATAAGGTAACGGTACCTCATAAGGTGTGTACGATAGTGAGCGGTTACCGGATGGAAGCGCAAGGACACGTTAGTGGTCTTTGGTAGGATTCCACCTCTTTAAAACCATGGGTTTATGTACATTGTTTTTATCTTATTTTGATGAATTATGTTGGAAAAGTTATGTTTTCAATTGTGAGTTTTAATGCTATGTTTATATGATAAAATAGCATGTGATTCATTAGCATCTCATGCATGGCATGGGGTGAAGGATATGAAATCGGAGGGGCCACACTCCTTTGGGGCATCCGAAAAACCTATGTGGGATACCTTGATGTGTTTTTCCATCAAGAAGAAACAGGAGGGGCCCCACTCCGTCGGGGCATCCGAAAGACCTATGTGGGGGTACTTACATGTACTTGTGATGGTTGGGACTCATTGAATTTGACATCATGACATGGCATGGTTTATATGGTTTTTTTGACATTATGATAATATTATATATGTTTTGTACTAACCATATGTTAGCCCTAATTGGAATACCTACTGGGCGCGTTGTTCTAACGCCCTACTTCTATCCTAGTGGATGATACAGGAAATAAGGGGAACGATGAATGCGAAACGGGCCAAGCATAGGAGTTTGGATGCTTTTAATTTATATTTTAATTAAGTTACTTATGGATTTGTAATTTGAGTAACTAGACTTCGGACATGTAATAACTTAGATGATTTGTTATGGTTGAATGATTATTTGGATAATTATGATATGTTAATTACGATTAAGGACTTGACGTACGTTGCTATCTGAAATGGAATAGAGCTAGGTTCTATTATAATTCCGCATGTTATGATTTTAATTCCGCATCTTTATATTGTTATGTGGAACCATTTTTCATGGACTTAGTTCATGCACACATAGGGTTGGCCAGTTAAGGGTTGGACTTTAGAAGTTCAGACTTAGCTCGCGTCGTGATGTCCCTCTCTCTATCACTCTTTGTTTTTTTTTAAAAAAAAAGTAGACTCTGATTTTCGGAAAGCTAAGAGAGTGAGAAAAGGGCAGGGCATTACATAAAACCTTTTAAAAATATGAATAATTTTCCATGGAGTTCATCCTTCAAAAACCCATAATCATTACCAACATACCTCCATGTGGTTCGGCCATGAAACATGGCCGAACCTTATGGTTCTTTAATTTCTTACATTCATCCAAACCTTGTAAAACCTTTTAAAACCGTAAGCATAAGTCTATGATTTTCATCCTCCAAACTTCCATTAAAAATCACCAAAGTCCTTCCATGGGGTTTGGCCATACAACATGGCCGAACCCTATTCATCCCTTTTTATTAAACCTCAACATTCATCCCTTAATTTTCTTCCATGGGGTTCGGCCATACACCATGGCCGAACCCTATGGTTCCTTTCTTTTATAAAACTATCAAACTACTTACCTGTTCCGCGACTCCTCCGACTTTCCTTCGCTCCGACGGTGTTCTTAGATCCTTTTCTTCTTTAGTCTTTTCCTCCTTCTTCTTGATCTTTCACACCTGCTGGCTGCCTTCTCCTTCTATTGATAATGCCGAGACTGATCTTGATGTTGTTTATTGCCGTGCGCCCATGTTATGCTTCTTTTCTTTTATAAAACCTCCCACTCGGTCATATATTTAGACAATGCCATGCGCTCCTTGTGTTGCCTCTCTTTTATAAAAAAACTCCACTCGGTTCTATATTGCTGAAATGGCAATTGCCGTACGCCCTTGCTTCTTTTTAGCACCTTCCCTATTATTACTCCTAATAAGGAAAGGACTCCTTTTTAAAAATAGTCTAACGTATCTTATCTTGTATGCGCATATCTCATGGATATGCATATCTTCATACTCGGCCATGCAATCTATCTTTAATTCTCTCCATGAGCATAATCATGGATTAGATATCTCATACACGGCTAAGACATCTTCTATATTTAGCAATTCCCCTAGTATCACTCTTAATCAAGGGAAAGGACCCCCCTTTTTTTTAAAAGGATCCTTGCGCATAATCATGGATACGGATATCTAATATTCGGCCATGCACAATTATCCCAAGTTCCCTCTATGCGCATATCCTTAATCCATATCTCTTATTTATAATTATGTTTCATTACCATTTTAATTCAGCCCCATTTAATTTTACATTGAATCTTATGCCAAAACCGTTGGGTCTTAATTGGGCAATGATCCAACACTTTACCCATCTGAGATCCATATCTAATAATTCACAAATTAAATGGGTAATTTTCATATATATTAATAACTTGAAAACCCGGGGTGTTATAGTTTATATGTGATTGAATGCATGGATTGAATACTTGTTCACATATCACACACATAGATTGATCGATCAGTTTTATGAACAACAGTTGATTTAAAAGGTGAATATAACTCATTGAATATTTTATTTACTTAAAGTATAAATCGGTTGAGAAAATTCTAAAAGGGAATTAAAATTGAAAACCGACCTATTCACCCCCCTCTAGGTCGTGCATTACTCTAGTAACGGAATTTCAATTGGTATCAAGAACTCGGTTACTCTGAGTTCGACTTAATCATCCGAGTTGATCTTTTACTAGAATCATGCACAAAGGTGATAGTCACCCTGTTTCTAAACCTCTCTATTTTGATGGCTCCAACTGTGCCTCGTGGAAGGTAAAAATTAAAAGCTTTTTTATGTCACTAGATGGAGCTGTTTGGGAATCAATAGTAAGAGGTTGGGAACCGCCGATTAAGGAAATCACAGAAAAACCTATTACGGATGAAATTGGAAAATCTTTACAACAAGTTATTGGTACCAAACTTAAAGACTATTTCACTTGGACAGACATGGAGAAAATGATATACATAGCAAATGGAAAGGCGTTAAACGCCATTAACTGTGTTGTCTCACCTGATGAGTTCAAACGTATAATGACTTGTTTAACAGCTAAAGATGCTTGGGACATCTTAGAAAGAACACATGAGGGTACCTCTGTTGTTAAGAGGTCTAAACTCCAAATTCTCCAATCTAAATTTGATAACATATGAATGGATGAAAGTGAGATGTTTATGGAATTTTACTCTAAGCTAAGTGATATAGTAAATTCTATGTAGGCCTTAGGAGAAATAATTTCGGAATCTAAAGTATGTACCAAGGTACTTAGAAATCTGCCCAAAAGATTTAAACCTAAGGCAGCGGCTATTGAAGAGTATAGAGATGTTTCATTCATGAAAATTGATGACCTAGTAGATCTCTTCAAACCTATGAACTTCATTTTGAAGATGAAATACCTAAAAAGAAGTCTGTCACCTTAAAGTCATCCTCAAATATTGAGAAACTTAAAGAGGAAAATCTGAATCTGACAGTGAAGATGATGTTGCTTTGTTGGCTAAAAAATTCTTAAGAACCTTCAATGAAATGAATAAGTTTAAAATCTTTAAAAGAAGTGAGCCAAGGGATAAAAATACAAACAAATTCAATACAATAAAAGACGCCAACAGATTTAATACATTAAAGGAAAAAGGAAGAGACAAAGACAAAGAACAAAAATGTTATAATTGTAGAGGTCAAGGACATTTTGGTTGAATGTCCTTCAAAAAGAAATAAAAAAGCCTTAACAGGAACTTATGAAAACACCTCTGAATCGGAAAGTGGTTCTGATGAATCCACTCAAGATAAATCTGAAGATCTAAAAGGGTTCATAACCTCTATAGCAACTGTTGGAAGTGACTCAGAAAGTAAGTCAGAAAATGATGAAGATGATGATCTTCAAGAGGCCTATGACTCCCTTTTTCTGGAAAGTCAAAAACTGGCTAAGAAATTAAGTAAAAGAAAATCTGAAAATTCAAATTTAATAAGCCAGTTAGAAGAAGAAAAAGGAATAAATGAAAATCTTGTAAGAACTCTGAAAACTACAAATGAAGAACATGTTAAATTAAAACAAGTTCAAAATGAGTTACAAGATAAGTTGAGAAAGTATGAGAATGATATTTAAAAATTGGAAGATATTCGAAGTATTTTATCAGAAGAAATTATCAATGCTCATTCTAAAATAAACAGTTTTAATAATCATAAACTCAACTTTGAAAATAAGTTTACCCAATGATAATATAAATTACAAAGATTGCTAAAGTCGGATAAAAACCATGGGGACAAGACTGGTCTTGGGTACAACCAAGACAAAAAAACAGTGAGCAAAAATGTATTTGTTAAGGGTCAATCTTCTAGACCTTCAAATATCACTTGTTTTTACTGTGCTAAAAGGGGTCACTTCAGATTTGAGTGCAAACTTAGAAAAAGAAACTTATGGGAAAAAGCAAATCAGAAAAAATTTGAAGTGCAAATTTATGAAAAAGAAAAAAGAGAATATCATTACTGTGAAGATTTGGCTCAAAAATTGAACAAAACTTTAAATGAAAAAATGAGCAGAAAATTCGGATATAACCTTCAAGAATCAGTCCCTAAAAATTTAAAAAACACAACCACATTGAAATGGGTTCCCAAGTACAAAAGCCTGATTGTGTATACAACATTAAAGGTTGAAAACCAGTCAAAATGGTATCTTGATAGTGGTTGTTCAAGGTACATGACTAGTGATAAAACATTTATGTCCAACCTGGTAGATTTCAATGGTGGTCGGTTACTTTTGGGGATGGAAATCTGGCTAAAATTGTAGGGTAAAGGACCTTAGAATTAAATGATTCCCTTACCTAAGATGATGTTGTAATGTCCGCCCCATTTTCACCAAATTTAGAGTCTATTTTTTTTTTTTTAAATAAAAGTGACAACGGGCGCGGACGTCACGACGCGAGTTAAGTCCGAGCTTCTAAATCCCGGCCCTTAACTGGGGTTCACGAGAACGGTTCATGCGTAGGAAGTAAGCTCGCGGAATATAATTAGATGCGGAACATTATAATAGAGACTATCCTACCAATTTTTTTTTTTAGATAGAATGGAAGATACATCATTAAATTACTAAAATACCCCTATGTTCATAATTATGTCTCAAAATGATAATTTCCAAAGTATAGTCCAAACCATAGCAAGAAACAGTAATTATTACATGCCGACAAGCTAAGCTACTTAAATTACAATTTCCAAAATAAGACTTAAATAAGATTAAGTAGCCGCCATCCCAAGCTCCTAAGCTTGGCTCCCGTCGCGTCCACCGTTTCCGCCGTCTCCTGCATCATCAGCTAGGGTAGAAGTAGGGCGTTAGACAACGCGCCCAGTAGGACTCCGAGTAGGGCTAGCACATGGATTAATGATACAAACATACCGGTAACAATATAATAAAAACCATATGATGAATGCCATGCCATGGGTGCCTATGTCATGTGTCCCACCCATCATCCATATCATCATAAAATGTCATATTCCCCTTGATGGCAACGCCTCGTCAAGGTGTCCCCATGTTTGCTTCTCGGTCGCCCCGACGGAGCATGGACTCCTGTTCCTTTATTTTCCCGCCCATGCCATGCATGAGATGTAAGTGCATTATGCTATGTAGTATATATATAATTCATATCACTAACATAAAATCCATAGCATTGGAATATAATCCATAGCCTTAAAAATATCATCCATAACATTAAAATATAATCCATAGCATTTAAAATATCATCCATAAAATAAACCATATAATTACCGAAATAAAATACGAAAAGCATCACATACATATAATCCACGTCTTACAAAAAGGTAGGAATCATACCAAATACTGATAACGTCCCTTTCCATTTTCGTCCGATAATTCTGGTCGCCGATCACGTACCGTTTGCGACGTGCCAATACCTTATTATACATTTTCCAAGTTAGTCCTTATCTTATCCATGATTAAGTCCCTAACTGATCATAAACCTAGATCCATTAATGCTCCCTAGCCATGTTATAAGATTATCATAAATCGGCCCTTAACTTAGCCTCATTTCCATTGCATAATTCCAAATTTTAGCCCATTAAACATTCTAATTTGTGAGCCTAAAACGCAGCAACCCTAAATTTCATTTAATCACTCATAATGTCATCTTAATGCACCCAAGTTCATGTCCAACCTACATGGGGTTCAGCCATGTACCATGGCCGAACCCATGGTTCTTCAATGTGGCCAATAATTACGGTTATGCCACTAGACCTCCATGGTTTAATATCTCCTCTATCCATGTACATTTTAGTCCATAATTCATCCACATACTTAGCCCCATTAATGATTTATTGACCATGACCTAACATCCCTAAAATCAGCCACTTAATTTAATTAAATTTGCAATCATCTAATCTCATGCATAATTCAATATTTGGCCCATAACATGACCTACAATTAGGTCATGGGTTCGGCCATACACCATGGCCGAACCCATGATGCCTATCTTCCATTTTTCTTGGGTCCATTTCACCTCATTTGGTCCCACCATAACTGAATTTAAAACATACATTTAAATCATCCTTTCATAATCATTATGAGACATACTTTGTTCCATTTAATTTAACCATCATTCCTCTTTATTTTCCATGGTTCCAAGACCCCAATTTTCCTCAAAGTCTCCCCATGAGGCTCGGCCATGGTGGTCCATAGTTTTTATTTTTAAAAACTTCATTTCTACCCATTTAAACCTTGATTAAAATGCTAAAGAAAAATCCATTTAATTACCATTAATTTCCATACTTTCATAATCATTAATTTCATCATTCCATCACTATAGGGTTCGGCCATACACCATGGCCGAACCCATGGTTCATGATTCACCATTTTTTCTAGCTTCTTGAGGCCACGACATCATTCACACACTCCATGATTTTTCCTCATTAAAATCCCTTTAAAATCTTTCCAACATTTAATCATTTACAACCCTAAAAGTCATAATCATTCTCCATAGTTTTAAACCTTAAAACCCCAATTAAATTCATCCACAATTTACCATGGGGTTCAGCCATACTACATGGCCGAACCCTATGGCCCATCAATCCATTCAAAACCCATGTTTCCATGCTTAATCCATTTAATTCCATAACCTCCTTAATCATTTTATTTTTCTTAATCTATCTCTTCCATTTCATCCATTTCTCATCTTATCATTGGTTGGATCTTAGATCTAAGGCCCATAACATTTGTGGCCACCATTCATTCTAAGAAATGGATTTCATTAACACATCTTAACCTTTAAAAATATAAATTCTTGTTTAAGAATTCCTTACCACACCGATGACTCCTCCGGCCTTTCTTCCTCTTTTTGATCTCCTTAGCCCTTTCTCTTCTTCTTCTCCTTGTTATTCGGTGAAGATGTGCTTGATCAAGATGGAGTCTCCATGGTTAGGGTTTGGCTAAGGTAGGTTTAGATTTTTGAGAGAAGGAGAGGGGATGAGGATGGAAAAAGATGCTCAAGCCTTGGTCTTGAAGTGGTGGTTGGCCAAGCCTAGTTTTTTCCTTCTTTTCTTCTAAGTTTATTCTTATTTCTTGGTGTTTTACTTGGGAGAGAAAGGGAGGACGGTTTTGGGAGAGGGAGTGAAGAGATGGAGATGAGATGAGACCCTAGACCCATTCCCATCTCATCTTGGTGGCCTGGGTTACACTCCTTCATCATTCCATTTGACCAACCAACATGGGTAAGTATGGCTTGCATGTCCTTGGTGGTGGTGGTTGGGATGAAACCACCACCATGCCAATGGTTTTGGGTCTTTAAGGTGGGTGGTTTGGTCTTCCCATCAAGTCCATTGACTACCCATCATGGAGAGGGGTGTGGGCTCTCATACCTTGAGTGGTGGTGGTTGAGATGAAACCACCACCCTAAGTCCATGGTTTCCTTTGTGTTTCCTTGGGTGGTTTCAATGGGATGAAACCACCCTTTGACTTGCCCTTTTTGATTTATTTATTTGACCTTAATTTGACCAACTCAATTAATTAAATTAGACCCTTACCTAGGTTAATTATTTCCTATTTAATTTAATTCCATTAAATTCTCTTCTAAGAAATCCACCCATGGTTGACCAAGTCAACCATGGTGGACGGTCCCCACCAACACCTACCCTACCCGCCACCTCACTTGATGAGGTGGAGGTGGGCCCCATTCGGCCATATCACTTAAACCCCATTAATCTTAACTTAGATGATTTAAAATAATTTAATCAACTTAATTTACTTTAATCCACCTTAGTCCCCTTAACTTATCCATGGTTGACCAAGTCAACCATGATGGTCGGCCCCACCTTTTCCTTGGTCCACACGCCACCTCACTTGGTGAGGTGGAGGTGGGCCCACTTGGTTATGCCATCTTAATCATCTCATCATTAACTTAAGTGGGTTTAATTCCAATTCAACCATTTCCATCAATCGGGTCACCATTGGGCCCATGGCCCAATTAAATTATTTTCTACCATTTTACCTTAGAGTTTGAATCATTTTGATCCATTGGGTCCCACATGGTTATCGGGCCCACTTTGACCATTATTGACCCTTTAAATGGATTCCATCCAATCTATGGTCCATTGGACCATACTTGGGCCTTTGCCCCAAAATTTGATCCATTTAACATTCATATATCAAAACTCCAATTTTTCCCATTATTAAAATAAATAAATGCCATATATATGTTGACTTAAAAATTCGGGCTATTACAGATGTGCTGCTAGTTGATGGCCTTAAATACAATTTATTAAGTATATCTCAAATATGTGAGAAAGGCCATTATGTTACATGCCGTAAGAATGATTGTTAAATCTATAACAGTGAAGGTGAAGCTATCCTTAAAGGGTTGAAAACTTCTGATCAGTATTATGCTCTTGAAAACTGTTCAACTCCTAGCATAAATCATTGTAACTTGTCTAAACTTAATGAAGCTGATTTATGGCACAAAAGACTAGGACACGTAAATTTCAAAGATTTGTCAAAATTGAGTGAACACATCAAAGGACTGCCCAAGATAAGTAGATCAGCTCAAGCTTTTTGTGGTGAGTGTCAAAAGGGTAAACAAGTGAGAGCAGCCCATAAGAAAGTTAATGTTGTGACTACCATTAGACCTCTTGAGCTCCTACATATGGATTTAGTTGGACCAACCCAGAATATGCGTATAGGAGGAAAGGTGTATTTCATGGTTATTGTTGATGACTACACTAGATACACATGGGTAGTTTATCTTAGGGAAAAATCCGATACATATCATGAACTTAAAATTATTGCAAAATGCATTGTGATTGAAAAACAAACACCCATAAATAGAATTAGAAGTGATCATGGGGGTGAATTTGAAAATCACCATTTCCAAAAATATTGTGAAAAACATGGTATACATCATGAGTTCTCTGATCCTAAGACAGCCCAACAAAATGGGGTGGCCGAAAGAAAAAATCGAGTTCTCCAAGATATGGCCACGGTAATACTAGACAACAAGAAGTTACCAAAAAATTTGTGGGCCGAGGCTGTAAATGCAACATGTTATATCATAAATAGAATTTATCTAAGAGCTGGCCTAAATAAAACAACATTTGAATTGTGGACCGATAAGAAGCCAAATTGTAAGTATCTCAAGGTTTTCGGTAGTAAATGCCATATTCTTAGAGATTGTGAAAGCTTGGGAAAATTCGATGCGAAAAATGATGAAAGAATTTTTCTAGGATACTCTAACACCAGCGGAGCCTATAGAGTTAAAAATCTTAGAACCGGTACAATAATGGAATCCATTAATGTAGCCATTGATGATCAGTCTTCTTTTGTACATGAAACCATAGATGAGGTGGATCTATCTTCAAATCAAATTGACAATCCTCCTTTGTCGTCTTCGACATGCATTGAATTTAAACTAAATAAAAAACATCCTACGTCGAACATCATTGGGGATCCCATGACGAGAGTAAAAACTAGGAAGCAACTAGAAAACATATCTAGATGTTTTTGCTTCACCTCACAATTAGAACACAAGAATACTGATGAAGCATTGTTAGATGAAGATTGGATAAATGCTATGCAAGAAGAGCTGATTCAATTAACAAAAAATGACGTATGGGATTTGGTACTAAGACCAAAAAATACAAATGTAATAGGTACCAAGTGGATCTACAAAAATTAAATGGATGAAAATGGGACAATCGTTCAGAATAAAACCTATCTTGTTGCTCAAGGGTATACACAAATTGAGTAATAGATTTTGACGAGACTTTTGCTCTTTTAGCACGTCTTGAGTCTATACATCTTTTATTATCCATTGCATGTTATTTGAAATTTAAACTTTTTCAAATGAATGTCAATAGTGCATTTTTGAATGGTTTATTGAATGAAGAAGTCTATGTAGAGTAGCCTAAAGGGTTTATTGATCCAAAACACTCTAATCATGTCTACAAATTAAAGAAGGCATTGTATGGCCTTAAACAAGCTCCTCGGGCATGGTACGAAAGACTTACACAGTTTTTATTCGATAATGATTTTCAAAGGGGAAGTGTTGACAAAACACTGTTTGTTAGAAAATCCAATGAAGCTATACTGATAGCTCAAATATATGTGGATGATATTGTATTTGAATCCACTGATGAACAAGCTGCTATTAGTTTCTCTAATCTTATGAAATCTGAATTTGAAATGAACATGGTTGGAGAGCTAAATTATTTTCTTGGTTTACAAATAAAACAACTTAATGATGGGTTCTTTATTTCACAATCCAAGTATGCTAAAGATCTTGTTAAAAGGTTTCGACTTGAAGGCAGTAAGCACTCAAACACTCCCATAAGTACTACTGTTAAACTATCAAAAGATGAAAATGGGAAAGATATTGATCCTAGCATGTACAGGAGCATGATAGGTAGTCTTCTATATTTGACTGCGAGTAGACTCGATATTTCTTTTAGTGTGGGTGTATGTGCACACTTCCAAGCTAATCGTAAAGATCCCACGTAAAAGCAGTAAAACGTAGATAAAGTATGTATCGGGAACATGTCTATATGGAATTTGTACCCATTTGATACATCATTTCACATTACGAGGTACACTGATGCGGACTGGGCAGGAAACTTAGATGATAGAAAGTCTACAAGTGGGGGCTGTTTTTACATTGGAAACTGCCTAATTGCTTGGCATAATCGAAAACAATCTTCACTATCCCTTTCGACTGCAGAGGCTGAATACATAGCCGCAACAAGTTGCTGCACTCAACTTGTCTGGATGAGAAAAATGCTCGTCGATTATGGCATGACAGGAGGAACAATGTGTAACACCCCGAATTTTCAAGTTATTAATATAGATGAAAATTATCTATTTAATTTGTGAATATTAGATATGGATCTTAAATGGGTAAAGGGTTGGGTCATTGCCAATCAAGACCCAACGGTTTTGGAAATGGTTTCAATAAAATTTAAATGGGGTTGAATTAAAAAGGATATGCGCATGAGATGTTTGTGGGATTTTCATATCTACATTGATATGCTAGAATATATTGAGAAGATATCTAAGATTAAATGGAGATTTCTTATGGCCGTGTATAGGGATTTCCAAATCCAAGGTTAGGTGCATAAGATCATTTAAAAAAAGGGTATGCAAAGTGTCTAAAATTAAATAAAGAAGATGTCTAATTAAATAAAGATTGTGTGGCCGTGTGTGACATTGCATATCCATGTGATATGCGCATACAAGATGAGATATATTGAGTATCTTTTTAAAAGGGAAGGGGCGCACGGCACTAAGGCAAGGGCTAGATTTGAAGGTCAGCACCTTCTAACTTAAGACACAAGGGGGTGCACAACATTAAGGTAATTGTTATCTTAAGCACCTTCTAAATACGGGATCAAGAGGAAGTGTTATTAAAAAGAAAGAGGGAGGGGCGCACAGTAATACCACTCATAGCTGAATTCTCTCTCTCAAGTCTCATTCTCGGCAATACATCAAGAGAAGGAGAGGGCAGCCAGTAAGAGGGAAAAATCAAGAAGGAAAAGGATTAGAAGAGCAAGAACAACCGAGGGAAAATCGGAGGAGTTACGGAACCGGTAAGTGGTTTTAATACTTTTGTTTAAGATAAGGAACCATAGGGTTCGGCCATGGTGTATGGCCGAACCCCATGGAAGAAGAATGGGAGATGATTTGATAATTTTAATGAAAGCATGAACCATAGGGTTCGGCCACAGTGCATGGCCGAACCCCATGAAAGAATATTGATTTAATGTATGGATTTTTAATGATGAAAACCTTGGACGGTTAAAATGTTGTTAATTGGATTTATGTTCATGAATTTAGATCATGAAAACCATGGAGGTGTATTGGTACGGTTAATGAATTGTTTTATGAATCAATGTATGGATCGATTTTGGACTTATTTGGTGATTGATTAAATGGAGATCATGGAACCATAGGGTTCGGCCATGGTGTATGGCCGAACCCCATGGGGATGTTATTAATTTAGAAAGTGAATGGAAAAGGTTGGATTGACTCTATGGGTAAGGTTCGGCCATGGTGTATGGCCGAACCCCACTAGGGTTTATTCTATGGAAATTGTTTATTGAATTAGAAAGTTTCTAATTATGGATGGTGGATTTTAATTTAGAAAGGATCTAAAGATAGAAGAATGAAAGGATGGATATTAAATTAGAAAGTTTCTAATTATGGACTTTTTAATTATGGACTTTTGGATTGTTCATGGAAGGAACCTTGATTGTGGATTCAATGATGTTAATTGCTATTTTTAGAAAGTTAGACATCATAGGGTTCGGCCATGGTGTATGGCCGAACCCCATGAATTAAATTTTAATGGGTTCATCATTGGAGGATCCATGTATATAATGTATAAATGAATGGATCTATGTTTTGGAACCCAAACATAAGTTGATGGAATCAATGGCAATTTTGTAAATATTGCCTAAATTGGAAGATCATGGGTTCGGCCATGATGTATGGCCGAACCCCATGAGATGGGTTTTGTGGATCAAAACATGGACTTGGGCATTTATTAATGAATGAAAGGATTGGTTGTGGAATGTTAGCCATGAATGACAATATTGTAATATAAGCTAAAAATCAAAGATCATGGGTTCGGCCATGATGTATGGCCGAACCCCATGATAAATGTTTTGATTATGGATCGGTTTGGACATGAACATGAGTTAATGGCAATTTGGTAATAACGGCTGAAAATGATAAACCATGGGTTCGGCCATGGTGTATGGCCAAACCCCATGGGAAATGATTTATGGGATTATGGGTTTTGTTTATGTTATTGGTTATAAAAAGGAATAATGGCAATGTTGTAAATAACTAAATTAAATGGACCATGGGTTCGGCCATGGTGTATGGCCGAACCCCATGGGGAAGGTTTGACGGACTTAGGGTTTATGTATGTGGGATTAAAGAAAAGGGAAGTGATTAAATGTTTAACTTAGGGGTTATTGATTAATAAACCTAAGAAAGAAATTAAAACAAAAGGGGTGAGGTTCGGCCATGGTGTATGGCCGAACCCCACATGTTTGGTTTATGGACTTGGACATTGTTGTAAATTAAGTGGGACTTGGTTTTAATTGATTGTTATATTATAAGGTAACGGGACCTCACAAGGTGTGTACGTGTAACACCCCAATTTCTCAATGGAATGGAAAATTACCAAAATGCCCCTGGGTTGTTAAATTAATTATTTTGTGATGTGAATAAAGGAAATAGTGGGATCCATTGCTCAAATTAAAATCATATGAGCATATTATGAATGTTAAGTTTGACTGGTTGGGTAATTTTCATCATTTGGGTCAAAAATGGCTAAATGGGTCAAAGGGCCCAAATGGGACCTATCGGGTCTTATTGGATTATCTGACTGTTTTGTAAATTTAAATTAAATGGGGTTAAGCCTATTTGATTGGAAATCAAGTGGAGAAGAAATGGGTAGGCTTGATCCATGTGTGAAAACCAGTTACAAATGACCAAAATTCCATATTTGGGTCATGGAGTCAAAAACGGGTCAAGAAGCTAAAAGTGGACCCAACGGGTCGAGTTGACTATTGTTGACCGTGTGAACCCTCAAGGGAGCTCAAACACGAGTCAAATCAGTTAAGTGGGACTGAGGTGAGTTGGAATTAAATCAAAAGGTGAGTTAACTCATGTGCATTAAATGAAATGCATTAAATGTGATGAGTTGGGTTGGAATAAAAATACCTTGAGTTGGGTGAGTCAAAATGGAAATTCAATGGACTGTAAATCATTGACTCTAATGGGAATTTGAAGAGGTTGGCCCAGCTTTAACCACCCAAACAAGTCCCACACGTTGGGGACTTGTTTGGGGTGATTTCCATGATGTATTAAATGGGAATACATGGGATTGTGATGAGATGCTTGGGGATTTGAATGGCTGTATTGGTAGCTGCCAAGGGGGACCTTGGATGGCACCCAATGCCCACCGTTTTGAGCAAGAAGTTATGAGGAATTGAGAGGTTTTTGGGGCTGAACTACAAAAGAACAACAAACACCCATGGTTGGCCGTTTTTGTCAAAGGAAACCCAATTGTTCCCATCTCTTTCTTCCTCTCTTCAATTGGTATTCTTGGCTGGAACAGCAGAGGCTTTTGGTACCAGATATTCAAGCATACAATCAGCAAGGAGTTAAGGAAACAAGGATTAAAAGTCAAGAGCAAAAGGCAAAGGAAAGTGGTAAGTTTTTCCCATTGATTAATGGTTAATAAAATGGGTAAAATAGGACATGATTTGGCCATGTGATGGTCAAATCTATCAAAGGGTTAAAATATGATTCCTTTATGCTCAATTTGATGGAAAGCATGGACATAGGGTTCGGCCACTTTGGATGGCCGAACCCCATGGAATTTTATGGTTAGTGTTGATGGTTTTGTAAGGATTAAACCATGCAAGAATAGGACCGATTTTAAAGGTCTAAGATACATGCTTTGGAAAGATTGAAAACATGGATTTGCATGTTATAATTTGGCCATACCATGGCCGAATTTGACAAGGGTCTAAACCATAGAAGAAGGTGTCAAAAAGAAATGAAATGAACCATTGGGTTCGGCCACTTTGGGTGGCCGAACTCCATGGAAAGAGTTAGTTAATGGTTATGGTTTTTGAAATTTAAAACCATCCATTCGGGGACTGTTTTTACATATTTTATTAAGATTTAAAATACATGCTTAAAGAGGGTTAAAACATGGGTTTGAATATCAGAAAAGGCTGAAGATATGTGGTCTAATCAGTGGAGTAAAATTGGAAAAGATGGACCATGGGGATCGGCCATCTTGGATGGCCGAATCCCATGATATGGTGTTGGTTTTTGGATGATTTCTTTGAGAGTTAAAACCTGATATTAATATACTGTTTATACATGTTTATATGAGGTTTAAAAACAGTAAACATAGCCATTGGGTTCGGCCACCATGGAGGGCCGAACCCCATGTAAAAGAATGTTGGTTTCATGTTGGAAAAACATGTGAACCATAGACTTTTTATGGACTGTTTTGGATGATTTCTTTGAGAGTTAAGACCTGATTTAATATACTGTTTATACATGTTTATATGAGGTTTAAAAACAGTAAACATAGCCATTGGGTTTGGCCACTATGGAGGGCCGAACCCCATGCAAATGATGGTTGGTTTTAAGGTGTTTGAAACATGGGAACCATAGAACTTTGGTGGACTGTTTTGGGTTTTTATTTAAGAATCAAATACATGTTATAGAAGGGATGATAAACATGGATCTGAATGACAAGAAGACTGAAGTTAATATGGGTTTAAACAGTAGATGTAAATTGATATTATGGACCATTTGGATCGGCCATCTTGGATGGCCGAATCCCATAAAATGTTGTGGTCATTCGGACAAAGTGATTAACTTATTTCTATGGTTTTGAGAGGTAAAAATGCAGTAGTAATATACTGATTAATACTTGTCTAAATGAGGATTTAAAACATATACATAAGGACCAAGACATGGACATAGGGTTCGGCCACTTTGGATGGCCGAACCCCATGTTAGTTTTGATGAAGTTGGTGAGTTTTAAACCATATAAAATATGGTGTTTGATGTGATTTATGGAAGTTTAACTTGCTGATTATTGGTTGGCCAACATAGGGCTGAACCATGTCATTTTAAAAGGGTTAAGTGTTTAAGAGTTGATTAAATAAAGTAGGAAGTTAAATACTAAGTTGGTGATGTTCGGCCAAAGGGCATGGTCGAACCCCACATGATGCGGATGGGTCGTAGATGTGATTGAATAAGTAAATGATGTTATGACTTGCTGATTGGTATATGGATAAGGTACCGGAAGTCGAACGACGTGCGAGTTGTGATCGGGTGACGCGAAAGAAAGATCAGTTACTGAGGGGATTCTTCGTAGGTTTCCTACCTTTATTGTAACCACAATTTAATATGCTGTTTTATGTTGATTTCGATAAATTATATGATTGTAAAGTTATGTTTCTAAATGATATATATGCATAGACATCTCATGCATGGCATGGGATGATGGTGTTGTAACCGGAGGCCACACTCCGTCGGGGCGTCCGAAAGACCACTGTGGGGTACCCTGATGATGAGAATCCCATCAGGAGGAATCCGGAGGCCACACTCCGTCGGGGCGTCCGAAAGACCACTGTGGGTTACCTTGACGATGAGAATCCCGTCAAGTGATGGCTGTGTTGAATGGTGATGGGTGGGACTCATTACATGCTCATTTCATACATAGCATGATTTTATGGAATTTTGTCTCACATGTATTATTATGATATTATTTGCATGTTTTAACTAACCATGTGGTAGCCCTATTCGGAAACACTACTGGGCGCGTTGATCTAACGCCCTATCTATATCCTTAGTGGATGATGCAGGGAAAGGAAAGAACGTGGTTGGAGAAGAGGACCAAGCACAGAAACTTGGCCGGTTTGAATGATTTTGAATGGACTATTCATGGATTTGTTATTTGAATTATGTGGACAATGTAATTTGGTAGCTAGATTTGTTGGCATGTAATAAGTAGATAAGTAGATGATGTGGATTAGTTTATTTTGGATGGTTGGATTGAATAGTAGAATAATATTAGTTAGTAATTTTGGAGAATAAGATTATGTAATTTGCTATCTAATATTGAAAGAAATGGAATAGTCATAGGTTCTATTATAACCTCAGTTAGAATAAGACTAAGTTAATTCCGCAAGTTATATATATACCATGTGCGGATCAGTTTTATGGACTTAGTTCATATGCACATGGGCTTGGCCAGTTAAGGGTCGGATTTAGAGATCCGAACTTAACTCGCGTCGTGACACTCCGCCCCGATCACATGATATATTATATTTAAAAAAAAAAAAAAACTCTGAAAATTAGAATGAAAAGGGCTCGGTGTTACAGTTGGTATCAGAGCGAAACGGGAAGTTGAATCTTCCGAAGTAAGATTAAGACGGTTTCATGTCTCACTGACGGATAAGAATCCCAACTGACCGACTCTTCGGAGTCCGCTGACTGGGGGCCGGATTAATTTACTTCGTGGACTCGGACTGAACAAATCAATCTGAGAACAACAGTGAATGATAGCAAAAGTACATTATTATAATTGATCTATCAAACGTAGCAAAATAGGATATACATTCCCCAATACTCCCCAATTGAGAAAAACAAACATAGGGAATTTAGAGACTTCCCCCACAAAAACAAATAGAAAACCAAGTTTGCTTATTTGGAAATCTCCCCAAAATTGTGAAAAGTACAAACTGTATGAGGAAACTAAGTCAATAATGTTTTATGACTTAGGAAAATGGCTCCAAAGAAAAGGATCTCTCAGAACCAGAAAGGGAAGGAAAAGGTGTTGCAAATCACGCAACATGAGGAAGTTTTATCACAACACGAAAAATCTGTGCATGAGAAGGAGCCATCTATCCATGAGAAAGAGGTAACCCAACCTGATGAGGCGCAAGCTGTTCATGAAAAGTCTCACAATGGGGAAGAATCACAGCACTCTTGGAGGGAAGAGAAGGGGAGTGATAATGCATCACGGAAGGAGGGAGAAGGGAATAGTGGTGTACATATACCGCATGTGCCGCCTGAGCTTCAGGGCTTAGTCCAAGCAGTGGTAACCTCAGTACTCCAGCAACATATGAATGGGAGTGAAAGTTCCAGGGATGCTAGTGACCGGAGTATGGCACGAGAATTTCAACAACAGCGTCCTCCCTACTTCAAAGGGAAAGAAGGGGCTGTCGGAGCCGAGCATTGGCTGAAGAAGATCACTCAGATCTTAAAATTACTTAAGATCTCGAGTCATGCTGACAGGATTTTACTGGCTACTTCACAATTGATAGAAGATGCCGGTAAATGGTGGGAGGTGGTGGAGAAGCAGAGGGAACTCATACCAGCTAGGGAGAGGACGGCCATGACATGGAATGAGTTTTCAGCAACCTTTCTGGAACATTACTTTCCGGAGGAGGAGAAGGAGCGACAGACGGAACTTTTTCTGTCCCTGGTACAGGGCTCTATGACGGTGGCAGAGTATCACCGTGAATTTCTCAGTTTATCCATTTATGCATTCTATATGGTGGTCACAGAACTTCGCAAGGCAAGAAAGTTTGAGAGGGGTCTACGGCCAAACATCAGGGCCAAAGTGACCATATTTAAGTGTACCACATTGGCTGAGGTGGTCAGCAAGGCCACAATAGCAGAACAGGAGTTGAATGCAATAGTACGGTTTGACAATCGTCGAGCTCCAAGTGGGAGGGGTGGGTCAGCCCAACAAGAGGTTCCGTCCGAACTTCAGTAGACCCTCACCATCTACTGGGTCCGCGGGGAGCTTTCGTCCCAACCAGCCCTCCCCATCTGCATCAGTCACCCAGTCATTCAAAGGGGTGAACAACTGTTTCCATTGTAATCAGCCGGGTCACTTCAAGAGAGACTGTCCAAAGCTCAATAGGCTCTCATATTCCGGAGGATCTTTCCGTCCACCAGCTAGGCCAGCTAACTCCCGAGGAGGCAGGACATATAATCAGGCGGGACGGGCGCCTAATCCTACCGGATCTGGACGACTATTTGCTCTGGAACCTCCTGAGGATGTGGATCATTCTGTGATTCAAGGTATGGCCGTTGTCAATAGTTCTTATGCTTATGCATTGTTTGATTCTGGAGCATCGCACTCTTTTATATCTGCATCCTTTATAACTGCTACTGGAACACTAGTACAAAAGCTGTCCACCACACTCACAGTAGTATCCCCTGTCGGAGACACGTCTTTGGGACTCATATGCACGGCCATAAATACAGAACTCGCTGGACTCAGATTTGAGTTCAATTATTTGGTACTCGACATGACTGAGTACGATATTATATTTGGCATGGACTGGTTGGCTGGTTATGAAGCTAATATTGATTGTTATCGCCGAAGAGTGACGTTTTGGTCACCCGAGGGAAAACAGTATATAGTTCGTGCCGACAAGCAAAGCAAACTGCAGGAAGGGTTGCATCATTTGGTGTTGAACAATATTGTCATCAACAAAGCACCAGTCACTGAACTTCCAGCAATTGTGAAAGAATTTGTTGATGTCTTTCCAAAAGAACTCCCTGGTATACCGCCTGTGAGGGAGCTCAATTTTGAGATCAAGCTGTATCCTGGTACCTAACCAGTGTCTCTACCCCATTATCGGATGGCACCAGCAGAAATGTCTGAGTTGAAGAAGCAGCTTGATGAGTTACTCAGACTAGGTTGCATTCGGAACAGCACATCATCATGGGGAGCTCCAGTGTTGTTCGTGAAAAAGAATGATGGTTCACTCAGAATGTGTGTGGACTATCGGAAGTTGAATCAGCTAACTGTCGGGAACAAGTATCCTCTACCCAGGATCGATGATTTATTCGATCAGTTGAGGGGATCCAGTCATTTTTCCAAGATTGACCTGATGTCCGGTTATCATCAAATCCGGGTCAGGGAGGAAGATATCGAGAAGACAGCTTTCAGAACACGGTATGGACTATTTGAATTTGTAGTCATGCCATTTGGGCTTACCAACGCACCGGCTGTGTTCATGGACTTAATGAACAGAATATTCAGTCCATATCTGGATCGGTTTGTTATAGTGTTCATTGACGATATCCTGATCTATTCCAAAAGTCAGGAGGATCATGCTGAGCATCTACGAATAGTATTGAACACCTTGAGACAAAACCAGTTGTATGCTAAAGCAAGCAAATGCGAATTTTGGCTACCTGAGGTCAAATTCTTGGGGCATGTTATAACAGCAGATGGTATAGCCGTTGATCCGGCTAAGGTGGCAGCAGTAAGTGAGTGGAAAGCACCAAAGAATGTCACTGAAATCCGTAGTTTTCTGGGTTTGGCTGGATATTATAGGAAGTTTATCATGGACTTCTCCAAAATTGCATCCCCATTGACTCGACTCACGCAGAAAGGAGTCAAATATGAATGGTCAGAGTTGTGCAATCAGAGATTTGAGGAGCTGAAAGAGAGACTTACAACTGCTCCTATTCTAGTTTTGCCGGAAAGAGGCAAAGGTTATGAAGTACAATGTGATGCATCAGGAGAGGGACTGGGATGTTCACTCATGCAACGTGATCGGGTGGTGGCATATGGTTCAAGACAACTAAAGATACATGAACGCCTCTACCCCACACATGATCTAGAATTAGCTGCGGTGGTCTTCGCTCTCAAAAGCTGGAGACACTATCTATATGGGGAGAAGTTTGAAGTATTTTCAGATCACAAGAGCTTGAAGTATTTATTTGATCAGAAAGAGCTCAACCTGAGGCAGCGCAGATGGATGGAATATCTGGCGGACTATGAATTTGCGCTCCGATATCATCCGGGAAAGGCCAACAAAGTGGCAGATGCTCTCAGCCGCATGTCTCATGCATCAGTGGCATGTTTGATCAGGACCGAATGGGAGATGTTGAATTCCATTCGTGAGTTTAATCTATACATCACAAACCATGGGAGTATGTACAATTTGATCATACGATCCAACATGGTTACAAAGATTGAACAGGAGCAGCGAAGAGATCCGGAAATGGCAGGGACATGGGCTAAGATGTCTATTGGCGAGGTTGTACCGGATTGGGAATTACGACCAGGATAGGGTCTTATGTTCCAGGGTAGAATTTATGTGCCAAGAAGCTGCAGAAAAGAATTACTGATAGAGGCACATCAGAGCAAGCTCTCCATTCATCCGGGTAGCACAAAAATGTATCATGACTTAAAAAGACATTATTGGTGGCATGGACTCAAGAAGGATGTTGCAGAGTTCGTCGCTCATTGTTTAACTTGTCAGCAGGTTAAGACAGAACATCAGAAGCCACCAGGGTTACTCAAACCCTTAGCAGTGCCGGAATGGAAATGGGAGCACATTTCCATGGATTTTGTGACGGGGTTGCCGAGGTCCTCGAAGGGCAATGACGCTATATGGGTTGTGGTAGACCGACTGACCAAGTCCGCGCATTTTATTCCTATCAAAATGACGGATTCATCAGAGACATTGGGTCGGAGATATATCAAAGACATCATCAGATTACATGGTATCCCACGGACTATAGTGTCTGATAGAGATGGCCGATTCACCGGCAGGGTATGGCAGAGCATGCAGTCGGCCATGGGGACCGATCTACTTATTAGCACAGCATTCCATCCACAGACCGATGGACAATCGGAAAGAACAATACAAACGTTGGAGGACATGTTGAGGGCGTGCATGCTAGACTTCAAGGGTGGATGGGAGGATCATTTGCCATTGGTGGAGTTTTCTTATAACAATAGCTACCAAGCAAGTCTTCAGATGGCACCATTCGAAGCTTTGTATGGTAGACCATGCAGGTCACCAGTGTGCTGGACCGAGGTCGGCGAACCTGCGCTGATAGGACCCGAGTTGGTTGCCGAAACTACTGCACAGATCCAGTTGATACGTCAACATTTGTTGACTGCACAGAGTCGGCAAAAGAGCTATGCTGATAAGAGGAGGAGGTTTCTCGAATTTGAAGTGGGAGATATGGTATTCTTGAAGGTCTCGCCACGAAAAGGGCACATGAGATTTGGGAAGAAAGGAAAATTGTCGCCAAGATATGTGGGACCGTTTTCAATTATCAGAAGGATGGGAGATGTAGCCTATCAGTTAGCACTTCCTTCGCAATTGGCGTCTCTACATGATGTATTTCATGTGTCGATGCTGAGGAAGTACAACCCTGATCCGTCTCATGTTTTGAATGTGCAAGATATAGATGTGCAAAGCAACGTCACTTACATCGAGAAGCCGGTCAGAATAATAGAGAATGAGCAAAGGGTGTTGCGTAACCGAGCAATTCAGTTCGTCAAGGTGGTATGGGACCGTCATGGTGATGAAGAGGCCACGTGGGAACTTGAGTCGGAGATGAGAACAGCTCACCCTGAATTATTTGTGTAATTCATTGAGAACCCTACTTCACTCGATTTTCGGGACGCAAATTTTAAAAAGAGGGTTATATTGTAACACCCCAATTTCTCAATGGAATGGAAAATTACCAAAATGCCCCTGGGTTGTTAAATTAATTATTTTGTGATGTGAATAAAGGAAATAGTGGGATCCATTGCTCAAATTAAAATCATATGAGCATATTATGAATGTTAAGTTTGACTGGTTGGGTAATTTTCATCATTTGGGTCAAAAATGGCTAAATGGGTCAAAGGGCCCAAATGGGACCTATCGGGTCTTATTGGATTATCTGACTATTTTGTAAATTTAAATTAAATGGGGTTAAGCCTATTTGATTGGAAATCAAGTGGAGAAGAAATGGGTAGGCTTGATCCATGTGTGAAAACCAGTTACAAATGACCAAAATTCCATATTTGGGTCATGGAGTCAAAAACGGGTCAAGAAGCTAAAAGTGGACCCAACGGGTCGAGTTGACTATTGTTGACCGTGTGAACCCTCAAGGGAGCTCAAACACGAGTCAAATCAGTTAAGTGGGACTGAGGTGAGTTGGAATTAAATCAAAAGGTGAGTTAACTCATGTGCATTAAATGAAATGCATTAAATGTGATGAGTTGGGTTGGAATAAAAATACCTTGAGTTGGGTGAGTCAAAATGGAAATTCAATGGATTGTAAATCATTGAGTCTAATGGGAATTTGAAGAGGTTGGCCCAGCTTTAACCACCCAAACAAGTCCCACACGTTGGGGACTTGTTTGGGGTGATTTCCATGATGTATTAAATGGGAATACATGGGATTGTGATGAGATGCTTAGGGATTTGAATGGCTGTATTGGTAGCTGCCAAGGGGTGCCTTGGATGGCACCCAATGCCCACCGTTTTGAGCAAGAAGTTATGAGGAATTGAGAGGTTTTTGGGGCTGAACTACAAAAGAACAACAAACACCCATGGTTGGCCGTTTTTGTCAAAGGAAACCCAATTGTTCCCATCTCTTTCTTCCTCTCTTCAATTGGTATTCTTGGCTGGAACAGCAGAAGCTTTTGGTACCAGATATTCAAGCATACAATCAGCGAGGAGTTAAGGAAACATGGATTAAAAGTCAAGAGCAAAAGGCAAAGGAAAGTGGTAAGTTTTTCCCATTGATTAATGGTTAATAAAATGGGTAAAATAGGACATGATTTGGACATGTGATGGTCAAATCTATCAAAGGGTTAAAATATGATTCCTTTATGCTCAATTTGATGGAAAGCATGGACATAGGGTTCGGCCACTTTGGATGGCCGTACCCCATGGAATTTTATGGTTAGTGTTGATGGTTTTGTAAGGATTAAACCATGCAAGAATAGGACCGATTTTAAAGGGCTAAGATACATGCTTTGGAAAGATTGAAAACATGGATTTGCATGTTATAATTTGGCCATACCATGGCCGAATTTGACAAGGGTCTAAACCATAGAAGAAGGTGTCAAAAAGAAATGAAATGAACCATTGGGTTCGGCCACTTTGGGTGGCCGAACCCCATGGAAAGAGTTAGTTAATGGTTATGGTTTTTGAATTTAAAACCATCCATTCGGGGACTGTTTTTACATATTTTATTAAGATTTAAAATACATGCTTAAAGAGGGTTAAAACATGGGTTTGAATATCAGAAAAGGCTGAAGATATGTGGTCTAATCAGTGGAGTAAAATTGGAAAAGATGGACCATGGGGATCGGCCATCTTGGATGGCCGAATCCCATGATATGGTGTTGGTTTTTGGATGATTTCTTTGAGAGTTAAAACCTGATATTAATATACTGTTTATACATGTTTATATGAGGTTTAAAAACAGTAAACATAGCCATTGGGTTCGGCCACCATGGAGGGCCGAACCCCATGTAAAAGAATGTTGGTTTCATGTTGGAAAAACATGTGAACCATAGACTTTTTATGGACTGTTTTGGATGATTTCTTTGAGAGTTAAAACCTGATTTAATATACCGTTTATACATGTTTATATGAGGTTTAAAAACAGTAAACATAGCCATTGGGTTTGGCCACTATGGAGGGCCGAACCCCATGCAAATGATGGTTGGTTTTAAGGTGTTTGAAACATGGGAACCATAGAACTTTGGTGGACTGTTTTGGGTTTTTATTTAAGAATCAAATACATGTTATAGAAGGGATGATAAACATGGATCTGAATGACAAGAAGACTGAAGTTAATATGGGATTAAACAGTAGATGTAAATTGATATTATGGACCATTTGGATCGGCCATCTTGGATGGCCGAATCCCATAAAATGTTGTGGTCATTCGGACAAAGTGATTAACTTATTTCTATGGTTTTGAGAGGTAAAAATGCAGTAGTAATATACTGATTAATACTTGTCTAAATGAGGATTTAAAACATATACATAAGGACCAAGACATGGACATAGGGTTCGGCCACTTTGGATGGCCGAACCCCATGTTAGTTTTGATGAAGTTGGTGAGTTTTAAACCATATAAAATATGGTGTTTGATGTGATTTATGGAAGTTTAACTTGTTGATTATTGGTTGGCCAACATAGGGCTGAACCATGTCATTTTAAAAGGGTTAAGTGTTTAAGAGTTGATTAAATAAAGTAGGAAGTTAAATACTAAGTTGGTGATGTTCGGCCAAAGGGCATGGTCGAACCCCACATGATGCGGATGGGTCGTAGATGTGATTGAATAAGTAAATGATGTTATGACTTGCTGATTGGTATATGGATAAGGTACCGGAAGTCGAACGACGTGCGAGTTGTGATCGGGTGACGCGAAAGAAAGATCAGTTACTGAGGGGATTCTTCGCAGGTTTCCTACCTTTATTGTAACCACAATTTAATATGCTGTTTTATGTTGATTTCGATAAATTATATGATTGTAAAGTTATGTTTCTAAATGATATATATGCATAGACATCTCATGCATGGCATGGGATGATGGTGTTGTAACCGGAGGCCACACTCCGTCGGGGCGTCCGAAAGACCACTGTGGGGTACCCTGATGATGAGAATCCCATCAGGAGGAATCCGGAGGCCACACTCCGTCGGGGCGTC
Source organism: Chimonanthus salicifolius (assembly GCA_013350335.1). NCBI lineage: Eukaryota > Viridiplantae > Streptophyta > Magnoliopsida > Laurales > Calycanthaceae > Chimonanthus > Chimonanthus salicifolius. Next base: position 72,789,063 of record CM023532.1, on the reverse strand, counting down.
CGAAAGACCACTGTGGGTTACCTTGACGATGAGAATCCCGTCAAGTGATGGCTGTGTTGAATGGTGATGGGTGGGACTCATTACATGCTCATTTCATACATAGCATGATTTTATGGAATTTTGTCTCACATGTATTATTATGATATTATTTGCATGTTTTAACTAACCATGTGGTAGCCCTATTCGGAAACACTACTGGGCGCGTTGATCTAACGCCCTATCTATATCCTTAGTGGATGATGCAGGGAAAGGAAAGAACGTGGTTGGAGAAGAGGACCAAGCACAGAAACTTGGCCGGTTTGAATGATTTTGAATGGACTATTCATGGATTTGTTATTTGAATTATGTGGACAATGTAATTTGGTAGCTAGATTTGTTGGCATGTAATAAGTAGATAAGTAGATGCTGTGGATTAGTTTATTTTGGATGGTTGGATTGAATAGTAGAATAATATTAGTTAGTAATTTTGGAGAATAAGATTATGTAATTTGCTATCTAATATTGAAAGAAATGGAATAGTCATAGGTTCTATTATAACCTCAGTTAGAATAAGACTAAGTTAATTCCGCAAGTTATATATATACCATGTGCGGATCAGTTTTATGGACTTAGTTCATACGCACATGGGCTTGGCCAGTTAAGGGTCGGATTTAGAGATCCGAACTTAACTCGCGTCGTGACACTCCGCCCCGATCACATGATATATTATATTTAAAAGAAAAAAAAAAAAACTCTGAAAATTAGAATGAAAAGGGCGGGGTGTTACAGTACGATCGTGAGCAATTACCGGATGAAAGACGTAAGGACAAGTTAGCGGTCTTTGGTAGGATTCCACCTCTTTGAAACCATGGATTTTATGTACAATGATTTTATTTTGTTTTGATGAATTTATTTTGAAAAGGATAGGTTTCAAAATGTGAATTTTAAATGCTATGTTTATATGATAAAATAGTATGTGTTGGATATGTTCCAAATGTGAATTTCAAATGCTATGTTTGTATGATTAAATAGCATGTGTTTCATTGGCATCTCATGCATGGGATGGGGTGAAGGATTTGTAACCGGAGGATCCACACTCCGTCGGGGTGTCCAAAAAACTATGTGGGGTACCTTGATGTGCTTTTCCATTAGGAAGAAACTGAAGGGTCCATACTCCGTCGGGGCGTCCGAAAGACCTATGTGGTGGGTACTTAAAGGTACATGTGATGGGTGGGACTCATTGCTTTTGTCATCATTGCATGGCATGGTTTATATGGTTTTTAACATTATGATATTCTTATATATGTTTTGTACTAACCATGTGTTAGCCCTAATTGGAATACCTACTGGGCGTGTTGTTCTAACGCCCTACTTCTACCCTAGTGGATGACACATGAAACTAGGGGAATGATGAACGCAAGGAGGGAAAAGCATAGGAGCTTGGAAGATTTAGTTTATATTTTGAATAAAGTTACTTATGGATATGTATTTGAGTAACTAGTTTTTGGACATATAATAACTTAGATGGTTGGATGTTTATTTGAATAATTATGTTACGTTAATTATTGATTAAAGACTTGACATACTTTGCTATCTGAAATGGAATAGAACTGGGTTCTATCATTATTCCGCATGTTATGATCTTAATTCCGGAAGTTATGATTGTTATTCCGCATGATTATATTGTTATGTGTGAACCGTTTGCATGGACTTAGTCCATGCACACATAGGGTTAGCCAGTTAAGGGTCGGACTTTAGAAGTTTGGACTTAGCTCGTGTCATGATGTCCCGTTCTCTATCACTCTTTGTTTATAAAAAAAATAGACTCTGATTTTCGGAAGAGAAAGCGAGTGAAAAAGGGCGGGGCGTTACACAATGACTCTCCACTGTGATAATACAAGTGCCATAAATATTTCTACGAACCCTGTCCGGCACTCTTGAACCAAACATATAGACATTAGACATCATTTCATTCAAGAGTTAGAGGAAGAGAAAACCATCGAGTTTGAATATATTTCCACTGATAATCAATTGGCTAATATAATGACAAAACCACTTGACTCAATTCGTTTTCTTGCTCTGAGAAAATCAATTGGGGTGTGTACTATATCCTAAATATTTCTGATACTATGATCAGTCAGTGGAGATAATTTTTCAAAACTAAAAAAATATTTTTTTTTTAAAAAAGGGCGTTTAGCTCCTTGTTTTCGGTTCGGTACTTCACTATCAAAATCACCGTCAGCGAGCCCTCGACCCATCCCTCAAGCCCTCCCGGTAGAGTTCAACACCTTGTTTTCAGTTTGGTACTTCTATGAAAATTACCGTCAGTGAGCCTCGAGCCATCCCTCGAGTCCTCGTGGTCGAGTTCTATTCTTCATGTTCGGTTTGGCTTAACATGACCATCAGTGAGGCCTCGGTGATTTCACTCGAGCCCTCGCCATCGCATTCCTTATGGTCCCCTTTTTTTTAAATTCACCCAAGTCATTTTTGAAAGATCCGTTAGACCATAGTTAGGGCTCCCACAGTCGGTACCGCGTGACAGCAAAGGGGATTTTTGGGGTTTTTCACTTCTGGTCTTCATCTTCACTCTCGGTGTCTTGATCTTTTCGATTTTTCGATTTCAGGTACTCTTTCTCCTCTTATTTTGCCCTATCTGTTCTATTTCTTTTTTCGATTTTGTCGATTAATGTAATAGCCCGGATTTATAATACAATAAATATATTGGCTATTATTTAATTTAATTGTGAAAAATTAAGAATTATAGATGGAGTGGATGTTAGATGGATCAAAGTTGGGGCAATGGCCCAAGTATGGTCCAATAGACCAGGGATAGGATCAATTCCATTTAATTGGGTCAATGATGGTCAATTGGGTCAAATGCCCAATTGGGACCCAATGGGTCAAGATGCTTGAGCATTAGGGTAAATGAGTAAGGAATGGATTTAATTGGGTCATGGACCCAATTAAGATCAAAGACATGGGGTCCACCTCATCAAGTGAGGTGGCAAGTGTAGGAGTGGAAATCCAAGTGGCATAGCCAAGTGGGACCCAACTCCACCTCATCAAGTGAGGTGGCGTGTGGGCTAAGGCACAAGTGGGGCCGGCCACCATGGTGGTCAACCATGGGTGAGTCAAAGATAAATTAAAGAAGATTAAATGTAGTGAGTGGAATTAAATTATTTAATTGTAATAACCTAAGTTAGATATAAATTCAAATGATTGAGTTAGGAAATGAGTTGCATTTAAATGGAGTGAGTCAAATGGGGAGTGAGTCAGATAAAAGATCAAAAGATGGAGTGAGTCAAGAGGGTGGTTTCATCTCATGGAAACCACTCCACCAAAACCGTTGGGATGAGGGTGGTGTGTACCATGTGGAGGGCATTCACCCCCTTAGCTAGACAAAGAGCTCAAGTGGAGGACATGCAAGGACCATGATTGGGCAAAGGAGAGGTGGTGATTCCATCCCATGCAAACCACCAGGAGGAAACCACTCCACCAAAATCGTTGGAAAGGTGGTATGTGCCATGTGGAGGCATGCAAGGTCATGGATTGGTCAAAGGAGAGGTGGTGGTTCCACCTCATGCAAACCACCAAACCACCAAGAGAAAACCACAAGCCAAAACCGTTGGATGGGAGTGGTATGTGCCATGTGGAGGGCATGTACTCCCTTGTTTGGTCAATGGACTCATGGGGAAGACTCCACATTGATGAGGGTGGAGTCTAACCCAAGCAAACCCTAGACAAGATGGAAAGGAAGCTTTCCATCTCATCTCACTCTCTCCCTCTCTCGCTCAAGGCCGACCCTCCCTCTCAAGACAAAGAAGGTTTTAGAATAATTTTGATCTCATCTCACTCTCCCTCTCTCAAGTTTGGCCAACCACTTTCATTGAACAAGACAAGAAAAGACTTGGAGTTTCATCTCACTCTCCTCCTCTCCCTCTCTCAAACCGAGACTTCTTGGCCGAACCATCTCTTGGGGGTTTCATCTTAGACCTTCTCCCTCTCAAGCTCACACTTTGGCCGAAGATCAAGAAGGAAGGAAGAAGAGGCTAAGGAAGGAGAAGATCGGAGGAGCAAGAAGGTGTGAAAGAAATCGGAGGAGTCGCAGAATCGGTAAGTACTTGATAAGATTTTATTAAGTAAGAAAAGAGGTTAAAAGAACATCCCATTTTTGGATTGGAGAGTTGGCCAAAATATTATGGGCCATGGAATTAAAATCCATCCAAGAAATGAGATGGAAAAGATGGACAAAACCCTAATGGGTAAGATGGATTACTAAGGACACTATGTATATATGGTTTATGTATGCATGCATGGCTTAAGCATGAAAAATGGTTAAGGATCATGGTTCGGCCCTTGCATGGCCGAACCCTAATTGTTATGTATATATGGCTAAGGACCTCATACATGTCCAAGATAAGGAGTACGATCAAGGATCATGGTTTGGCCCTTGCATGGCCAAACCCTAGATTTTATGCATGGACCATTAAGGACAAAGGAAGGGTTGGATGAGGTTCGGCCCTAATGTATGGCCGAACCCCATCAAAGGATATAAACATGGTTATATGATTTTTAAGAGAAAGTGATGAACCATAGGGTTCGGCCATGTTGTATGGCCGAACCCCATGGCAGGGTATTAATGATTTTAAAAGGTTTTAAATGGAGGTATGTTAGTGATTTTAAAGGGTTTTAAAGGAGGGAAATAATGGGGGAATGTTGGTAATTTTTGTAGGTTTTAAATGTGGTAAATGATGATTTAAAATGATGAACCTAAGTGTATGATTAAACCCCCCCCCCCCCCCCCCCATGGAGGTGTAACACCCCGGATTTTCAAGTTATATATATATATATATATATATATATGAAAATTGCCCATTTAATTTGTGAATTAATGGATATGGACCTTAGATGGGTAAGGTGTTGGGTCAATTACCCAATTAAGACCCAACAGATTGTGGATATGGTTCAATTGAAATAAATGGGTAAGATTTATTTAATTGGGTCAAGATTGTCAATTGGGTCAAATGTCCAATTGGGACCCAATGGGTCATGGTTGACTTGGTTGACCACCAAGTGAGTTCTAGCTTAATTAATTGGGGCTAAATTAAGTTGGAAATGGAATCAAATAATTGAGTTGATTTTAAGTGAGTTAAGTGAGTTGAGTTAAAGAGATGAGTTGAGTGGAAGTTAATGGGACTTTCATTTTAAGTGAGTGGAGTGGGAAGATGAAGAGTTTTGTTGTTTCAAAAGACACCTTCAAGGGTCACACGTTGGAGGGGGGAGTTTCATCTCATGGGATGAAACTCCAAATATATCATTAATGGGGAGGTGGACGGTTTTGTTGATGTTACACAAGATTACACAAGGCACACGTTGGAGAGATGGAGGGTTTCCATCTCAAGATGGAAACCTAAGGGTCAAACGGTGGGAGTTTCATCTCATGATATGAAACCTCCAAATGGAACATTAAGGAGGGAGGTGAAGGGGCATGGGAGTTACAAAAGAGCATCACCAAAGGACACCACCTTTGGCCTACCCTCATTGATCAAGAAAAGATTTTGGTTTCATCTCACTCTCTCCCTCTCACCCAAGGCTGACCACTCTCATTGACAAAGGGAGAACACTTAAAGTTTTATCTCAAATCTTCTTTCTTTCTCCCTATAACGCCCCGCCCTTTTTCACTCGCTTTCCTTTCCGAAAACCAGAGTCTATTTTTTTTTTAATAAACAAAGAATGATAGAGAGTGAGACGTCACGAAGCGAGCTAAGTCCGAACTTCTAAAGTTCGACCCTTAACTGGCCAATTGTAACTCCCCGCCCTTTTTCACTCGCTTTTTCCTGTAAATTCAGTGTATATTTTTTTTTAAACAGAGTAGAGTGATAGAGCGCAGGACATCACGACGCGTGCTAAGTCCGAACTTCCAAAGTCCGACCCTTAACTGGCCAACCCTATGTGTGCATGGACCAAGTCCACGAAAACAGTTTCACACATAGCAATACGTTACACATGCGGAATACATCATAACATGCAGAATAAAATTAGAACCAAGTTCTCTCCATTGATAGCAAAGTACATAGTCAAATTATCACATTAACCGTTATCCAAATAAAACATCCAACCATAGCAATTCATCTAAGTTATTACATTCCGAATTCTGGATACTCTAAATACAATCTCTGAGTATCTTAAACAAAATATAAAACTAAAAGTGTTCCAAGCTCCTATGCTTGTCCCTTTCCGCATTCAGCGTTTTCCTCGTTTCCTGCATCATCCACTATAGAGTAGAAGTAGGGCGTTAGTATAACGCGCCTAGTAGGAATTCCAGTTAGGGTTAACACATGGTTAGTACAAAACATATAATATTATCATAGTGCCAAAAAGCCATGTAAACCTTGTCATAAAACCATATAAAACATGTCATAAAACCATGTAATCTATGCCATATCATGATGTCAAATGCAATGAGTCCCACCCATCACAAGTACATATAAATGCCTCCACATAGGTCTTTCGGACGCCCCGATAGAGTGTGGATCCTCTGGTTCCTTGTTGATGGATAATGCACATCAGGTATACCACATAGGTTGTTCGGACGCCCTGACGGAGTGTGGACCCTCTGGTTCCCTCTTGATGGATAATGCACATCAGGGTATACCACATAGGTTGTTCGGCCGGCCCGACGGAGTGTGGACCCTCCGGTTCCCTCTTGATGGATAATGCACATCAAGGTATACCACATAGATTGTTCGGACACCCCGACGGAGTGTGGACCCTTCGGTTCCCTCTTGATGGATAATGCACATCAAGGTATACCACATAGGTTGTTCGGACGCCCCGATGGAGTGTGGACCCTCCGGTCCCTCTTGATGGATAATGCCCATCAAGGATACCACATAGGTTGTTCGGATGCCCCGACGGAGTGTGGACCCTCCGGTTACCAAATCCTTCACTCCATGCCATGCATGAGATGCCAATGTTGCTATTTTATAACATAAACATAGGATTATTAAAATCACCTTTGAAACATAATCAACACCTACTATTTTATACAAATAAACATGGCATTTAAAATTCGTAGAAAGCATATCCTTTGAAACATAATTTCATCAAAACATAAGATAAAACAGGTGTACATAAACCCATGGTTTCAATGAGGTGGAATCCTACCTAAGACTGTTTACAAGTCCTTGCGTTTCCGTCTGAGATTCGATCACTGATCGCGCACCGCTTGCGAGATCCCGTTACCTTATAATATATTGATAAATCAACACCAAGACTCACCTAATTATAAGGTTCTAAGTCTATAAACAAAACCCCATGGGGTTCGGCCATACACCATGGCCAAACCCATGGCTTACCATTTTTCATACATATTTACAAAAAGGCCATTGTTGATAACCCTAGCCCCTTTTCTTCGCTTAGGTTCCAAGTCATCCATTCATGCTTCCAAAGCACATAATCCCATAAAATAATTCATGGGGTTCGGCCATACACCATGGCCGAACCCAATGTCCAACATTCTCTCATATTTACAAAAATGCCATTGGTTTCCTCTTTCCTTTAAATCTTCCATAATTAGACCTTATAAATTTCCCTAACCAAATAAGTCCATCAAACACAACTCATGGGGTTCGGCCATACATCATGGCCGAACCCATGGTTCTCCACTTTGGTGTTTAATTACATTTTTGCCATTCCTTTCTCCATCAATTCCTAACATACATTGTATCCTTTATTTTATTTTAAAACTACACATAACCTATCTCATGACATAGGTTCATAATCTGATTCATAAATCAGCCCTTAAACCATGAATTAAAGATGGCATTAATCCCTTAATTTGGACCATGGGGTTCGGCCATACACCATGGCCGAACCCTATGGTGTATAATTTCCAACTATGACATTAAATTCATATTATCCATCTCCTTTGATTCAATTATACATGAGCCTAAACCATATATTTAATTCCATAATTAAATAGGTTTTCAAAAACTAAACCTTAGTGGGGTTCGGCCATACACCATGGCCGAACCTCACTCATGACATCCAATCCATTTATTTAATCCAAGTTCCATAATCAAACCCCACTTTCCATTTTTGGATAGTTTCCATAAATAATCTTCATGGTCAATAAGTAGATATTTTCTAATTTTAATATCAACTTCCAAGAATAGAAAATTTCTTAATATTCAATCCTCCTTTCCATAATTGGAAACACTTTCTGAAAATAGATTGTTTCCAAAAATAACCACCTTCCTTCCATTTTTAGATTGTTTTCCAAATTTAGCAATCCTTACCATACTTAGATGTTTTCTAGTTTTAGTAATACTAACCATATTTGGAACCTTTCCATTTGGATTGCTCTCCAAATATAGCAACCATTTCCATCTAACATTCCAAACGTAACCCATGGGTTCGGCCATACACAATGGCCGAACCCTATGGTTCATGATCTTGGCCACTGGTTTAGATCCAATCAAAACTGATCATCAATCCATAAAATGTTTGGTGGGGTTCGGCCATACACCATGGCCGAACCTCACCCCTTTCTTTTTATTATTTTAGATCCAATACTTAACCATAAAAACATCATGGTTCGGCCATGCCATGGCCGATCCATATCCCTATCCAAATCTCCCTTTAAAATTCTCAAATTCTTCCATGGATTTTCATCATTGAAATTTGTAATTCTAAACCATAAATCCCCATGGTTTCATCATGAAATCACCATGTCTTTCCATGTTCCACAATTTAAGAACATAACCCCAATGAAGTAAATCCAATCTCCCCATGGTTTTTTTCAATCTTAAAACCAAGAACTAATCATATTTTTTCATGGGGTTCGGCCATGCCATAAGGCCGAACCCTATGGTTCTTTTTCTCCATTTAATCCATTAATACTCATCACCAATCTTTCTCCATGGGGTTCAGCCATGGCACTATGGTCGAACCCTATGGTTCTTTTTGTTTCAAAACATAAAATTATTAAACAAGATACTAACCTTTTCTCCTTTGGTTTCTTGCTCTTCCAATTTTCTTTCTTTTCCCTTTGCTTTTCTCCAAACAAGAACTCCTTCTTGCTGCTGCCCTTTTTCCTTGTGTATTGCCGTGTATGAGCCTTGAGAGATTGAAAGAGAGATGGGGTTGCAAAAAGTGTGCACCCCCTTGGGTCTCTCCTTTTATTAAGCTCTCCTTAGTCTATACTTAGATGGTGTTTAAGATAAGCAACCCTTAGTCGTGCACCCCTTGTGTTTCCCGTTTTTTTTTCACGTATACTATATTGTATCTCAGTTTTGACCTTGTTAACTTCCGAATCAGAAAAAGTGGTACGCTACAAAGCTGTAACCCTTGACGTCTTCTTTCCAACACAAAAGAATCAAAGCAATCGGATATCAGAGTGAAAAGTTATAACCAAAATACTGGACATATGTCAAACCTTCCTTATTTAACCATGGCCGACTTTCCCTCTTTAATTAGCCATATCCGACTTTCCCTTGCCTTATTAAGACCTTCCTTTAATTCTTATTAGCAAGTACTATGCGCATAACCCTAATCATAATCCAAATAATCTTTTAATTTAATTTAAGACAATCTACCTTCCCTTTTAGAATATCCTATGCGCATAATATGGATATTATTATCCAAATTTCAGCCATGCTTAATCTTTTATTTATTTCATAGATATTTCATCCTTTTTTAAATATCTAGCATATCATTGTGGATTTAAAATCCCACATATCTCTCCTGCGCAAAATCTATAGGTTTCACATTCAAAATTCGGTCATAAAAATCTTTTGTTTAAAATTAGATATAATTCATCACTAAATTAATTCAACCCATTTGCATTTAATAAAACCAATTCCAACATTGGTTGGGTCCTAATTGGGTCATGGCCCAATTCTTGATCCAAATAAGGTCCAATTCTAAAATCAACCATTTAAAAGAATAATTGTCATATAAAATAATAGTCTGAAAATTCGAGGTGTTACACCAACCCTATGTGTGCATGGACTAAGTCCATGAAAACAGTTCACACATAACAATATCAACATGCGGAATAATAACATCATAACTACAGAATTATAATCCTAACATGCGGAATCACAATAGAACCCAGTTCTATTCCATTTCAGATAGCAAAGTACGTCAAGTCTTTAATCATAATTATCCAATAAAACATCCAACCATAGCAAATTCATCTAAGTTATTACAATCCGAATTCTAGATACTCAAAATACAAGCCCATGAGTATCTTAAACAAAATATAAACTAAATCATCCAAGCTTCTATGCCTAGTCCGTTTCGCTTTCATCGTTTCCCTCGTTTCCTGTATCATCCACTAGGGTAGAAGTAGGGCGTTAGAACGTCGCGCCCAGTAGGTATTCCAATTAGGGTTAAAACATGGGTTAGTACCAAAAATCCAGATATAATATATATCAAATCCAATTATAATAAATCATACCATACTTATAAAGCATCGTATCCAAAACAGTGTATGATAATAACGATCCAATCATACCGATAAAAAACAGGAAACCTTGCATGATAATAAAGATCATAATCATGCCGATTCAATACCATGCCATGCTATCATATGCAATGAGTCCCACCCATCACAAACACATAGTAACCTCTTGATAGAAAGCTCCTCATCAAGGTATACCCCATGATTGTTTTACGGATGCCCCGACGGAGTGTGGATCTCCGGTTACATTTCATACATAGTATCCTCTTAATGGAACTCTCATCATCAAGGTACCCCACATAGGTTTTTCGGACGCCCTGATGGAGTGTGGCCCCTCCGGTTACCGTTCATCCCTCCCATGCCATGCATGAGATGCAAATGTCCACATGCTATGCAATTATACAAATCATAGCATTTAAAAGCTCATATCTGAAAAATATACATCACATGCTATTTTATCATATAAACATAGCATTTAAAACTCACATTTTGAAACATATCATTTGCAATATAAATTCATCAAATCAAGATAAAAACAATGTACATTAAACCCATGGTTTCAAAGAGGTGGAATCCTACCAAAGACCGCTAACATGTCCTTACGTCTTTCGTCCGGTAACCGCTCACGATCGTACACACCTTGTGAGGTCCCATTAGCTTATAACATATTAATCAATTAAAACATGTCCCGTTTAATTTACAATATTGTTTAAGTCCATAAACATAATCCTCATGGGGTTCGGCCATAACCATGGCCGAACCCATGATTCCTCACTTTCACCCTTTATTACAAGTTTGCCATTGGGCTAATCTTTAGTTAATATTTCATTTTAATATGCCAAACATAGTCCCTATGTCTACCAAACAATCCCCATGGGGTTCGGCCATACACCATGGTCGAACCCATGGTCCCTTATTTTTTTACCATAATTACATTTATGCCATTATTCCTTCCATGGTTAATCACCATCATATATTCATTCATGTTTATGTCCAAACCGATCCATAATCATAGATTCATGATTCATAAAATAAAACCCTAATCCTTCCCTTCATCCCTTGGTTTGGTGAACCATTTTTAAATTACACAAAGACCCAATAATGGCCCATTAACAAGTTCATGTTTTGATCCACAAACCCATTTCATTTATTTACTATGTATAAACCTTAAGTCCATAACCGATCCATAATATTGCTCCATAAAAATCCATATGACCATTAAATTGGCTCATGGGATTCGGCCAAACATCCTGGCCGAACCCTATGATGTCTTACTTTCCAATTTTAGCAATTCCCATTCTTGGAACTTAACCAATGTTCCTTCCTTTTTTTATCAAGAGTCCATAATTAGAAAGTCCATAATTAGAAACTTTTCTAATTTAATCTTCACCTTCCAAAAACAATCGATGTTGTCCATTCTTAGATCCTTTCTAAATTAAACTCCACCTTCCATATTTAGAAACTTTCTAAATTAATAAACAACTTCAAATACTCAATTAAAATCCAATAGCTATACCAATACAACTCCATGGGGTTCGGCCATACACTATGGCCGAACCCTATGGTTCATAATGTTCTCCTTTCTAAAAATTAATAAACATTCATCTTCCATTTATCCCTTTTTAAAAATCATTAGTATACATCTATAATTTTTCCATCATTTAAATCCATTGTCATTCACTAATGACCTTTCATGGGGTTCATCCATGATCATCTCCATGTAAACCTTTTAAAAATATGAATAATCTTCCATGGAGTTCAACCTTCAAAAACCCATAAATTAAACCATGTCTTTCCATGGTTTCTATCTTTCAAAATTACCATAGTCCTTCTATATTTTTCCGTCAAATGGTTTATTAAAAAAAAATAACATAATTGTCCATTCCTTTTCTTTCATGGGGTTCGGCTATACATCATGGCCGAACCCTATGGTTCCATACTTCCTCTTGAACATCAATTACACCGTTTTTAAAACTATATAATTACTCCATGATTTTCATCCCATAAAAATAATCAACAAACTTCCATGGGGTTCTGCCCTTCATCATGGCCGAACCCTATGGTTTATCAATTCCTCTTAAACCATTTAAACCCATGTAAATTTAATTAACAAACTCCCATATTTTTCATCATTAATAATCCATAAATTATATCCAATCTTCATTCATGGGGTTCGGCCTGTAACACCCTGCCCTTTTCACTCGAAATCAGAGTCTATTTTTTTTTTAAATAAATAAAAGTGATAAAGAGCAGAATGTTACGATGCAAGCTAAGTCCGAGCTTCCAAAGCCCGACCCTTAACTGGCCAACCATACATGTGCGTGGACCAAGTCCACTAAAATGGTTCACACGTACTCAAGTTAACTTGCGGAATAAATCATATATGCGGAATAACAATAGGATAATAATCCTATTCCATTTTAGATAGCAAAGTAGTCCAACACTTAATAATAATTATCATAACTTAAATATCCAAACATTAACCATCCAATCCATAGCAAATAAAACTACGTTATTACAATTCCGAATAACATAAACAACATATAGTTTAATCATCCAAGCTCCTAAGCTTGGCTCCAACCACGTCCTCGTTCCATTCCTTTCCTGTGTCATCAACTAGGGTAGAAGTAGGGCGTTAGACAACGCGCCCAGTAGGTATTCCAATTGGGGCTAACACATGGGTTAGTATATAAAATCTAGATATAATATACCATATCATATTCGTAAAGCATCACATCCAAACCAGTGTATGATAATAAAGATCCAATCATACAGATAAAAACCAGAAACCTTGCATGATAATAAAGATCATAATCATGCCGATTCAATGCCATGCCATGCTATCATATGCAATGAGTCCCACCCTTCACAAATTCATAGTATCTTGTTGATGGAATTCTCCTCATCAAGGTATCCCCTGATGGAATGCTCATCACCAGGGTCTTCATACATAGTATCCTCTTGATGGGATTCTCATCATCAAGGTACCATACATAGTATCCTTTTGATGGAATTCTCCTCATCAAGATATCCCCCACTAGTGCTTTACAGAGGCCCTGATGGAGTGTGGGTCCCCTGTTAAAATACCCCTCACGACTTACGGACGCCTCGACGGAGCATGGGTCTCCGGTTACATTCCATCCCTCCCATGCCATGCATGAGATGCAAATGCCAACATGCTTTAGAATATTACAAAACATAGCATGAAAATCCCATAATTGCAACACATTGTTTAATACCAAAATATCTTATCAAACATGAATTAAAATCATCATAAGTACATAATACATATCCATGGTTTCAATGATGTAGGAATCCTAACCCAAGACAACTAAGGTGTCCTTGAGCTTTAATCCGGTAACCGATCACGATCATGCCCCCGTTGTGAAGTCTCGTTACCTTATTTACACAACAATCAATCAAACCATGTTCTAATTCCTTAACCCAACTTTGTGGGGTTCGGCCATACACTATGGCCGAACCTCACCTCTTTGGTTTCATTCCCTCCTTTGGGTTCTTGATCTTTTAATTTAAGTCCAATCATGGATAATAAGCTAAGCCCATAAACCAAATATTCCCCATGGGGTTCGGCCATACACCATGGCCGAACCCATGGTCCATCCTTTTCACCTTTAATTACCACCTTGCCATTGGTACAAGTCCATAACCAAAGCATCCCTCATCTAAGCATACATAAGTCCCCATTTTGATCCACAAAATGTTTCATAGGGTTCGGCCAGACACCATGGCCGAACCCTATGATATCTAAAACCCATTACTCCATGATTTCAATACCATTTTTAAGTCCAACACTTGTGTTCATGACAAAATAATTCATTAATGTTGAGCACTGAAAATTACCATTTTACCCTTTAATTTTGGATTAGTTAGCCTTTGATTTGAGAATATTAGATGCGTTTAATAGAGTTTTTAAGTTTTGCAATGTATTTGTGAGAATACAAGAAAAATGAATTAAAATGGAGAAAAGTGGGTCATAGTCCTATTTTTGGAAAGTTTATAATTTTTACCACCTAATTTGATTTGGAATTATTGTAAATTATTATAATTCAGATCCGGATATGAGAGTTTGAATTATAATAATATTTTTTAGACTGTGTTACATTGTAAAGTTGGTAGAAATTTATAAACACACAAATGGACCCACTGTTCGAATCTGAAGCATGAAGACAAAGTATGCAATTGGAAGTCAATGAGCCAGAGTCCACCAACATTCCGGGCCAGATAAAAGTCCAAGTGTGGGATCCAAGTCCAAAAGATCAAGCGGGACCAGTGAATTTCGTTTGAATGATGGTGTCTTATTTGCAAAATTCGGCGTTTGAAAAAGACAGTAGATTTGGATAAAAGATAGTGGATTTGAATAAAATATAGGGATAATGATAAAAGAGTTTGAATCGAATGAGAGATAAGAAAGAAAGGGATAAGGAGGAACAGAGATAAGGAGATGAAGGAGTTAGCCGATCTCAACAGAGAGAAATTTTGAATTTGAATGGGTCTCTTATCTTGGCTGAATTTGAAGGGTCCCTTATCTCATCTCTTCTGACTCCTATAAATTGATGGCTTTGGGTCCATTGAAGATTGAACGGGCAAGACATTGAAGGCTGAAGTTGGACGACGAAAGACAGAGAAAAATAAATAATTTCTTGTAAGTTATTTTAATTTTTTATGTAAAGTCCAAAAGACTTGTATTTTCATTTCCGAATTTTTTAATAAAATTCATGGCGGTTTGTTTAGATGTATGCTATTCCCAATTGTTAAATATTAAATAATGATGGTTTTCAATTTAATTTTAATTCTTTTAAGAACTTCATGAAACAAATTAATTTGAGGATTTTTCAAGGAAAAATGGAACCCCTTTTAGGATCAGGGACTTGCCGTCTCTCCAGTCTAAGGTTCTTATCAAGAACGGTTGTTTTAGAATTGGGGAAACACAAGTTTAAAACCCGCTCAAGCCTAAGGCTTGATTTGAAAAGTTCTGATTTAATGATTATTTTAATTAGAATTTTATTAAATAAGAAACTTGAATTATATTTAATAATTCCAGAATATTTCATAGTCTAGGCCATGTTTTTGTTTTTAAATCGGATAACATGGCACTTCGAATGCTTGACCTGATTCCATTGTAGATTATGTAAAAAATTTATTTATTCTTGATCTATTTTTCTTTTTCTCAAAAATTCATTAAAACAATTTATTGTTCGAAATTAAGATGACAACTAAATGTTTTAGAAAACTATTTCCTTAAATCACATTATTTTTAAATAGTGCTATTTTTATTTCATACATATATTTTGTCGGTTTCCCTTGGGTACGACCTCTCATTCATACTCTATACTATAAATTGGTTCGTACGCTTGCGAGTAATTTAAAATTCACATCAAGCTATACCCAATTATTTCCAACCAAATTCTATCTTTGATCCATTGGATCATAATTAGGCTATTGACCCAATTCTTAGCCATTTATTTCCATTGATCCACATCTACCATCCGTTGGGCTATTGACCCAACATTTGTCAAGCCTTACCCATTTACTTTTAACTAGCTCATATATGATCCATTGGGTCCCAATTGGACTTTTGACCCAATTGGCAAACTTGACCCAATTAAATAATTCTTAGCCATTTATTTCCATTGATCCATATCTGTAACGCCCGCCTCTTTTCACTAAAATCAGAGTCTATATTTTTTTGTGAAATAAAAGTGACAAAGGGCGCGGGACGTCACGATGCGAGTTAAGTCTGAGCTTCTAAAGCCCGGCCCTTAACTGGCCAACCCTACGTGTGTGTGGAAACTAAGTCCACGAGAACGGTTCACACATAGAAAGTAAACTCGAGGGATTATAACTTAATGCGGAATTATAATAGAGTCTATCCTACTAATTTTTAGATAGCAACGAAGATTACACTACTTAAATTATTAAAATACCTCAAATCATAATGTCCAAAAGTAAAGTCCAAACCATAGCAGAAATATAAATTATTACAGTCCGACGAGCTAAGTTACTCAAATTACATTTCCAAAATAAATTTAAGTAAACTATTTAGCCCGCTTCCCCAAGCTCCTATGCTTGGCTCTCGTCGCGTCCTTCGATTCCGACATCCCCTGCGACATCAGCTAAGGTGGAAGTAGGGCGTTAGACAATGCGCCTAGTAGGACTCCGAGTAGGGCTAACACATGGATTAGTGATACAATGCATATAGGGAATAATATAACAAAACCATGAAATCAATGCCATGCCATGGGTGTCTTATGTCATGAGTCCCATCCATCATCCTTACCATTGTACCAATGTCCTTTTTCAATCATTCATAAAGTCCCCCTTGATGGAAAAACCTCATCAAGATCAATCAACACAAGTATCCCCCTTGATGGCAAAGCCTCATCAAGGTATCCCCATGTCTGCTTCTCAGTCGCCCGACAGAGCATGGACTCCGGTTATATCTCAACACATCAAGATATCCCCATGTTTGCTTCTCGGTCGCCCCGACGGAGCATGGACTCCGGTTTCATTATTTTCCCGCCCATGCCATGCATGAGATGTAAATGCAATATGCTAGGTAATATATAAATCATAGCCATAAAAACCCATCTTAAACATATCACATGATTACAAAATAAATTAAGAAACATCCATACACACATAATCCATGGCTTACAATAAGGTTGGAATCCTACCGAATACCAACTAGCGTCCCTTTACGTTTCCGTTCACGAATCCGGTCACCCAAACGCGCACTGCTTGCGATGTCCGACACCTTATTACATATTAATAATCAGCCCATATTTTATCCATGATTGAGTCCCTAACATATACCTTAGTGGGGTTCGGCCGTACACCATGGCCAAACCCTACTAATTAGGTTTGTGGGTCCCATCTTAATCCATTGATTATCTTAATTTTGTGAGTTTAAAAACCAGCACCCTAGGCTTCATTTAATCCATACTTAAGGTCATCATCATACACACTTAAGTCCATGATCATCCTCCATGGGGTTCGGCCATACACCATGGTCGAACCCATGGTTCTTCATTTTGGCCATTATTTACGATTTTGCCACTACTCCTTTCCATGACTAATCACTCATTTATCCATGCATAATTAAGTCCATAACTGATCCACAAACTTAGATCCATTAATGATCCATCAATCATGGCATGACACATTAAAAATCAGCCATTTAATTAACCTAATCCTTATTCATTTAAACACATACATAACCCCATACTTAGCGCATCAAATGGCTCATAAAATGGGTCATGGGTTCGGCCATACACCATGGCCGAACCCATGATGTTAATCTCCTTACTTCTCTTGGATCATTTACCACATTTTTTATCCACAACTTAGATCCCTCAATGACTTACCAATCATATCATAGAATCATTAAAATCAGCCCCTTTAATTTAACCTAATCTCCATTTTTCCTTGGGTCTTTTGCTACATTTTAGATCCACCACAAGTCCCTCCATGAGGGGATTCCATCATACATTTAAATTACCCCTTTGATCAATATTAGGTTCATTTTTTGAGTCCATCAAAACTACCAACATTCCCCATCATATTTCCATATTTTACACCCATAATCATTACAAATACATCACCATAGTGTTCGGCCATACACCATGGCCGAACCCATGGTTCATGGTTCATCTTCATTCATGCCTTTTGAGGCCATAAAAATCATTTACATCTGTAACACCCGCCCCATTTTCACGGAAATCAGAGTCTATCTTTTTTTGAATTAAGAAGTGACAATGGGCGCGGAAGTCACGACGCGAGTTAAGTCCGACCTTCTAAAGCCCGGCCCTTAACTGGCCAACCCCACGCGTGCGCGGAATGAAATCCAAGAGAATGGTTCACGCGTAGGAAGTAAGCTCGCGGAATATAATTAGATGCAGAACATTGTAATAGAGACTATTGTAATAGCCCGAAATTTTAAATCAATATATATTTGGCATTTATTTACTTTAATTTGAATTTTGATGTGATGGAATGCCAAATGGATCAAATTTTGGGACAAAGGCCCAAGAAGGACCCAATGGACCATAGAGTGAATGGAATTCGTCGGAAGGGTAAACGATGGTCAAAGTGGGGCCGATCACCATGTGGGACCCAACGGATCAAAATTGGTCCAAACTCTAAGGTAAAGGGTAGAAAATAATTTGGTTGGGCCGTGGGCCCAATGGTGGCCCAATTGATTTAAAAAGGGTGAATTGGAATTAAACCCTCTAAGTTAGTAATGAAATGAAATGGCATGACCAAGTGGGGCCCACCTTCACCTCACCAATTGAGGTGGCATGTGGACCCAAGGGTGGTGGGGCCAACCACCATGGTTGACTTGGTCAACCATGGGTGGATTTCATAGAGGGAAATTAATGGGATTAAAACTAAGTAGGAATTAATTAATTAACTTAACCTAAGGATTAATTGAATTAGATTGATTAAGTTAATTATGGTCAAATGGTCAAAACCATTCCAACAAACACAAACCACCCCAAACAAACACAAACCACTTTGAAGAAAACACAAGATTGAAACCATGGGTTTAAATGGTGGTTTTACCCCAACCACCACCATTAATGCCATGTTGGTTGGTGGGAGGAATGAATGACAACCAAAAAAAAAAAAGATGAGATGACTTCCCATCTCATTTCCATCTAACCACTACACTCTCTCCATCTCTTTGCACTCTCAAAACCGTCCCCTACCTTCACAAGAGGAAGAAAGAAGAAAACTTAGAAGAAAAAGAGAAGAAAAGAGAAGAAAAGAAAAGGAAAAGGCTAAGTGTTGACCCACCACCTCAAGGTAAATACTTGAGACACCTTTCTCATCACCTTCCCTGCTCCCTCTCTTAAGCAAACCCACTCAATCTTGGCCGATCCTAAGGTTGGAGAGCCTCACCATTTGATCAAGCTCATCTTGACCGTACATCAAGGAGAAGAAGAGAAGAGAAGGCTAAGGAGAGCAAAGAGGAAAGAAGGACCGGAGGAGTCGTCGGGTGGTAATATTTTCTTAAAACAAGAATTTATGTTTTCTAGATAGGATATGGAATCCATTTCTTAGATTTAATATGGCCAAAAATGTTGTGGGCCATGGATCTAAGATCCATCAAATGGTAGGATAAGAAATGGATAAAATGGAGGAATGGATTATGGAATTTCAAGTCTTTATTAAGCATAGAGAATTTGGATTTTTTAATGGATTCATGGGCCATAGGGTTCGGCCATGTAGCATGTAAGGGCCCAGAATTTTTAAATTAATAAAAAATGTGGATATAAGTTATTTTAGTGATTGAAATTGGAAAATTGGTGAAGTAAAGAGTAAATGGGCCAAAAAAATTTGGACAAAGGCCCAAGTATGGCCCAATGGACTATGGAGTTGATTTAAATTCATTTAAAGGGGCAATGAGGGTTAAATGGGTCAAGAATGGTCAAATTGGGTCACATACCCATTTGGGACCCGATGGGTCAAAGTAGTTAAGCTCTAAGGTAAATGGGCTAGATGGAAATGTAATTGGGCCATGGGCCCAATGGTGATCCATTTAGAGGGTATTCAATGAAATTAAATCACCTAAGTTAAGTTAAAAATTAAACCAAGGTGATGTGGCCAAGTGGGACCCACCTCCACCTCATCAAGTGAGGTGGCGTGTGGGCCAATAATTGGTGGGGCCGGCCACCATGGTTGATTTGGTCAACCATGGGTGGATTTATAAAGATGGTGGCTTAAGTAAATGGGAATTAAAGTAACTAAAATATCTAAATATAAAATGATTAAAAAATTATACAAATGAGGTGGTCAAAGTGGGGTCAAAGGGTGAAAACCAAATCACCTCATCCCAAACCCAAAATAAAATAAGTTGGGGCTTGGTGGTGGTTTAGATAACCACCACCATAAAGCAAATTAAATATCTAAAAAATATCTGAGGGTGGGTGAGATCATTAATGTAAAGAAAAAATGGGGATAAGCCTTGATTCTTTTCTCATTTCTTATCCTCTCTTCATTTGTGCACTCTCCATTTTTCATTCTCCATGGTCGTCCCCTACATCCAAGTGAAGGAGAGAAAGAGAGCTAAGGAAAAGAGAAGAGAAGGAGAGAAGAAAGAAGTAGAAATTGGAGGGAAATCACTCTAAGGTGAGGGTTAACATCTTCCCTCTCATGGTTTTTTTTTTCCCTCTCTCTCTCTCACACAAACCCTAACATGGCCGATCCTAGGGTTGGGGATTGCCACCATTGATCAAGAATCTTGACCTATCAAAGATCAAGAGGAAGGAGAGAGGAGGATACGGAGACCGACGGGAGCGACGGAGATCGGAGGAGACGACGGATTGTAAGTATTTCTTAAACAAGGAAATTTTGAATTTTAGGGTTAAGATTTGGGATTTATTTTGTGAATTTATTGGTAGTTAAGTAAATTTATGCTATGGATTTTAAATCCATCAAATGGAAGGAATGGAAAGTGGGTAAAACCCTAATGGAAAAAAAAAATTAGGGTTAAGGAAAAATAAAAGGGATTAAGGATATTATGTGTTTAATGTGATCAAACATAGAGGTATATGCATTTTTTTTGGAGTTGAGAGCCATAGGGTTCGGCCATGTAGCATGGCCGAACCCCATGGTAAGTAATGTATGATTTATTAGTGTTTGAAAAATGGAAGGCAATGAGGATTTTTAACTAGTGAATTTTAGTAAATGAATGAATGTGGGAAAATTTTAAAATGGTGTTATGATGAAAATGCAAAGAGGTGTATGGCCTTGAAAGGCATGGATGAAGTGAACCTTGAACCCCATAGTGGGTGATTAGGGTTTGCTGAAATTGGTTAAGGTTTTGATGAATGGAAGATAATGAAGGTAGCTAATGGAATTTAGGGTTTTAATGAATGCATGGAGGGAATGAGCCTTGAACCATGGGTTCGGCCATGGTATATGGCCGAACCCTATGGTGATGAAATGATGATTAAATGGTGGGTTTAAAGGATAATGTGTTGATGAATTTAGGGTTTTTAAATGAACAAGTGTAATAATTCAAATGGGGTTAAGAATATGGTTTAGATGCATGATTTAAAACCCTCAAGGAAGGATTATTGGTGGATCTAAAATGTAAATCAATTTGGGTTTAAGGTCAATGGGTATATATGTGATTAAGTATGGGGTTTAAATGAGTAATGGTTAGATTAATTACATGGCAAATTTTAATGTTTTGGTAAGTCAATAATGGACCTAAGTTAGGGACCTAAGTTGTGGATCAATTTTGGGCTTAAGTAGGCATGAATTAATGAAAAATTGTTTATGTGAAGGGCAGTGGCAAAAATGGTAAATATGGGCTAAAATGAAGAAACCCACTAAGTTATGATTTATGGGCTTGGAAATGATTAAAACTTGGATTGATTTGGTAATTTAATAAGGTACTGGACATCGCAGGCGGTGCGAGATCGGCGACCGGGTTTATCGAACGGAAAACGTAAAAGGACGCGGGTCGGTATTCGGTAGGATTCCTACCTTTTTGTAAGCCATGGATTTGGGTGATGTTTTCTTTAATCTATTTTGGAAATCATGTGGTTGTCTTTAAGATAAGTTTTGGATTATGTATCATGTGATGTTTTACTCTAAATTATTTTGGAAATTATGTGAATGCTTATGATGGGTTTTTGATTAAATATTGTGGGATGGTTTCCCTTTGATTTAGTTGGTAATCTTGTAATTGTTTTAAGATGGGTTTTATTACTATTGAATTTCATATATTACATGGAATATGGCATCTACATCTCATGCATGGCATGGGAGGCATATGACAGGGGAAGGATGAAATGAAACCGGAGTCCATGCTCTGCCGGGGCGACCGTTAAACAGCATGGGGACATTTCACATATGTATTATTATACCTTGATGAGGCTTTGCCATCAACGGGGGACTCTTGTAATTATGATACCTTGATGATGGTTTTCCATCAAGGGGGAGGTTGTATGTATTGGTATAACTTGATGATGGTTTTTCCATCAAGGGGGGGGATGCCTAGTGTGGACCGCATCTTGATGAGGTTTTTCCATCAAGAGGGTCATAGCACGATGATGGTATGGATTTTATTTGGGACACTATGGATGGCTGAAAAAGGGACATTGTAGAATGAGGATGAGATTGATGGGTGGGATTCATGACATAGAACACCCATTGCATGACATTGCCCAAAGTGCATGGTTTTTCTATAATATTATCTGCATGCTGTTATTACTAATCCATGTGCTAGCCCTACTCGGAGTCCTACTGGGCGCGTGTTATAATGCCCTACTTCTACCCCAACTGACGATGCAGGAGATGGCGGAATGGAAGGACAGGACGGGAGTCAAGCTTACGAGCTTGGGAAGGCGGACTAATTATTTTGTTTAAGTTTATTTTGGGAAATGTGTATTTGCATAATTTAGCTTGTCGGAAATGTAATAACTTAGATGTCTTGCTATGTTTTATAAATTATTTTGGACAGTACAGTATGAGGGCATTTTAGTAATTTAATGGATATCTCTTCCCTGCTATCTGAAGATTGGTAGGATAGTGTCTATTATCATCCGCATTGATTTTTATGTGTTGCGAGCTTACTTTCTACGTGTGAACCGTACTCGTGGATTTATGTTCCACTCACGCGTAGGGTTGGCCAGTTAAGGGCCGGGCTTTAGAAGCTCGGAACTTAACTCGCGTCGTGACGTCCGTGCCCTTTGTCACTTTTATGTAAAAAAAAAAAAAAAAATAGACTCTGATTTTCGGTGAAAAGGGGCGGGCGTTACATAGCATGGCCGAACCCCATGGTAAATGATGGATGATTTTTAATTAGGGCTTGAGGTCTAAAATTATGGAGAAGGGTTAACGATGTTGAGGTTTTAAGTGATTGAAAAGTTGTTGATTTTTAAGGAGTTTTAATGAGAAAAACATGAGGAATGTAAATAGGTATTTTAGTTTTAAAGACGGCATGGATAAGATGGACCATGAACCATGGGTTCAGCCATGGTGTATGGCCGAACCCTATGGTGTTGAAAAGTGATTTTTTTTAAATGGCTTTAAAGGATGGAAATGATGGATTAATATGTTAAAATTTTGGAAGTTTTTAAAGGGCCAAAATGAATGAAGGTTATTGATTTTAAAAATGGATTGTTTTGGGACAAAACATTGGTCTTAAAAGGGCACCCATGAAGGTGAGCCATGAACCATGGGTTCGGCCATGGTGAATGGCCGAACCCTATGGTGATGATTTAGTGATTTTGAATGAAGGTAAAAAGAATGGAAAATGATGGAAAGAGATGATAAATTTAAATGGGGATTTAAATGAATGATTTAATTTCATTGGAGGTGGGATTAAAAGGGGATAAAATGAACCCATGACCCCTTATGTGGGCCACATCTTAGGCCAAATGTGGAATGAATTATGGGATTAAATGTTTTCAAATTTAATCAAAGTAGGTGGCTATTTTTATGGATATTAGGGCATAGTCAATGAATGCCTAATGGATCTAAGTTATGGATGAATTTTTGACTTAAAAATATGCATGAATGAGGAAATATTAAACCATGGAGGTCTAGTGGCAAAATCGTAATTAGTGGCCACATTGAAGAACCATGGGTTCGGCCATGATGCATGGCCGAACCCTATGTATGTTAGACATAAAATTGGATACATTGCGAATGATTAAATGAAACGGATAGATGCTGCGTGTTAGGCTCGCAAATCGGAATATTTAAAATGGCCAAAAATTGGATTTATGGATGTGTTTTAAACCATGGAAAACGAGGCTAAGTTAGGGGCTGATTTTGGTAAATGGATAACGTAATTAAGAACCTAAGGTTGTAATAAGTTAAGGAC
This sequence comes from Chimonanthus salicifolius, assembly GCA_013350335.1. Lineage (NCBI taxonomy): Eukaryota > Viridiplantae > Streptophyta > Magnoliopsida > Laurales > Calycanthaceae > Chimonanthus > Chimonanthus salicifolius. Next base: position 72,764,752 of record CM023532.1, on the reverse strand, counting down.
TTAATCATGGATAACATATGGACTAATTCGGTATATATGTAATAAGGTACCGGGACATCGTAAACGGTACGCGATCGGCGACCGGATTATCGAACGGAAACGTAACGGGACGCTAAACGGTATTCGGTAGGATTCCTACCTTTTCGTAAGCCTTGGATATGTGATGGTTCTTTAATTTGATAATTATATGATTTATGTTATGATGGGATTTCGAATTATGAATTATATGTTTAAGTACTATGGATTATGATTTAATGCTATCGATAATATCTTTTAAGACTATGGGCTATACTTAGATGCTATGGATTTTAAATGGATTATATACATATATATATATATATAATTCATAATTCGAAATATATATATATATATATATATATATATATATATATATATATATTACATAGCATAATGCACTTACATCTCATGCATGGCATGGGCGGGAAAATAATGAAACCGGAGTCAATGCTCCGTCGGAGCGACCGAGAAGCAAACATGGGGATAGCCTAAGGGGCTATAACCGAAGTCCATGCTCCATCGGGGCGACCGAGAATCAGACATGGGGATAGCTTGTAATGGCCCGGAATTTTTAAATTAATATAAATGTGGATATTATTTATTTTAGTGATGGAAATTAGAAAATTTGTGGATTAGATGGTAAATGGGCCAAAGTTTGGGCAAAGGCCCAAGTATGGCTCAATGGATTATGGAGTTGATTTAAATTCATTTAAAGGGGCAATGAGGGTTAAATGGGTCAAGAATGGTCAAATTGGGTCAAATACCCATTTGGGACCCAATGGGTCAAGATGGTTAAGCTCTAAGGTAAATGGGTAAGATGGAAGTGTAATTGGGCCATGGGCCCAATGGTGATTCATTTAGAATGAATGGAATGAAATTTAAATTATCTAAGTTATTTGGAATTAAACCAAGGTGATGTGGCCAAGTGGGACCCACCTCCACCTCACCAAGTGAGGTGGCGTGTGGACCCAAGGATTGGTGGGGCCGACCACCATGGTTGAAATGGTCAACCATGGGTGGATGTATAAGGTAATTTAAGTAAATGAGAATTAAAGTAACCAAAATATCTAAATATTAAATAATTAAAATTATCCAAATGAGGTGGTCAAAGTGGGGTCAAAAGTTGAAAACCAAATCACCTCATCCCAAACTCAAAAAAAAAAAAAAAAACACGTTGGGACTTAGGGGGGTGGAGTCATAAGCCATAAAACAAGATAAATATCTTGTGGGTGGGTGGAGAGAGTTAATGTAAAGTGAACGTTAAATAACCAAAGAGATAAAGATGGGTTTACACCTTATCCTTTTCATTTTACCCTCAACTCACTCTCTCCATCTCTCCCATTCTTCCATTGCCGTCCCACATTAGCAAGGAAAAGAGGAGAAGAAAATTAAGAAAGAAAAGAGAAGAGCTCAAGGAGAGGAAGAAAAGGTTGGACCACCATCTCAAGGTAAAGATCTTGAGACATTTTTCCCATCTCCATCCTCTTCCCTCTCTCAATTCAAACCCTACCTTGGCCGATCCTAAGGTTGGGGGTTGTCACCATTGATCAAGCATCTTGACCTATCAAAGATCAAGAAGAAGGAGAGAGGAGGCTAAGGGAACCGACGGGAGCGGCGGAAGTCGGAGGAGACGACGGATTGTGAGTATTTCTTAAACAAGAAATTTTGGATTTTTAGGGTTTAAGATTTGGGATTTATTTTTGTAGAATTTAATGGTGGTTACATAAATTTATGCCATGGATGTTAAACCCATCAAATGAGAGGGCGGAAGATGGAGGAAACCCTAAATGGGTAAATTAGGGTTAGGGTAAGAAAATAAATAAATGGATTATGTGCATTGGGTAAGTTTTTAAAATGATTTTATGATGAAAATGCAAATGGATTTTATGGAATTGGAAGGTATAAAAGTGAATGGATTATGAACCATGGGTTCGGCCATGGTGTATGGCCGAACCCTAGGTTGTTGTGTGTGAAGTTAATTAGGGTTTTAGGGTATGAAGCCATGGAAAAATGGGAAGATTGATGAAATTAATATTTTGGTGAATGTAGGTATTTTGGAGCAATGAATGGTGGATCATGAACCATGGGTTCGGACATGGTAAATGGCCGAACCCTATGGTGATGTAATGGTGATCAAATGATGGGTTTAAAGGATGGAAAAGATGGATTAATGTGTTAATGAGTTAGGGTTTCAAATGAACAAATGTAGTGATCCAAATGGGGCTAAGAGTGGTGGTTTAAAAGTGTGATTTAAACCACCTCAAGGAAGGATTTATTTTGGATCTAAATGGTGTAAATAGATCCAAGAAAAATGGGGAAAGGACACCATAGGTTCGGCCATGGTGGATGGCCGAACCCATGGCCCAATTGTGATCCATTTTGGTGGGTTAAATTAGATGATGAATGTGGTGTGTGTGTGGCCTCCAAAGGAAATGAATGAGTAATGGACTCATTGAAGTTAAATACATGAGGTAAATCCCATGGGAAGAGTTGATGAATTAAGTATTTTGAACCCATGGCCATTGGTGAACCATTTAAAGGGTTAAGTATGGGGTTATGGATGGGCTTAAATGAATAATGGTGAAATTAATAAAAAGACTAATTTTAATGATGTTATGACATGGTTCAATGGGTCATTAATGGACCTAAGTTAGGGATCTCAGTCTATGATCAATTATGGATTAAATCATGCATGGATAAACGAGTGTTTAATCATGGAAAATGAGGTAGTGGCAAAACCGTAATTAGTGGCCAAATTCAAGAATTCCATGGAAATTGATCATGGACTTAGGGGATCTAATGTAATAACCTTATAAGTGATTAATAAAGCCTAGGGTGGCCAAATTTTAAGACTTATGGGATTAAAAGGTTTAATAGATGACATGGGACCCACAAAACCTAAATAGTGACCGGTTTTTCATATGGGCTTAGAAATGGTTAAAACTTGAACTGATTTGGAAATTTAATAAGGTATTGGATATCGTGGGCAGTACGCGTGACGGTAGCCGGACTATCGGACGAAAACGAAACGAAGACGCTAGTCGGTATTCGGTAGGATTCTAACCTTTTTGTAAGCCATGGATTGAGTGATGGTTGCTTTGAATTATCTTGGAAATTATATGGGTTGTTTGAATATTGGTTTTGAATTATGTATTATGTAGGGGTTTTTACTTGATTTATTCTGGTAAGCATGTAATTGGTTTAAAACGGGTTTCTAAATCTATGATGTGTTTATTGAGGCTTTACTTGATCTATTTTTTATCATCAAGTCATATGTTTGATTGATGGGATTTGTAAATGTCATGGTTGTTATTATATTCATTACATGGCATATAGCACCTACATCTCATGCATGGCATGGGAGGGATATGGCAGGGGAAGGATGAAATGAAACCGGAGTCCATGCTCCATCGGGGCGACCGAGAACAGGCATGGGGACACCTTGACGAGGCTTTGCCGCCAAGGGGGATATTTTACGATTGGATCATATCTTGATGAGGTTTTTCCATCAAGAGGGTCACGGCACGATGATGGTATGGATTATATTTTGAACATTATGTATGAATGAAAAAGGGGCATTGTACAATGATGATGAGATTGATGGGTGGGATTCATGACATAAAACACCCATTGCATTACATTGTACCAAAGGGCATGATTTTGATATAATATTTTTATATGCTTTGTTATCACTAATCCATGTGTTAGCCCTACTCGGAGTCCTACTGGGTGCGTTGTCTAACACCCTACTTCTACCCTAGTTAATGACGCAGGAGGTGGCAAAGCGGAAGGACGAGACGGGAGGCAAGCTAAGGAGCTTGGAAAGGAGTACTAGATAGTTACTAATGTGTATTTTGGATAATGTAATTTGAAATAGTTTAGCTTGTCGGAAATGTAATATTTTAGACTTATTGCTATGTTTTGGATTTAGTAGTAAACATATGAAGTTATGACATTTTGGAAATTAAATGATGAAATCTTCCCTGCTATCTAGAAAAGAAAATTTGGTAGGATAGTCTGTAATGTCTTTCCGCATTTAATGTAACTTTTTGTGAGCTTTCTTCTATGGGTAAACTATTCTATGTGGACTCCATTCCATGCACCCGTAGGGTTGGCCAGTTAAGGGCCGGGCTTTAGAAGCTCGGACTTAACTCGCGTCGTGACGTCCGCGCCCTTTGTCACTTTAAAAAAAAAAATATAGACTCTGATTTCGGTGAAAAGGGGCGGGCGTTACATAGCTCTTATGCTATAATCGGAGCCCATGCTCCGTCGGGGCGACCGAGAAGCAAACATGGGGACACCTTGACGAGGCTTTGCCATCAAGGGGGATACGATATTTTATGATGATACGGTGGATGGGTGGGACACATGACATAGGCACCCATGGCATGGCATTCATCATATGTTTACTTTATTATTATTTGGTATGCATGTTATCACTAATCCATGTGCTAACCTTACTCGGAGTCCTATTGGGCGCGTTGACTAACGCCCTACTTCTACCCTAGTTGATGACGCAGGAGATCGCGGAAACGGTGGACACGTCGGGAGCCAAGCTTAGGAGCTTGGGAAGAGGATATCTAGTTTTATTTAAGTTTCATTTTGGAGATGTAATTATAAGTAGCTTAGCTCGTCGGACTGTATAATTTATATTTTTTGCTATGATTTGGACTGCATTATGGACAATATCGTTTTGAGGCATAAATGTGAATATGGGGGTATTTTTGGTAATTCAATGTTGTATCTTCCCTTATATCTAAAATCGGTAGGATAGTCTCTATTATAACGTTCCGCACGTAATTATATTCCGTAAGCTTACTTCCTATGCGTGAACCGTTCCCATAGACTTAGTTCTGCGCACGCGTGGGGTTGGCCAGTTAAGGGTCGGGCTTTAGAAGCTCGGATTTAACTCGCGTCGTGACGTCCGCGTCCTTCATTTAAAAAAAAAAAAATAGACTCTGATTTCGGTGAAAATGGGGCGGGCGTTACAACTATCCTACCAGTTTTTAGATAGAAGAGAAGATACATCATTAAATTACTAAAATACCCCTATGTTCATAATCAAGTCTCCAAATGATAACGTCAAGAGTATAGTCCAAGCCATAGCAAGAAATAGTAATTATTACATGCCGACAAGCTAAGCTACTTAAATTACAACTTTCCCAAAATAGAACTTAAATAAACAAAGTAGCCGCTTTCCCAAGCTCCTACGCTTGGCTCCCGTCGCGTCCACCGTTTTCGCCGTCTCCTGCATCATTAGCTAGGGTAGAAGTAGGGCGTTAGACAATGCGCCCAGTAGGACTCTAAGTAGGGATAGCACATTGATTAGTGATACAAGCATACTAATAATGATATGATAAATCCCATAAAATGAATGCCATGCCATGGGTACCTATGTCATGTGTCCCACCCATCATCTATATCATCATAAAATGTCATATCCCCCTTGACGGCAAAGCCTCGTCAAGGTGTCCCCATGTTTGTTTCTCGGTCGCCCCGACAGAGCATGGACTCCGGTTATAGCGTATCAAGCTATCCCCATGTTTGTTCTCAGTCGCCCCGACGGAGCATGGACTCCGGTTATAGCGCATCAGGCTATCCCCATGTTTGCTTCTCGGTCGCCCCGACGGAGCATGGACTCCGGTTCCTTTATTTTCCAGCCCATGCCATGCATGAGATTTAAGTGCATTATGCTATGTAGTATATATATGATTCATATCACTAATATAAAATCCATAGCATTGGAATATAATCCATAGTCTTAAAAATATCATCCATAACATTAAAATATAATCCATAGCATTTAAAATATCATCCATAAAATAAACCATGTAATTACCGAAATAAAATACGGAAGCCATCACATACACATAATCCATGGCTTACAAAAAGGTAGGAATCCTACCGAATACCAATAACGTCCCTTTCTGTTTTCGTCCGATAATTCCGGTCACCGATCGCGTACCGTTTGCAATGTGCCAATACCTTATTATACATTTTCCAAGTTAGTCCATATCTTATCCATGATTAAGTCCCTAACGGATCATAAACCTAGATTCATTAATGCTCCCTAGCCATGTTATAAGATTATCATAAATCGGCCCTTAACTTAGCCTCATTTCCATTGCATAATTCCAGATTTTAGCCCATTAAACATTCTAATTTGTGAGCCTAAAACGTAGCAACCCTAAATTTCATTTAATCACTCATAATGTCATCTTAATGTACCCAAGTTCATGTCCAACCTACATGGGGTTCGGCCATGGTGGTTCTTCATTGTGGCCAATAATTACGTTTTTGCTACTATGCTTCCATGTTTTAATATTTCCTCCATCTATGTACATTTTTGTCCATAATTCATCCACATACATAGCCCCATTAATGATTCATTGATCATGACCTAACATCCCTAAAATCAGCCACTTAATTTAATTAAATTTGCAATCATCTAATCCCGTACATAATTCATTATTTGGCCCATAACATGACCTACAAATGGGTCATGGGTTCGGCCATACACCATGGCCGAACCCATGATGTCTTTTCCTACTTTTCTTGGGTCCATTTCACCTCATTTGGTCCCACCATAACTGAATTTAAAACATACATTTAAATCATCCTTTCATAATCATCATAAGATATACTTTGGTCCATTTAACCATCATTCCATTTTATTTTCCATGGTTCCAAGAATACTAAATTCCTCAAAGTCTTTCCATGGGGTTCGGCCATGTACCATGGCCGAACCCATGGTCCATAATTTTTATTTTAAAAATGTCATCTCTACTCATTTAAAACCTTGTTTAAAATACCTAACAAAAATCCACTTAATTACCATTAATCTCCTCCATTAATTTTCATGCTTTCATAACCATTTAATTCATCATTCCATCACCATGGGGTTCGGCCATACACCATGGCCGAACCCATGGTTCATGATTCTCCTTCATTCACCATTTTTTGGAGGCCATTAAATCATTTACATATCTTATGATTTTCTTGTTTAAAACCCCCTTTAAATTTTTTCCAACATTTAATCATTTACAAGCCTACAATCATAATCATTCTCCATAGCCTTTAAATCTTAAAACCCTAATTAAATCATCAACTATTTACCATGGGGTTTGGCCACACTACATGGACGAACCCTATGGTCCATCAATCCATTCAAAAACCCATTACTTCCATGCATAAATCCATTTAATTTCATAACCTCCTTTATCCTTTTACTTATTATTTTTCTTAATCCATCGCTCCCCTTTTTCATCCATTTCTTATCTTATCATTGAATGGATCTTAGATCTAAGGCCCATAACATTTTTGGCCACCATTCATTCTAAGAAATGGATTACATAAATATATCTTAACCTTTAAAAATATAAATTCTTGTCTAAGAATTTCTTACCACCCCGACGACTCCTCTGGCCTTTCTTCCTCTTTTTGATCTCCTTAGCCCTTTCTCTTCTTCTTCTCCTTCTTATTCGGTGAAGATGTGCTTGATCAAGATGGAGTCTCCATGGTTAGGGTTTGGCTAAGGTAGGTTTAGATTTTTGAGAGAGGGAGAGGGGATGGTGATGGAAAAAGATGCTCAAACCTTGGTCTTGAAGTGGTGGTTGGCCAAGCCTAGTTTTTTCCTTCTTTTCTTCTAAGTTTCTTCTTCTTTCTTGGTGTTTTACTTGGGAGAAAGACGGAGGACGGTTTTGGGAGAGGGAATGAAGAGATGGAGATGAGATGAGCCCTAGACCCATTCCCATCTCATCTTGGTGGCTTGGGTTACACTCCTCCATCATTCCATTTGACCAACCAACATGGGTAAGTATGGCTTGCATGTCCTTGGTGGTGGTGGTTGGGATGAAACCACCACCATGCTAATGGTTTTGGGTCTTTAAGGTGGGTGGTTTGGTCTTCCCATCAAGTCCATTGACTACCCATCATGGAGAGGGGTATGGGCTCTCATACCTTGAGTGGTGGTGGTTGAGATGAAACCACCACCCTAAGTCCATGGTTTCCTTTGTGTTTCCTTGGGTGGTTTCAATGGGATGAAACCACCATTTGACTTGCCCCATTGACTTATTCATTTGACCCTAATTTGACCAACCTAATTAATTAAATTAAATCCTTACTTAGGTTAATTAATTCCTATTTACTTTAATTCCATTTAATTTTCTTTCTAAGAAATCTACCCATGGTTGACCAAGTCAACCATGGTGGACCGCCCCAACCAACACCTACCCTACCCGCCACCTCACTTGATGAGGTGGAGGTGGGCCCCATTTGGCCATATTACTTAAACCCCATTAATCTTAACTTAGATGATTTAAAATAATTTAATTAACTTAATCCACTTTAATTGTCCTTAGTCCCCTTAACCCATCCATGGTTGACCAAGTCAACCATGATGGTCGGCCCCACTTTTTCCTTGGTCCACACGCCACCTCACGGTGGGCCCCACTTGGTTAGGCCATCTTAATAATCTCATCATTAACTTAGGTGGGTTTAATTTCCATTCAACCCTTTCCATCAATCGGGTCACCATTGGGCCCATGGCCCAATTAATTTATTTTCTACCTTTTACCTTAAAGTTTGAAGCATTTTGACCCATTGGGTCCCACATGGTTATTGGGCCCATTTGACCATTATTGACCCTTTAAATGGATCCCATCAAATCCATGGTTCATTGGACCATACTTGGGCCTTTGCCCCAAAATTTGATCCATTTAACATCCATATATCAAAATTCCAATTTTTTTTATTAAAATAAATAAATGCCATATATATGTTGATTTAAAATTTCGGGCTATTACAACATCTCCCATGATTTTCCTCATTTAAAACCTCTTTAAAAATCACTAACATTCATTCATTTAAAACCTTAAAATCATTAACCACCCTCCATGGCTTCCATTCTTTAAAACCCTATTAAATCACTTAATCACCTACCATGGGGTTCGGCCATACTACATGGCCGAACCCTATAGCCCATGATTCCTTCAAAATCCGTACTTCCATGCTTAAATAAATCTTAATACATAATGTCCTTAATGTCCATTTATTTTTCTTAACCCATCTCATCAATTAAGGTTTGTCCATTTCTCACTTCATCTTTGGATGGATTTTAAATCCATGGCCCATGATATTTTGGCCACCATTCAATCCAAGAAAAATGGATTCCATGATCTCTTTTTAGCCCTTAAAAAAATGTAAATTCTTGTTTAAGAGTTACTTACCACTCCGGTGGCTCCTCCGGCTTCTTTTCCTCCCTTTGGATTCCTTAGCCTTTCTCCTTTCTTCTTCTCCTTGATCTTAGGCCAAGATGTGCTTGATCAAAATGAGATCATCAATGTTTGGGTCGGCCAATGATGGAGTGGGTTTGAGAGAGGGAGAGGAGAAGAGGATGGGAAAACTATCCCAAGGTTTGGTCTTGAGGTGGTTGGCCTATGCTTGAGTTTTTTTCTTCCTTTCTTCTAAGTTCTTCTTCTTCTTTCTCCTTGTGAGAGTGAGGGACGGTTTTGGAGAGGGAGGTATGGAGAGAGTGAGATGAGAATGGGATGAGATGAAAACCCATCTCATTTGGTTGCTTAAGTTACACTCCACCATCATTTCCTCCACCAACCAAGCATGGGCTCACATGCCTTAGTGGTGGTGGTTGAGATGAAACCACCACCCTTAGCCAATGGTTTTGTTTGTGTTTCTTTAAGTGGTTTGGGTGGTTTCAATGAGATGAAACCACCCATTGACTTATCCCTTTGACTCCCCATTTGACTCACCTAAGTAATTAATTAATTGGATCCTCAACTTAGCTTAATTAATTCCCATTTAATCTAATTCCATTTCCTTAAATTCCCTCCATGTATCCACCCATGGTTGACCAAGTCAACCATGGTGGCCGGCCCCACTAACTCCTAGCCTACCCGCCACCTCACTTGGTGAGGTGGAGGTGGGCCCCATTCGGCCATGTCACCTAGGTTTAATAAATTCTAACTTAGGTGATTTATGCCAATTCAATCCATTCCTACTTATTGGATCACCATTGGCCCATGGCCCAATTAAATTTATTTCCTACCTAATTACCGTAGAGCTTAAATCATCTTGACCCATTGGGGCCCAAATGGGTATTGGGCCCAATTTGACCATCCTTGGCCCAATTAACCATCATTGACCATTTAAGTGAATTTAATCCAATCCATGGTCCATTGGACCATAATTGGGCCTTTGCCCAAATTTTGATCCACTTAACATTTATTCCATCAAAATTCCCAATTTCTATCATTAAAATAAATAATAACGACATACAAATTGATTTAAAAATTCCGGGCTATTACAGCATCTACCATCCGTTGGGTCATTGACCCATCATTTACCCATCTAAGGTTCACTTTTTAATTCACCATCTCAATGGACAATTTCCATATATATCCCTAACTTGAAAATACGGGGTGTTACAATTCTAGCATAAAATCATGGATATGGATATCTAAAATTCGGCCATGCAATATATATTCCATTAAAATATTAATATCCTTTCCATGTTCCCTCTATGCGCATGTCACTTAATTTATATCCCTCATTTATAGATATTGCATCACTAATTAAATTCAGTCCCATTTAATTTATTTGAAAACATTTCCACAATCCGTTGGGTCTCAATTGGGCAAGGACCCAACACTTTACCCATCTAAGGTCCATATCTAAAATTCATTAAATAAATGGGTAATTTGCGTAAATATTTATAAGTTGAAAATCCGGGGTGTTACATCCGTGACTCCTTCGGTTGATCTTGCTCTTCCAATCTTCTTCTTTCCTTAGCCTCCTTGATCTTTCACTTGCTGGCTGCCCTCTTCTTCCTTTGTGTATTATGAAAGCTGAGAATGAGACTTGATGTTATGGGTGCCATGCGCCCTTGCTGCCCTCTCCTTTATTAATCTCCAATCGGCCAATCTCAGAAGGTGCTAAGATTGCAATATGAATTCCGTGTACCCCTTGCTGAAATGACCATTGCGGTGTGCACTACCCCTGTTTTATAGAAATTCCAATTGATCCCAACTTAGAAGGTGGTGTGTGCCCCTCCTTGCCTTTCCTTTATTATTTCCCTTTGGTCCCAACTTAGAAGGTGTTGAGATAGTAATTACCTTGTGCGCCCCTTCCTTGTTGCTTCTTTTATAAACTTCCCTTTTATCCTAACTTAGAAGGTAGTGTGTGCCCCTTCTCTTTCTTTTATTACACTCCCAACCAGTCCTATCTTAGAAGGTGCCGACCCTTTAATTTAGCCATTGCCTTAATGCCATTCTTAATCAAGGAAAATATCCCTTTTAAAATGATCTTATGCGCATTAACATGGATATAAAAATCTCTCATTCGGCCAAACAATATCCCATACACGGCTATAATAATCCTATCTTTATCTGGATTATCTTTTTATGCATGTTACCCATTTAAGACTATCCCTGTGCGACCATACTCCTAGATTTTCTGAGAGAAAATCTAGCCTCTATGCGTGTGTGTCAACCTCATCCAAACCGTCCCTTATTTGTATTGCATTACTAATTTAACTCAGCCTCATTTAATTAGGCTTGAACCCACTTGGTGGTCAACCAAATTAACCATAACCCAAATAACAACCTTGACCCAATTAAACACATCTTACCCATTTATTTTAAATTGAACCTTATAACATATCCGGTTGGATCTTAATTGGGAAATGACCCAACACTTTACCCAATCTAAGGTCCATATCTAAAATTCACAAATTAAATGGTTAATTTCCGTAAATATTTATAACTTGAAAATCTAGGGTGTTACACTCACTCTCTCAAACCTACACCTCTTGGCCGAACCACTCCTAGAGATTTTATTAAGATCAATCTCGGCCAAAGATCAAGAAGGAATGAAGAAAAGGCTAAGGAAGGAAAAGATCGGAAGAGCAAGAAGGAGTGAAAGAAACCGGAGGAGTCGCGGAATCGTTAAGTACTTGATGGATTTTTATTAAGTAAGAAAAGATGATCAAGGATCATGGTTTGGCCCTTGCATGGCCAAACCCTAAGGTTTTATGTATAAAAATCATTAGGGACAAAGAAAGGGTTGGATGAAGTTCGGCCATGGTGTATGGCCGAACCCCATCAAAAGATCAATCATGAATGTATCATTTAGTTTAATGGAAATGATGAACCATAGGGTTCGGCCATGTTGTATGGCCGAACCCCATGGAAAGGATATTAGTGTTTATCAAGGATTTTAAAGGGTTTAAATGGATGTATGTTGGTGAAGAACCTTAGACCATGGGTTCGGCCATGGAGTATGGCCGAACTCCATAAAGAATTATTGAATTATTTACATGTATCTAGACCATGAAGATGATGGAGAAATGGGGTCATCTTAATAGGTTTTTAAATATGGAAGATGGTGTTTTAAAATGAGAAACCTAAGTGTATGATTAACACCCCCCCCCCCCCCCCCCCCCCCATAGAGGGACTTGGGTTATGGATCTAAATGTTGTAAATGATGCAAAGGGAGGATGAAGATAAGACATCATGGGTTTGGCCATACATGAACCATGTTAAAAGATCATTTAGCGATCTATTTATGATTAAATAAATGAATGATTATGCTAGGAGATGGGAAGGTTTGATTATGGGATTTTATATTGATAGATCATTTGTGGATCCATGCATGAAATATTTAGTCATGAATCTATGTTTTTGGACCTAGACAAAAGGGATGGAAATAATGGCAAAGAAGTAAATATGAGTAAAATGAAAGATCATGGGTTCGGCCATGGTGTATGGCCGAACCACATGGGGAATATTTTTGTGGACTTGGGTGGTTATTAATGTTAAATGATTAATCTATAAGTGATTAGATTAATGAAACAAAGATAGCATGATCTTGGACTTAATTTAAAAGATCAAAGGATTAAAAAAGAAGGGCACAAAACCAAGGGAGTGAGCTTCGGCCATGTTGTATGGCTGAACCCCACTAAGGTGTATTTTGTGGACTTAGGGTTTTTAAAATGATTTACTTGGATGTGATTGGTTAAATCAAAAGAGGGACCAAAATCAAGTGAGTGAGGTTCGGCCATGTTGTATGGCCGAACCCCACTAAGACATGTGTATGGACTTAAACATGTTTGGAAATCAAATGGAACATGTGTTTGATTAATTGATATGTAATAAGGTAACGGGATCTCACAAGCGGTGTACGATCAGCTTGACACGATCGGTGAGCAGTTTCGGACAAAAAAGCAAGGACACACTAGTGGTCATTGGTAGGATTCCTACCTCTTTGAAACCATGGGACATGTAATAGGACTTTAGTTCATGTTTTTGATGAGTTATTTTGTATCAACTGTTATGTTTCAAATATGGAAGTTTTATGCTATGATTTATACTATTACATAGCATGTGGACATTTGCATTTCATGCATGGCATGGGAAGAATGATTTGTAACCGGAGACCACGCTCTGTCGGCGCGTCCATAAGGCATTCGTGAGCTTGATGAGGAGTTTTCCATCAAAAGGGATACTATGTGATTGATACCTTGATGAGGAGATTCCATCAAGAGGATGTTTTGGTGATTGTGTTATGGCTGATGGGTGGGACTCATGGCATATGGCACCCATGGCAAGGCATTGAATTAGCATGATTATGATCTCTATTATCATGCACTGTTTCTGGTTTTTATCTGTATGATTGGATCTCTATTGTCATACACTATTTTGGATACGATGTTTTACAGATACGACATGATGTATTATATCTAGATTTTTATACTAATCCATGTGTTTGACCCTACTTGGAGTACCTACTGGGTGCGTTGTCTAACGCCCTACTTCTACCCTAGTTGATGACACAGGAAATGGACGAAACGATGAATGAGATCGGAGTCAAGCTTAGGAGCTTGGATGTTTTAGTTTCAATTTATTTAAGTTACTCATGGATAATGTATTTGAGTAATTAGTTCGTGGGACTGTAATAACGTAGATTAATTGCTATTGTTCGGAATGTTAATTTTGGATATTTTAACGTATGATATTTATGATTAAGTGATCGACATCCTTGCTATCTAAAATGGAATAGAATTATTATTCTATTATATTTCTGTATCTATGATTTATTCCGCATGTTAACTTGAGTACGTGTGAACCGTTTTAGTGGACTTGGTTCACGTACACGTATGGTTGGCCAGTTAAGGGTCGGGCTTTGGAAGCTCGGACTGAGCTCGCATCGTGGCGTCCCGCTCTCTCTCTCTCTTTTATTTAAAAAAAGAAAAATAGACTCTCATTTTTGGAGAGTGAAAAAGGGTGGGGCGTTACAAGAGGGACTTTGGTTATGGATCTAATGCTGTAAATGATTGAAGAAAGAGGATGAAAAATGACATCATGGGTTCGGCCATGTTGTATGGCCGAACCCCATGACCCATTTTATGGACATTGTGGATCCATGCATGTTGAAGAAATTAAATGTTTAAGAGATGGAATGAACAATGGAGGGATTTAATTACGGATATATGTTTATGAATGATTTATGGGCCTAAGTATGTATAAATAAAAGGAGTGATCAGCTATGGAAGGAAATAATGGCTAAGATGTCAATATGGTGGAAATGAAGGACCATGGGTTCGGCCACGGTGTATGGCCGAACCCCATGGGGAATGTTTTGTGTGTAATAGCTGGATTTTTTAATCAAGAAATATATTGGCTATTATTTATTTTAATTGTTGAAATTAAGAATTTTTGACGAAATGGATGTTAGATGGATCAAAGTTGGGGCAATGGCCCAAGTATGGTCCAATGGACCATGGATTGGATTATTTCCAATTAATTGGGTCAATGATGGTCAATTGGGTCAAATGACCAATTGGGACTCAATGAGTCAAGATGGATTTAGCATTAGGGTAAATGGGTAAGAAATGGATTTAATTGGGTCATGGACCCAATTGTGATCAAAGGCATGGGGTCCACCTCATCAAGTGAGGTGGCAAGTGTAGGAATGGAAATCCAAGTGGCATACCCAAGTGGAACCCGACTCCACCTCATCAAGTGAGGTGGCGTGTGGACCAAGACACATGTGGGGCCGACCGCCATGGTTGACTTGGTCAACCATGGGTGAGTTATAGGTGAATTAAAGTGAATCAAGTGAAATAAGTGGAATTAAATTATTTAATTGAATCACCTAAGTTAGATGGAAATAAAATCAATGCTTGAGTTGGGAGTTGAGTTACATTAAAATAAGGTGAGTCAAATGGGGGTGAGTCACATAGAAAATGGAGTGAGTCAAGGAGGGTGGTTTCCATCTCATGGAAACCACTAGCAAACCAAAACCGTTGGACATAGGGGTGGTATGCCATGTGGAGGGCATGCACCCCCTTGGCTAGACAAGACGCTTAAATGGAGGACATGCAAGACCATGGATTGGTCCAAGGAGCGATGGTGGTTCCACTTCATGCAAACCACCAAGCCACCAAATGAAACCACCAAGCCAAACCGTGGGAGGAGAGTGGTGTGTGCCATGTGGAGGGCATGCACCCTCTTGTTTGGTCAAAGAGCCCATGGGGAAGACTCCACATTGATGAGGGTGGAGACTAACCCAAACAAACCCTAGACAAGATGGAAAGGAAGCTTTCCATCTCATCTCACTCTCTCCCTCTCTCACTCAAGGCCGACCCTCCCTCTCAAGACAAAGGACTGAGAGTAAGTTTGATCTCAAGCCTCTCTCCCTTTCTCAAGCTTGGCTGACCCTCTCATTGAACAAGAAAAGACTAAGGGGTTTTACACTCTCTCCTACTCTCCCTCTCTCAAACATTCACCAAGGCCGAGCCATCTCCTTGGGGTCTTCATCTTAAACCCTCTCCCTCTCAAGCACACTTTGGCCGAAGATCAAGAAGGAAGGAAGAAGAGGCTAAGGAAGGAGAAGATCGGAGGAGTGAAAGAAACCGGAGGAGTCGCGGAATCGGTAAGTATTTGATAAGATTTCATTAAGTAAGAAAAGAGGTTAAAAGAACATCCCATTTTTGGATTGGAGAGATGGCCAAAATATTATGGACCATGGATTTAAAATCCATCCAAGAAATGAGATGGAAAAGATGGACAAAACCCTAATGGGTAAGATGGATTACTAAGGACACTATGTATATATGGTTTATATATGCATGCATGGCTTACACATGAAGAATGATCAATGATCATGGTAAGGCCTTGCATGGCCGAACCCTAACTGTTACTTATATATGGAAATGACCTCATGCATGTCTAAGATAAGGTATATGATCAAGGATCATGTTTTGGCCCTTGCATGGCCAAACCCTAGATTTTATGCATGGACCATTAAGGACAAAGGAAGGTTTGGATGAGGTTCGACCATGATGTATGGCCGAACCCTATCAAAGGATATAAACATGATTATATGATTTCTAAGAGAGAGTGATGAACCATAGGGTTCGGCCATGTTGTATGGCCGAACCCCAAGGAAGGGTGTTAATGATTTTAAAAGGTTTAAATGGATGTATGTTAGTGATAGTAAAGGGTTTTAAAGGAGGGAAATAATGGAGGAATGTTAATGATTGTAAATGGTCTCAAATGTTGTAAATGGTGAAGAACCATGGACCATGGGTTCGGCCATGTTGTATGGCTGAACCCCATGGAGAGATATTGATGGACTTAGACCATGGGTTCGGCCATGGTGTATAGCCGAACCCGATGGAGAATGTTTTTGTGGACTTAGGGTTTTATTAATGGTAAATGATTAACTTATGTGTGTTTGGATTAATGAATCAAAGGATGGCATGATCGTGGACCCACATGATTAAAATGATCAAAGGACTAAAAAGAGGGGCCCAAAACCAAGGGAGTGAGGTTCGGCCATGTTGTATGGCCGAACCCCACTAAGGTATTTTGTGGACTTAAGCATGGTTGGAAATCAAAATGAACATTGGTTTGATTTATTGTATGTAATAAGATAACGGGATCTCACAAGCGGTGTACGATAGGCTTGACGTGATCGGTGAGCGGTTTTCAGACAAAAACGTAAGGACACATTAGTTGGTCATTGGTAGGATTCCTACCTCATTGAAAATCATGGAATATGTGTATATGATGTTTTTACTTGAATTATTTTGGTATCAAATGATATGTCTTAATGATGGGATTTTAATGCTATGATGTTATTATTATATAACATGTTTGCACTTGCATCTCATGCATGGCATGGCCGGAGAACCATGCTCCGTTGGGGTGCCCGAAAGGCATTCGTGGGGATACCTTGATGTGCATTATCCATCAAGAGGGACATATGTTTGAAATGTAATCGGAGATCCACGCTCCGTCAGGGTGTCCGAAAGGCATTCGTGGGGATACCTTGATGTGCATTATCCATCAAGAGGGACACATGTTTGAAATGTAACAGGAGATCCACGCTCAGTCCGGGCGTCCGAAAGGCATTCGTGGGGATACCTTGATGTGCATTATCCATCAAGAGGGACATATGTTTGAAATGTAACTAGAGATCCATGCTTCGTCGGGGCGTCCGAAAGGCATTCGTAGGGATACCTTGATGTGCGTTATCCATCAAGAAGGATGTATGTTTGAAATGTAACAGGAGTCTACCCTTCGTCGAGGCTACCGATAAACAAACGCGGGGATACCTTGATGTGCATTATCCATCAGGAGGGATACTATGTGATTGTGATACCTTGATGAGGGTTTTCCATCAAGAGGGATATTATGTGATTGTGATTGTAACCGGAATCCATGCTCCGTTTGGGCGACCGATAAACAAACGTGGGGATACCTTGATGTGCATTTTCCATCAAGAGGATACTATGTGATGATGATATGGATTATTGGTGGGACTCATGGCATATGACACCCATGGCATGGCATTGACTTGCATGCTTTTGATATTATTTATATCTATGTGTTTTTGTTATACTAATCCATGTGTTGACCCTACTCAGAGTACCTACTGGATGTGTTGTCTAGCGCCCTACTTCTACCTTTGATCATGACACAGGAAATTGACAAGGCGAAGAACGTGATCAGAGCCAAGCTTAGGAGCTTGAAGGAGCTAGATTGATTTATTTAAGTTTTATTCATAGCTATGTAATTTGAGTACTTAGCTTGTTGGACTGTAATAATTTAGACTACTTGCTATGGTTTGGACTTTTATTTTGGACATTTTAATTTGAGGTAATTATCATTAAGTGATGTACTTCCTTGCTATTTAATAATTGGTAGGATAGAACTCTGTTATAATTCCGCATTAAGTTTACATTCCACAAGCTTAACTTATTACGTCTAAACCGTTTTAGTGGCTTAGTTCCACGCACACGTATGGTTGGCCAGTTAAGGGCCAGACTTTGGAAGCTCAGACTTAGCTCGCGTCATGACGCCCCGCTCTCTCTCAGTCTTGTATTTCAAAAAAAAATAGACTCTGATTTTTCAGCATAGTGAAAAGGGGCGGGGCGTTACATTGTGAACTTAGGTTTTTTTTTTCAAATGATTAACTTAGGTGTGATTGGTTAATAAATCAAAAGAGGGAATGATCTTGGACCCACATTTAATTAAAAGATCAAGGACTAAAAAGAGGGACCCAAAACCAAGTGATTGAGGTTCGGCCATGTTGTATGGCCGAACCCCACTAAGGCATGCTTGTGGACTTAAGCATGGTTGGAAATCAAATGAAACATTGGTTTGATTTATTGATATGTAATAAGGTGACGGGATCTCACAAGCCGTGTACGATCGGCTTGACGCGATCGGTGAGCGGTTTTCAGACAAAAACGCAAGGACACATTAGTTGGTCATTGATAGGATTCCTACCTTATTGAAAACCATGGAATATGTATATGTGAATGTTTTACTTGAATTATTTTGGTATCAAATGATATGTCTTAATGATGGGATTTTAATGCTATGATTAGCATGTTGTACTTGCATCTCATGCATGGCATGGGAGGGATGAAATGTAATCGGAGATCCACGCTTCGTCGGGGCATCCGTAAGGCATTTGTGGGGATACCTTGATGTGCATTATCCATCAAGAGGGATGTATGTTTGAAATGTAACCGGAGATCCATGCTCCGTCGGGACTTCCGTAAGGCATTCGTCGGGATACCTTGATGTGCATTATCCATCAAGAAGGATGTATGTTTGAAATGTAACTGGAGATCCACGCTCCGTAGGGGCATTCGTAAGGCATTCGTGGGGATACCTTGATGTACATTATCCATCAAGAGGGATGTATGATTGAATTGTAACCGGAGTTCCATGCTCCGTCGGGGCGTCCGTAAGACATTCGTGGGGATATCTTGATGTGCATTATCCATCAAGAGGGATACTATGTGATTGTGAAATGGATGATGGGTGGGACTCATGGCAATGACACCCATGGCATGGCATTGACTTGCATGGTTTTGACATTATTTATATCTACGTGTTTTTGTTATACTAATCCATGTGTTGACCCTACTTGGAGTACCTACTGGGCGCGTTGTCTAACGTCCTACTTCTACCTTAAATGATGACACAGGAAGTGGACAAAGCGAAGGTCGTGATCGGAGCCAAGCTTAGGGGCTTGGAGGAGCTAGATTGATTTATTTAAGTTTTATTTATGGAAATGTAATTTGAGTACTTAGCTTGTTGGATTGTAATAATTTAGACTACTTACTATGGTTTGGAATTTTATTTTGGATGTTTTAAGTTAAGGTAATTATCATTATGTGATGGACTTCTTTGCTATTTAATAATTGGTAGGATAGAACTTTATTATAATTCCGTATTAAGTTTACGTTCCGTAAGCTTAACTTATTACGTGTGAATCGTTCTCGTGGACTTAGTTCCATGCACACGTAGGGTTGGCCAGTTAAGGGCCGGGCTTTGGAAGCTCGGACTTAACTCGAGTCGTGACGTCCCCCTCTCTCTCACTCTTGTATTTAAAAAAAAAAATAGACTCTGCTTTTCTGCAAGTGAAAAAGGGTGGGACGTTACAGTTGGTATCAGAGTGAAACCGGAAGAATGAATCTTTCGAAGTAAGATTAAGACGGTATGATGTCTCACTGACATATAAGAATCCCAACTAACCAACTCTTCGGAGTCCGCTGCACGGGGGCCGGATTAATTTACTTCGTTAGACTTAGACTGAAGCATTCAATCTGAGAGCAACATTTGACGAAAAAGGAATAATAGCAAGGGAAGGACAATCACTATAAATGGGATTTATCAAACGTAGCAAGATAGGGCATACTTCCCCGAAAATGAGAAACATCCGGATTTTTCCCCAAATTGAGAAATAGTGATGGATTTATCAAACATAGCAAAATAGGAGACATTTCCCCAATTTCCCCAAATTGAAAAAGAACACTTGATACTTAGGAAGTTTTCCCCCAAACCTAAGTGTGCTTATTTGGCAATTTTCCCCTAAAAATATGAAAACATAAACTTTACGATGAAACTAAGTCAAACGATGTTTTTCAATGACTTAGGAAAATGCCTTTGAGGAGAATAACCTGACAAAATCCACGTGTGGAGGAAGAGGTACATCAACCCCAACAAGTGGAGGTACAACCACCTCACCAAGAGGAGGAACAAAATAGCGTAAACATACCCGTGGTGCCTCCCGAGCTACAAAACTTGGTCCAAGCGATGGTCACTTCTGTTATTCAACAACACATGAGCGAAAACAGGAATGCAACCACCAGCGAGTCAAATGACCAGACGATGGTCAAGGATTTCCAACAGCAGCACCCCCTTTACTTCAAAGGGAAAGAAGGGTTTGTCGGAGCAGAAAACTGGTTGAGGGAAATTACTCAGATCTTGACCCTACTAAAGATCTCGAGTCATGAAGACAAGAGATTGCTGGTTACCTCACAACTAATTGACGATGCCGGCAAATGGTGGGAGGTAATAGAGCGACAACGGGCACTCATTCCGGAAGGAGAGAGGATTGCGATGACATGGAAGCAGTTCTCAGCTACGTTTTTGGACCACTACTTCCCCAAGGAGGAGAAGGAGCGTACACCCAGGCGTTCATATCTTTGGTGCAAGGCACCATGACTATGGCGGAGTACCACCAGGAGTTCCTCTGCCTATCTTGTTATGCCTTGTATATGGTGGAAACGGAGTACCGAAGGGCTCGCAAGTTTGAGAGGGGGCCTTCGACCGAGCAGCAGGGAAAAGGTGACCATCTTCAAGACACCTACACTGGCGGAGGTGGTTAGCAGAGCCACTATAGCAGAGCAGGAGATGGTAGTGACAGTATGGTTTGTGGACAACTACCGAGGTCAGAGTGGGGGAAGTACATTTCGTCCCAACAAGAGGTTCCGACCTAAGCTTGGGAGACCCTCACCTTCCACGGGGTCAACAGGGGGCTTTCGACCCAACCTGCCCTCCCCATTAGCATCAGTCTCTCAGGTCCCCCGAGGTGTGAGCACCTGTTTCCGTTGTGGCCAGCAGGGCCATTTCAAGAAGGATTGTCCACAGCTTAGCAGACCCTCTCACTCTAGGGGTTCCTTTTACCCTCCAACCAGACCAGCTCATTCACGAGGAACCAAGGCATACAACCAGGCGAGACGGGCGCCTAACCCTACTGGATCTGGACGGCTGTACACCTTAGCTCCTCCAGCAGCGGTGGATCACTTCGTGATTCAAGGTATGGTAGCAGTCGGTAGTTCCTATGCCTTTGCATTATTTGATTATGGAGCATCCCACTCATTTGTATCTACTGCATTCATATCTGCTACTGGCACATTAGTACAAAAATTGTCCACATCACTTACTATTGTATCCCCCGTCGGAGACACATCATTGGGGCTTATATGCACAGCAGTGAACACTGAACTCGCTGGATTCAGATTTGATTTCAACTATCTGGTACTCGATATGACTGAGTATGACATCATCTTTGGCATGGACTGATTGGCTAGCTTTCAGGCCAACATTGATTGCCATCTCCGCAGGGTGATATTTTGGTTGTAATGCCACGCCCTTTTTCACTCACTTCTTTCCGTAAAATCAAAGTATATATATATATCTTTTTCTTATAAATGAAGAGTGATAGAGAGCGGGACGTCACGACGCGAGCTAAGTCTGAACTTCTAAAGTCCGACTCTTAACTGGCCAACCCTATATATGCATGCACTCAGCCCATGAAAACGGTTCACACATAGCAATATAAACATGCGGAATAAAATCATAACATGCGGAAACATAATAGAACACAATTCTATTCCATTCAGATAGCAAAGTACGTCAAGTCTTTAATCATCAATATCATATCATAATTATTTAGTAAAATATCCAACCATAGCAAATTCATCTAAGTTATTACAACCGAACTCTAGATACTCAAATACAAGCCCATGAGTATTTTAAACAAAATATAAACTATAATCCTCCAAGCTCCTATGCCTAGCCCATTTCGCGTTCATCGTTCCCTTCGTTTCCTGTATCATCCACTAGGGTAGAAGTAGAGCATTAGTACAACACACCCAGTAGGTATTCCAATTAGGGTTAACACATGGGTTAGTACCAAAAATCCAGATATAATAAATATATCAAATCCAGTATAATAAATCATACCATACTTATAAAACATTGTATCCAAAACAGTGTATGATAATAGAGATCCAATCATACCGATAAAAATCAGAAACCTTGTGATTGTAACGCCCCGCCCTCTCCGAGAAATCAGAGTCTAATTTTTTTTTAAAAATAATAATAGAATAACATCGGAAGAGAGAGGGCGGCGCCACGACGCGAGCTAAGTTCGGACTTCCTAAGTCTGACCCTTAACTGGCCACCCATGTGTGCATGGACTAAACCCATGAAAGACAAACCACACATGGAACTAAACAATGTCATGCGGAATAAACTAAACCAATTGCGGAAATAAACTAATTAGATAGCAAGTACCAGTCTCAATTATTTAATATCTTAATCCAAACATCCATTGCCAATATCATAAACAAACCATAGCAAAGGTATCAACTTATTACATGTCCATGAAATATAACTCAAAATACAATAACAAGACATCCCAAACATCAATCAAGCGCTTAAGCTTTGCTCCCCTCCAGGTCCACGACCTTCTCTTTTCCTTTTCCATTTCCTGCATTATCCTCTAAGGATAGAATTGTAACACCCCAATTTCTCAATGAAATGGATAATTACGAAAATGCCCCTGGATTGGTAAATTTATTAATTCTGATGTTAAATAAGAAAACAATGGGGCCCTTTGCTTAAATTCAGGCCCTATGAGCACAATATAAATGTCAAATTTGATTGGATGGGTAATGTACATCAATTTGGGTCAATATGGGTAATTGGGTCAAAGGACCCAATTGGACCCAATGGATCATAATGGACTTATTAGACCATTGGGTGAGCCCAAATTTAATGGGGTTAAGCTGAATTGATTGGAAATTAAGTGGAGCATAAATGGGTAGGCTTGATGCACATGTGAAAACCAAATGCAAATGGCTAAAACAGCCCATAAATGGGTCATGTTGTCAAAACGGGTCAAGGAGCTAAATGGGGACCCAATGGGTCGGGTTGACCAAGATTGACAACGGCTGACCATGTGGGCCCTCAAATGAGCTCAATGGTGAGTCAAATCAGGTTAAGTTGGATTGGAATGAGTTGCATTTAAATTAAATGCTTGGGTTGACTCAAGTGTAATAAATGTATGGTATTAAATGTGGTGAGTTAAGCCATTGAGTTGGTTGAGTCAAAATAAAAATCATAGGGGCAGTAAAATCAGTGAGTTAAAGGGGAGATGAAGAGGTGCATGAGTCTCAAGCCACACAATACAAGTCCCACACGTTGGGGACTTGTGGTGTGAGCTTCCATGCAAAGTCTTAAATGGAATCGATTTAAATGAGATAAGATTACATGGGGTTACCAAAGGTTGCATTGGCTGGTGCCAATGGGTGTCTTGGTTGTGCCAAGTGACCCTCTGAATTGATCAAGAATTTATGAGGAAATTGAGAGGTCATAGTGGCTGATTTACAAAAGAGGATAACCACCCCATTTGGCCGATTTTCACACAAGGAAAATCCTAAGAATCCTCATCTCTCTCCCTCTCTCCAAACTCTTTCTCTTGGCTGAACTAGTAGTGGTGTTTTTCACCATTGATCAAGCATAAACCAGCAAAGGAAGGGAGGCTAAGAAAGATGGAAAGCAAAGAGCAAAGGCAAAAAGAAAAGCTTGGAATTTGGTAAGTATTTCCATGGAATTTTGTTTAATAAGATGGGACAAATGGAACATGTTTTGGGCTACGGGTATGGCCGAATGCATCAAAGTTTAAACCTTGGGTAATGGTGGTTTAAAAATGATAAAATGGATCATTGGGTTTGGCCACCTTGGATGGCCGAACCCCATGAAATTATTTGGTTAAGATTGATGGTTTTGGAGGCTAAAAACCATGCAAAAATTATGGAGAATTATATGTGTTTAAGATGCAAGATAAAGGATTATGAATCAGGGATTTAAAGGTCATGATTTGGTCATGTATGGCCGAATTAATCATTGGTTTAAAAATTGTACGATGAGATTTAAAAGTTAGAAAATATGGGCCATAGGGTTCGGCCACCTTGGTTGGCCGAACCCCATGAAATGTTATGATCATGTGGATGGCTTTTGTAAGATAAAACCATGCAAATAATGGACTGATTTGGATGTTACATTTAGACCTAAGTTGCATGTTTTAAAAAGGTTTAAATAATAGAATTCAGTGCCACGTTTTGGGCCATGGAATGGCCGATTGTATCAAGGAATTTAATCTTGGATAAAAGTTGTGTATAATGGTAAAAAAAATATACCATTGGGTTCGGCCACCATGATTGGTCGAACCCCATGAAATTCATTTGGTTGGGCTATGGTTGTGAAGTCCACAAACCATACCGGTGGTGGAAGTATTTACATGTCTTAATTAGGTCATGTTATACTGAATTTATCAATGGTATGAAATATGATGATGAGGTTGAAAAGGATGGAAACTTAGAGCATTGGGTTCGGCCACCTTGGATGGCCGAACCCCATGAAAGAATTTGATGATTGGTATGGCTTTGGAGAGATAGAAACCATGCAATATGATGGGGTTTCAATGAGATTAAAATGGAGATATGTTACTATTTTGGGTCAGCCATTGGATGGCTGAACCATGGGGTATCATGGTTAAAATAGTAGAACCTAAGTAAGTACATAGGAGGGAATCATTGAGCCAAGGGAACCATCGGGTTCAGCCATGTGTATGGCCGAACCCCATGGACCATTTTATATGGACTGTTTTGTTTAATCAAAAGGTTTCAAGTTTGAAGATTATGGAACAATATGAAGTTTTTAAAAAGGGTTCTAAGTGAACAATTGGACAAGATATGGTTGGCCATTTCATGGCCTAACCATGGGGTTTCTATGGCTAAGTTATAACATATAGATTCAAATGTGAAAGCCATAGGGTTCGGCCATATGTATGGAAGAACCCCATGGACCATGGTTTTGGTGTTGTGAATCAATTTCATAGAAATAATTGGTGGTTTTAAAGTTAGTGCATGATGAAATTATTTATTGGCAGCAATGGCATAAAGGTAATTATTGATGAAATGATCAAAGATGGAATGATCATGGGATTGGATGTATGGACCCAAACCAAAGTGGTATGGTTCGGCCATGTTGTATGGCCGAACCCTACCAAGGTATTTTTGTGGTATATGATGCTTAATAAGGATTAAATAAAAGAGAGATCAAATGAAAAGGGAGGTTAAACCTTAAGATGATGAGGTTCGGCCATGGGTATGGACGAACCCCACAAGATGACTTTTGGGTCTTAAGATATGAATGGAAATTTAAAATGATAGTATGATTGACTTGCTGTTACATCACAAGGTAACGGAACGTGAACGGCGTACGAGTCGTGAACGGGTGACGCTAAAGAAAGAACGAACACTGAAGTGAATCTGCAGTAGGTTTCCTACCTACTTGTAACCACAGTTTTATCTTAGTTTTTATGAGACTCATGTTTATTTTATTGGTTTTAAATGATGGATTGTAATGGCCCGGAATTTGTAAATCAATATAAATGTGGATATTATTTATTTTAATGATGGAAATTGGAAATTTGATGGAACAAATGGTGAATGGATTAAGATATGGGCAAAGGCCCAAGTATGGCCCAATGGACTATGAATTGGATTTTAATTCATTTAAAGGGTCAATGATGGTCAATTGGGCCAAGGATGGTCAAATTGGGCCCAATACCCACTTGGGACCCAATGGATCAAGTTGGTGTAAGCCCTAAGGTAAATGGGTAGGAAGTAAATGTAATTGGGCCATGGGCCCAATGGTGATCCAATAAGTGGGAATGAATTGAATGGGTTTAAATCACCTAAGTTAATTTGAATTAGACCAAGGTGATGTGGCCAATTGGGACCCACCTCCACCTCATCAAGTGAGGTGGCGTGTGGACCAAGGATTGGTGGGGCCAGCCACCATGGTTGACTTGGTCAACCATGGGTGGATTTCATGGAAGAAATTTAATGGAATTAAATTAAATGGGAATTAATTAACCTAAGGTAATTATCTAATTAATTAAATGATTAAATTATTAAAATGAGGGTCAAATGGTCAAAAGGTGGAAAACCAAAAGCCATCTTATCTTAAGGCATCAAAAAATGTTGGGTAATGGTGGTTGGGTCATAAAGCATGGAAAATATCTTGTTGATTGGTGAGAAATTAATGGTAAAGTGTATCTTAACCAATTAAAAGGAGATGACTTCATTTCATCTCTCAAATTCCATCCTCATTTCACTCACTTCGTCTCTTTCACTCTCAAAACCGTCCCACACCCAAGGGAGAGGAAGAAGAAAACTAAGGAAGAAAGAGAAGAGCTTAGGGAGAGGAAGAAAAGCCCAAGTGTTGGCCCACCACCTCAAGGTAAAAAACTTTGAGACACCTTCTCATCTCCATTCTTCCCTTCTCACTCTCAAATCTAACCTTACCTTGGCCAAACCCAAGCCTTGAGGTTTTCACCATGGATCAAGCATCTTAGCCAATCAAACAAGGAGAGGAAGAAGAAAGGAGGCCAAGGAAGCCGACGGGAGTGACGAAAGTCGGAAGAGGCGTCGGATTGTAAGTAATTCCTAGACAAGAGACTTGGATTTTTAGGGTTTAAGGTTTGGGATCCATTCTTGTTAAATTTGATGGTGGCCAAATAATCATAGGCATTGGATCTCAAATCCATCAAATGGAAGAATGGAAAGTGGACAAAACCCTAATGGGTAAATTAGGGTTAAGGAAAAATAAATGGATTAAGGATGTAATGTATTTAAATTATTTAAGCATGGAATTATGTAAATTTGGAAGGAAGTTCTGGGCCATAGGGTTCGGCCATGTAGTATGGCCGAACCCCATGGTAAATGGTTGATGAATTTAATTAGGGTTTTAAGGTTTAAAGCCATGGAGAATGATTATGATTTTTAAGGTTATAAATGGTTAAATGTTGGAAAATTTAAGGGGGTTTAAATGAGGAAAAATCATGGAGTGTGTGAATGATTGTTGTGGCCTCAAGAGGCATAGAAAATGATGGATCATGAACCATGGATTCGGCCATGGTGTATGGCCGAACCCTATGGTGATCAAATGGTGGATTTAATGGTTATGAATTATGGAAAAATAAATTGGGAATGTTGGTGGTGTTGATGGACCAATGTGAACCTAATGTTGATAGTTGGGATGGGAATGTGGTTAAGTTAATGGACTTAAATGTGATTAAGGAATGATGAATCAAATGTATGGTTTAGGTTCTCTCAATGGAGGGACTTATGATGAATCTAATGTATAACCAAAGACCAAGGAAAATGGGGATTTGGTTAAGTTAAAAGGGGCTGATTTTTAATGAACCCAATGGTAGACCATTTTTGGCCTAAGACTAATGTGTATGTATATGTTTAAATGAATGGAGTTTAGATTAAATTAAATGGCTGATGTAAATGATCTGGTGATATGGGTGATGGGTCAATTATGGACCCAAGGTGTGGCTAAGAATGATGATTTGATTATAAGTCATTTTTGTGGGCTAAGAAAGGGTTTATGTATGTGGTTAATTAATGTGGATTAAGTTAAGAAAAAAGGGTTGTTTTAATGATATTATGGCATGATTAAATGGGTCACTAATGGACTAGTTATTAATGATTTTGAAGGTTTTGAATGAAAGAATAATAGTAATTTTTAAAGGGGTTTTTAAATGAGGGAATCCATGGATGAAGGTTAATGTTTTATGGTCTTAAATGTCACCAATGAATGATGAACCCTTGACCCATTTTTATGAGCCACTTGATGGGCTAGGTATAGGGTTATGAGTATGTTTACATGGATGGAGATTAGGTTAATTAAATGGTTGATTTGTAATGTGGTTGTGTCATGGTTAATGAGACATCAATGGACCCATTTTGTGAACCAATTGATGGACTAAGGTTAATGTATATGCGTATGGATTAATTAATGGGGATTAGAAAATCAAGTGGCTAATTTGTGATGATGTTATGGCTAAGGAGTCATTAAGGGATCCAAGTCTATGGATCAATTGATGTGCTAAGTATGGGGTTATATATGTGTTGAATGAATAAAGGTTAAGTAAATTAAATGGTTGATTTCAATGATCTTATGACATGGTTGAGGGGTCATTAACGAACCTAAGTTATGGAACATTAATGGATCTAGTGTATGGATCAATTATGAACAAAAATGAACATGGATTAAGTGAATGAGTAACCATGGAAGGGTAGTGGCAAAACCGTAAATATTGGCAAAAATGAAGAAGCCCATGGGAGATGATTATGGACCAAGGGACTCTAAGTAATAACTTTATATGTGATTAATAAAGCCTAGGGTGACTGAGTTTTGGACTTATATAATTAAAATATTTAATGGATTAAACGGATCCCACAAAATTACATAGTGAGGTTCGGCCATGGTGTATGGCCGAACCCCACTAAGGTATGATTAATGGACTTAATAATGGTTAAAAACATGGACTAATTGATAATGTATAATAAGGTACCGGACATCGCAAGCGGTGCGTGATCGGTGACCCGATCATCGGACGGAAGCGAAAAAGGACGCTAGTCGGTATTCGGTAGGATTCCTACCTTTTTGTAAGCCATGGATTGAGTGATAGTTTCTTTGAATTATTTTGGAAATTATATGATTTTTTTTAAGAAGGGTTTTGGATTTAGTATTATGTGATGTTTTGCTTGAATTTATTTTGGAAATCATGTGAATGTTTTAAGATGGGTTTTGGATTAAGTATTATTGATGGTTTCCCTTTGATTTATTTGGTAATCATGTGATTGTTTTAAGAGGGGTTTTATGACTATGATTTACATATATTACATGGCATATGGCATCTACATCTCATGCATGGCATGGGAGGGATATGATAGGGAAAGGATGAAATGAAACCGGAGTCCATGCTCCGTCGGCGCGACCGATAAACAGACATGGGGATATTTTGATGTGTTTGATTTATCAGGGATGTTGTATGTAATTATGATACCTTGATGATGGTTTTTCCGTCAAGGGGGATGATTTGTGATTGTTTATATCTGGACGAGGTTTTGCCGTCCAGGGGAATCATTTGTGATTGTTTATATCTTGACGAGGTTTTTCCGTCAAGGGGGATGATTTGTGATTGTTTATATCTGGACGAGGTTTTGCCGTCCAGGGGAATGATTTGTGATTGTTTATATCTTGACGAGGTTTTGCCGTAAAGGGGGATATGACAGCATGATGGTATGGATGATGGGTGGGATTCATAACACAGACACCCATGGCATAGCATTCATTTTATGGTTTTTCGTTATCATATTGTCTATATGCTTTGTTATCACTAATCCATGTATTAGCCCTACTCAGAGTCCTACTGGGCGCGTTGTCTAACGCCCTACTTCTACCCTAGCTGATACACAGGAGACAGCGGAGCAGAAGGACGAAATGGGAGCAAAGCTTAGGAGCTTGGGGAGACAGATTATTTAGTTTATTCAAGTTTAATTTGGAAATGTATTTGATAGCTTAGCTAGTCGGAATGTAATATTTTAGATTAATTGTTATATTTTGGATATTTTATGTTGTTGAGGTATTTTGGTAATTAAATGAATGTATCTTCCTTGCTATCTCAAATTTGTAGGACAGTCTTTATTGTAATTCCGCACGTAGTTTAATATTCTGCGAGCTACTTCTACATGTGAATCATTCTCCATGGACTTCGTTCCACGCACACGTAGGGTTGGCCAGTTAAGGCCGGGCTTTAGAAGGTCGGACTCAACTCGCGTTGTGACGTCTGTGCCCTTTGTCACTATTCAAAAAAAAAAAAATAGACTCTGATTTCGGTGAAAAGGGACGGGCATTACAGTTGGTATCAGAGCGAACTGAGAAGAATGAATCTCTTGAAGTAAGATTAAGACGGTTGCATGTCTCACTAACAGCTAAGAATCCCAACTGACCGACTCTTCGGAGTCCGCTGCACGGGGACCTGGTTAATTTACTTCGATTGACTCAAATGGAAGCATTTAATCTGAGAACAACGTTTGACGAAAAGGAATGTAGCACGGGAAGAAAAATTCATTCTTAGTTACATTTATCAGACATAGCAAGATATGGCTTATTTCCCCCAAAAATGAGAACACAATATTTGATACTTAGGAAATTTCCCCCCCAAGAACAAGGTATACTCACTTAGCAAATTTTCCCTCCGAATTGATGAAACAGTGATAGATTTATCAAATGTAACAAAGTAGGATGCATTTCCTCGAAATCCCCAATTTGAACAACAAACAATAGGAAATTAGAGATTCCCCCTCAGAAACGAAGGAAAACAAAGAGTGATGATTTGGCAACGTCCCCCAAACAAAATACTGTAACGCCCGCCCCTTTTCACCGAAAATCAGAGTCTATTTTTTTTTTTTATAAAAGTGACAAAGGGCACGGACGTCACAACGCGAGTTAAGTTCCGAGCTTCTAAAGCCCGGCCCTTAACTGGCCAACCCTACACGTGCGTGGAACATAAATCCACGAGTACGGTTCACGCGTAGAAAGTAAGCTCGCAACACATAAAAGTCAATGCGGATGATAATAGACACTATCCTATCAATTTTTAGATAGCAGGGAAGAAATATCCATTTAATTACTAAAATGCCACTGGATTGCACCGTCCAAAATAAAATATACAACATAGCAAGCCATCTAAGTTATTACATTTCCGACAAACTAAATTATACAATTACACATTCCTCAAAATAACTTAAACAAAAATAATTTGTCCGCCTCCCCAAGCTCCTAAGCTTGGCTTCCGTCTCGCCCTTTCGGTCCGCCATCTCCTGCATCGTC